>QXEO01000906.1:600000-882435 GCA_007115705.1 Dactylis glomerata | reverse complement strand
TTTTTTTACTGGCCGATTTCATGTATCGGCCCCCATATTTCACTGTCCATCATCCCACATGCTTGGGAAATATTTCTTGAGATGCTGACCGTTAACAGCCACTGGGAATTTCACACCGTCCAGCTCCTCAAGCATGTACGCGTTGCCCCTTAAAACTTGGTCGACCCTGTATGGCCCGTGCCAATTTGGAGACCATTTACCGTATGCTGCATCCTTAGTTCCCAATGGCAATACAGCTTCCCATACCAGATCACCAACGTGGAACTCCTTTGGTCTCACCTTCTTATTATATGCACGAGCTACCTTGGCTTTGTTCTCTTTAATTTTCTCAAGCGACCACAGCCTAAGTTCAGTTAAATCCTCAACACTGTCACTCATCAGGGCTGCATATTCTTCAGTTGTTAGATCGTTCTGAAAAGTGACACGTCTCGATCCAGCCGTAATCTCCCATGGCAATACGGCTTCTTGTCCATAGACTAGATGGTATGGCGAGGTTTTTATCGCTCCATGACATGACATGCGATAAGCCCACAAAGCTTCTGACAAAACCTCGTGCCAACGCCTAGGGTGCTCGTCGATTTTTCTCTTGATCAGCTTGATAAGGCTCTGATTGGACGCTTCAGCTTGCCCATTTGCTTGAGCATAATATGGAGATGATCGGATCAGCTTAATTCCCGTGTCCTCGCAGAACTCTCTAAACTCGTGAGAAATGAAGACCGAACCTCCATCGGTCGTGATAGTTTGGGGAATCCCGAATCTATGAATGACATGTTCTTTCACGAAATTGATAACATCCTTCGAGTTTACTGACTTCATAGGGACGGCTTCCACCCATTTAGTGAAATAATCCGTAATGGCCAAAATCCACATGTGGCCTTTGCTTGATGGAGGATTGATCTTGCCAATCATATCCATGCCCCAACCTCGGAATGGCCAAGGCTTGATGATGGGGTTCATCGCTGATGCAGGTACCATCTGAATCTTCCCGAATTTCTGACATGCTTGACACCCTTTATAGTACTTAAAACAGTCCTCAAGCATGGTGGGCCAATAAAACCCTGATCGCCTGATCAACCATTTCATCTTGTGAGCCGATTGGTGAGTTCCACAGGCGCCTTCGTGTACCTCGTGTAGAAGCCGATTTGCCTCGGCTGGCCCTAGACATTTGAGCAATAGCCCTTCCAGAGTCCTGTAGAACATGTCATCCCCAATAAGCACATACTTCATGGCCTTGTACCTTATCCGTTTAGGTGCCCCCCGAGCCGAATCTTTCAAGTAATTGAAAATATCGGCTCTCCAGTCGTCCGTCTCCAGGAACTGTACCTGAACATCAGTTCCACCTGCTATGTCCTTGTAGCCTGAAGCCATTTGTGCGAGATCATTTGCCTCGGTATTCTGCGATCGTGGGATCCAGTTAAAGTTTAAGTACCTGAACTGTGCCATCAGCTCACGGCATTGCAACCATAATGGGAAGAGTAACTCGCTCTCACACTTGTATTCGTCCGTGAGTTGGGAAATCACCAATTTGGAGTCTCCAAAAAGTTCCACTGCTTCTGCTCCGGCTTCAATGAGCAACTCCATTCCTTTGCGTATTGCCTCATACTCAGCGACATTGTTGGTGCAAGGGGTAGATAGCCTGATGGAGAAGGAATATGTTGCCCCCTGGGGCGACACGAGTAGAATGCCGATGCCGCAACCATCATCACAAGCCGATCCATCGAAAAACATGGCCCATGCACGTACAGATAGTGCTGCTATATCAGTGTTGATTCGTTCAGCAATAAGATCGGCCAACGCCTGCCCCTTAACCGCTTTGGCGGGTTGATACCGGATATCAAATTCCGATAGCGCAAACATCCATTTGCCTAGTCGGCCTTTCAACACAGGAGCCGACAGCATATGTTTATGACATCTGATTTGCATATGATGATAATCTCTGCTGACAGCAAGATGTGTCGCAGCTTGGTGCAGGTGAAAAATAGGCAGAGGCATAACTTCTCAATTTCAGGATACCTCGTCTCTGCATCCAGCATCCTTCTGCTGATGTAAAACACAACTCGCTCCAGACCATCATAAACTTGCACCACCACCGAAGCGATGGACGTGTCAGCCACCGACAAGTAAATGTAGAACGGCCTATCCTGCTGCGGTGGAACCAACACTGGTGGCTTCGTTAGATATTCTTTGATCTCGTCGAAGGCGCGTTGTTGTTCTGCCCCCCAGCGGAACTCCTCATCAGATTTAATTTTCACCAGTCCCATGAACGGCTCTATTCTTCCGGACAGATTGGAGATGAACCTTCTGACGAAGTTGATTTTGCCGATGAGACACTGCAGTTCTTTCTTCGTGGTAGGTGGCTTCATTGTTCGCACTGCCTCCTGACTTTTCAGGCCGATCTCAATTCCGCGTTCATGGACCAAGAAACCCAAGAACTGACCGGCCGTCACACCGAAGGCACACTTCTTTGGATTCATCCGTAGTCCGAATTTTCTGGTTCGGTCCAGGACGCGTCGCAGATCGTCCAAGTGTCCTTGTACTGAAGCAGACTTGACTACCACGTCATCGATATAAATCTCCACCAGCATGCCGATCAGATCATGGAAAATGTAATTCATGGCTCTTTGGTATGTGGCGCCGGCATTCTTCAGTCCAAATGTCATGACTACATATTCGAACAGCCCCACCGAACCTGGGACTCTGAAAGCAGTCTTGTGTATATCTTCTGGAGCCATAAAAATTTGATTGTAACCGGCATTGCCATCCATAAAGCTCAAGACCTTATGACCAGCAGCTGCGTTGATCAATGTCTCTGCTACCGGCATCGGATATTCATCCTTTGGAGTGGCTCTATTGAGATCCCGAAAATCTATGGCAACACGCCATCGGCCATCCTTTTTCTCTACAGGTACGATACTAGAAATCCACTCAGCATACCTGCATGGCCTGATGAACCCAGCTTTCAACATTTTCCCTATCTCTTTCTTGACTTCCTCTAAAATTTTGGCCTTCATCTGTCGTGCTCGCTGCTGGAATGGCCGAAATCCTTTTTTAAGCGGGAGCCGATGCTCAATGATGCTCCTGTCTAACCCGGGCATCTCCGTATAGTCCCAGGCAAAGCAATCTGGATATTCTTTCAACAAAGCTATCATCGGACCCCGCAGATTCGGATCTAACTTTTTGCTGATAAATGTCGGTCGTGGCTTATCCCCAGGACCGATGTCAATCTCTTCTAGCTCATCAGCGGATGTAAACCCATATCCCAGCTTTCCGTCACCTGCCAAATCAATACTGAACACAGGCCAAAAGTTTGGTGAGGATAACAAAGATGATTTGGGCCGATTGCCGGAATCGGCCCCCTTTTTGATTGCATTTCTCAAGGAAGGTTTACAACTTATTTGTGCTCTACAATGGTAGGGAATCTCCCTACTACGACTACATGACATGCTTGTCGTAAGATCCCTGCTCTTTAATTTTTGTGGCCGATCGCAGGGATCGGCCTTACCACGCACAATCGTGGGCTTTGCTACTCTGTCAGGCCAGTGGATAAGACCAGCCTCACCCCGTTTTTTGTAGCTTCAATGCGCTCACAGCCGTCTAGACTGACTCCAGAGATCGGCTCTTGGTCTTCTGCGTCCCAAATATTCATGCCAGCTATTGAGATCTCGATCGAATCATCTGCATGAATAACCTCCACTTCATCTCCATCCCACTGTATCAGGCATTGGTGCATCGTGGATGGAATGCAGCAGTTAGCGTGAATCCAATCCCTTCCCAGCAAGACAGCGTAGGTGCTTTTGCTGTCAACAATGAAGAACGACGTAGGGATGGTTTTTCTACCCACGGTCAGATCCACGTTCAGAACGCCTTGCGTTTCTGAAGCTTGGCCGTTGAAGTCGCTTAGCGTGACATTGGTTTTGATCAGATCTGCAGTGGAGTGTCCCAAACGCCGCAGCATGGAGTATGGCATTATATTGACTGCCGCTCCGGTGTCAACTAACATCTTGCGGACGGGCTGCCCATTGATATAACCTCTCAGGTACAGGGCTTTCAGATGTTTGTAGCCTTTTTCCCGTGGCTTTTCAAAGATGACCGGCCGTGGGCCGCAGTCAAACTGTGCCACTGGTAATTCTTCGGTTCTTGGAGCGCAAAACTCTGACGGAAGTATGAACACCATGTTTGTGTCAGCCGATGTCTTCGCATCGGCTTTTACTGGTTTGGGGCGCCACTCTTTCCTTTTTGGACGGGCCTCCGTCTCCAAGGTTTGCTGAATTTTTACGGCCAGATCAGGCCGGGCTTTCCTTAAAGTGTGGAGGTACTGCGCTTCGGCTTCCTCCAAGCTACGTAGCCTCTGAACTCTACGCTTTTGGGAGTGTCTGAGTCCATCGGGACACCACCTTGGCCGGTGATATCTATCGTCTTCTTCATCCTCGGACTCCTCGAGATCTTCTGCTCGAGATGACTCCTCTTGTCCGTTCTGAGGCCGGAGAGGCCCTAGACGCTTGAACACTGAAACTGGACCTGTGTCGTCCTTCTGCTGTCCACATTCCGGGCAGTTGTCGACTGTAGGCAATCGGCTCATTCCCGCATCCCAACAGTACTTGAAGAAAGGACAATCCCAATGTTTATCCACGCCTCCCTTTTCGTTTGACCTTCCCCTAGTGCGGAGCTCATATCCTCCATCATATCTATCATGCCGACGATATCTCCCATCGTAGGCGTCGGTCCGACGATCTCTTTCATCATCACTGTCGTATTGTCGACGTCGGTCATACTGACACTCATACTTGTTAAGGAGATGCGTGGAGTGTGGTTTCTGATATCGCACGCTTTTCACTTGTTCCTCGGTTATATACCGCCTATCGTCATAACGGGGCCGGTCGCGTGGACTGGCCTCTTCCTTTCCTTTGCCCCGGAAGTGGCCGCTTTCCTCTTTATACTTGCCATGGTGGTACACAGGCCCTGCCATGTTAATATCGAACGAGAAATCTAGCTGACGCCTCATGGAGTGGCTGTGCTCTACCATGTTGATGCCAGGAAACGGGTTTGTGTCCACTTTCATGGCGAACTGCCCAAGGATCATACGGCCCTGTTCTATCGCCGTTTGGATCTGCCGACGTAGCTCTTTGCAATCATTGGTGGTGTGGGTGAACGAGTGATGCCACTTGTAGTATGATCTCCCGTTCATCTCTTGCGCCGTAGGAATTTTATGGCCTTCGGGTAACTTCAGCTGCTTTTCCTTCAGCAGTAAATCGAATATCTGCTCAGCTTTGCTTACATCGAAGTCGAACCCTTTTGCAGGCCCTTGCTGTTTCACCCATTTGCAGGACACAGGATCTGCCCCCCGAGCCCATTCAGCCACGGCTATCTCCTGGTCTTCTACAAGATCCTCTTCTTCTGCATCGACCAGGCTTATCGGACGTTTGAACTTGTCTTGGTACAACTCAGGGTGGCGCTGTTCATACATTGTCAGTTTCTGGACCATGTGTGCCAATGAATTGTATTCTACTTGGAAGGCCAGATCCTTGATCGGTGCTAAGAGACCCAACACGGCCAGCTCGACCGCTTCTTTCTCAGTTAAACGAGCCGAATAACATCGGTTCTTGACAGTCCTGAAACGCTGAATATACTCAGCAACTGTTTCTCCCCGCTTCTGCCGCACCTGCGCTAGATCGGCAATGCCAGCCTCGGTAGCTTCTGAATGATACTGAATATGGAACTGTTCTTCCAGCTGCTTCCAGGTCCGGATCGAATCTGGTGGCAACGAGGTGTACCACCCAAAAGCTGGTCCTGTCAGAGATTGCGCAAAGAACCTTACGCGTAACTGATCTGATGCTGAGATCATGCCTAACTGTGCCAAATATCGGCTCACATGCTCGATTGAGCTAGACCCTTCTGAACCATTAAATTTTGAGAACTCAGGGAGCCGATACTTGGGTGGAAGCGGAATCAGATCATACTCATTGGGGTACGGCTTGGAATAGCCGATTGTTCTCCTCTTTGGCACGAAGCCGAACTGGTCTCTCAAGATGGTACTGATTTGCTCCATCGTTTGAGCTGCAGGGGCTAAATTCTCATGACTCGTTCCGGTGGCATACTTAGCTAGCCACGCCTGTTTATCAGCGTCCATCCCGGACATCCCTGCTCCCGAAATCCCTACTCCAGAAACACCTGCCCCAGAAATCCCTGCGGTTGCAATCTGGTTCGTGCGCGTCAGGCTGTTGCAGTCCGGCACGTATGTGCACACATATCCATGTGGGACTTCCTTAGGTGGTTCAAACAAGAATTGGTAATCGCCAGGATCACCTCCAATCTTGTAGACGACGTACGCCGGTGACCCCGGTGGCTCCGGAGCTGCAAGCGTGAATGGTAGCTGTGGCCTGGATTGGAGCGGTCTTTCTCCCTGGTGAGTCCCTAGGGTAGGCCCCAACGGAGAGTACTGATGTTTCATGATCTCCTGAACCACGCGAACCGCTACGCGCTCGAAAGCGTTCACCAGACTCTCAGAATGGCGGTGAAGAGAATGAGCCACCATGTAATTGACTTCCTGTCGCAGAGCTCTGGTGCGATCCTCTGAAGGAACAGACAGATCCACCTCATCGAGAGCGCCTTCGGGTGAGAACCCTTTCCACCTGATGCCATGCTTACGGGTCCTCTCAAAAGAGCCGAGGAGATCGGCTTCGAAGAGAGCTTTGATATCATCATACCTCTTCTTGTGCTCATCAGATAGATCGTCGTACGTGACTGGTCTGTCCCCCATTGCAGCGTCAGATGTTGATGCAGATGTTGTTGAATGTCCCACTGGGCGTGCCAGAATGTGTTGCCTGTCAAAACCCACCGGCGAGCAGCGACGAGCAACACGAAGAGCCGGGAGGCTCCCAGGACTGCTGGTGGGCCCTGGTCCCTCGGTCAACGGCCCGCAAAACTCCGGCACACGTCCTGGCTGGTGCGAGGGCGTGCCACCTGATCTATACCTGATCAGGAAGGTGATGGTTTGCTTCGATTAGTCTCCTGCATGGCAGACACGCAAACATTAAATACGAGCCTCGATCGGCTCTCAGGTTTCCCTGCAAATCGGCTCAGGTAGCCGATTGTCCCATGGATCTGCATTGGATCTACGATAACATGGGATTTTTGCTTTATCAATACAAGTCAAATCGATCTACAACAGCTTAAAGTTTTCACCACATAAACGGAACATCCCACACGTAATTGAGCCTGGTAGATACGAAAGATAACAGAAAACTAACCCTAGAGGAGGCCAAAAAACCAACGTAGAGTCAATTCCCGGAACAACTCCTCTCGAATCGGCAAACCGTATCCTTACGTACTACTAGATCGTTCAACCCGTTTGTGAGGCCTAATCATGCGGATATTAAAATAATCCTTGGAGAACAAGGAACAACTATGACAGACTGAATCGACGGAATAAAGATCAAGCAAGATGCTGCCCTTACACCCACGGTAGGTGCAAAGGCAGCGAGATCTCAATGGGCAGCACGACTAAGCAAACATGAACAAAAAGCACCGATGCTAGCCCAAACAGATCTATGATAACAGTATTACTCGCCATCAACAAGGCTTCAGTACGAGCAACACCAAATAATACATAAGCATATGCTGCCTAGATCGCGAGATGCGATCTAGGCAGCACGACGCTTACCTGAAAGAAACCCTCGAGACAAGGGGTGGCGATGCGCCGAGATTGTGTTTGTTGTGAACGTGGTTGTCCTTCTTTTCTCAATAACCCTAGGTACATATTTATAGTCCGGAGACTTTCTATCTTTGGAATAAACCTAAACGTAATCTAACTCTTGTTTAAACCGAAACGTACTCTATCATAATTATACAGATACACGGGCAATTAGCCCAAATCTACGCGCAAGGCCGATCCAGCCTCCAAGCCCATCTTGATTACGGCCCACTCCCTTATCTGGCCAAAATATGGCGATAACAATGGCTCAACTCTGCAAGCACTCGCCAGACTTTCTCGGGGAGATACCCTCGAACCATCACCGGCATCAGCCTCTCAATCCATATATGATAGTCATGACTCTTGAGCCCGGTGACTTTTCCAGTCGAAAGATTAACTCCCTTACTTATGTTCGAACAATAACCATCAGGGAACATCACGACGTATTTGAGCCACTTGAATGCCTCCTTCTTTTGGGTGGAATCAAGGCAGAAGTTAGCATGCGGCTTGAACCAATTCTTTCGACGGCCAGTAGGAGGCTGCATGTATAATCTCTTCCTATCGCAGAGCTTCTCAACATCGACTCTAGCCTTGACATTATCCTTTGACTTCCCAGGAATGTTCAGGACTGTGTGAAAGAGGGACTCCCCGACATTCTTTTCGGTGTGCATCACATCGATGTTATGGGGAAGTTCGAGGTCCTTGTAATACTCGAGCTTCGTGAAGGCTGCCACGTGAGTCCAGTTGTGCGTTACACCATATCCCTCAAATTGATGGACATTTCCCGGCTCCGTAGGCACGAGAGCACGTAGCTCGGCATCAACAGCTGCACCATCGAACTTTGGCACCTCTTTTACTTCATGCACAACTTTGCCCTTCTTAAAGTTCTTTATGTCTTCTCTGAACGGATGCCTCCTTTTGAGGAACTGTCGATTCGTGTCAAACGCAACATACTTGCCACCTGATTTTAGCCAAAGGAACTCAAGTCGGTGCCTGCACACTGGGCATGGCCACTTACCAGCTGTACACCATCCGCATGTTAAGGCGTACCCGGGCATGTCATGCATGGTATACTGCAACCAAACTTTCATGTAGAAGTTTGTCTTTGATGCTCGGTCGTATGTCAATGTCCCGTGGTGCCAAGAGTGGTTCAAATCATCCACAATCGGCTGCATGTAGACACTCAAATTCTTACCCGGGTAGTCGGGCCCTGGAATGATCAGCGACAAAAACATGGTCTTCCTCGTCATTAGGACTCCGGGAGGGAGATTGAGCGGAATAACAAACACGGGCCAGCAGCTGTAATTAGCAGTCGACATTCCATATGGATTGAAGCCATCTGTTGCTATCGCAATTCTGACATTCCGAGCATCAGCTGCCTTATCGGGGTATTTTTCATCGAAGTTCTTCCATGCCTTACCATCAGATGGATGCCCCATCTTTCCCTTATCGATTCTCGTCCCCTTCTTGTGCCACGTCATCTGTTTGGCGGTCTCCTCGCTCATGTAAAGCCGCTGGATTCTTTTTATGAATGGGAGATACCGAAGAATCGACTTCGGGATCTTTGACTGTCTCACCTGACCATCCTTTCCCTTTACCTCTTCATATCTGGAGGCCTTACAAATAGTACAATAATTGTCCTCCGCAAACTGTTTCCAAAATAGAAGGCAACCTTTTGGACAACACTCTATCTTTTGATAACCCATGTTGAGCTCTTTCATGAGTCTCCTTGTCTCGTGCAGGCTTTGAGGCAGACAATGCCCTTTCGGCAACATGTTACCAGTTGTTCTCAGACTAGCTTCGAAGCCGTTACGGGTGGTGGAGTACTGGGTCTTGTCGGCTAGACACTGAGAGATGGCATCGAGCTGAGAAATCGACGCACCGTCGTACAGAGGCTTCTTAGCCGCGGCCAACATATCATAGAAGGCCTTCGCAGTTGGCTCTGGTTCCTCCGGTTCTGGGGGTTCCTCCGGTTCTGGCGCTTCCTCCCATGAAGGTGGAGAATCCGGCATGTCGCCATGGATGAGATCATCTAGAAGGTCTCTGACCCCATCGTACTCATTGCCATTGAGCCGCTGCCGCATGACGTCCCCTCTGTCACGCTCATGTCCATCAAAGTCGATATGTGTGACGTAGTGAGACATATACCCATATTGCAGAAGGTGTTTATACATGTCATCTTTTCCTTGACGGTGACGCTTCGAGCAACGACTGCAAGGGCAAAGTGCCCGAACCCGCCCCTTTGTAGCACGCGCTAACTCTTTCACTAACATTTGAGTCTTACATATCCACTCATCTGTTTTATTAGTCGCACTAACACGGCCACTGTACATCCATCCATTGTCAGCCATCCTCTGCTTTATTGCGAGCCGAACCAAAAACATAGCATTTCATATCAAATAGTACCATGAAATTAAAAGCATCATATTTTTATTTTTCTACCGGACAAAACGCATGCATCAACCTATAGCTCTACTAGGTGGGCTCCTAGCAGCCCCCGGATCCGTAGATTGAGTACGTTCTCCCTGCTCTACCCCGATCCGAGAAAGAATTTCGGCAGCACCTCCCCGCTGTTCTCCCGATACACGTCTCAGCAAATAGCCGAGAGGGATGTGCATCCGGAGAACAACGGGGAGGTGTTGCCGAAATCTTGTCTCGGAACGGAGTAGAACAAGGAAAACGTACTCAACTACGCATCCGCCGGCTGTCCCGATAAATGCCGTAAGAGTTACGGTTCATAATATGCGAGACCACTAATGCATATTTATCCACGTAACCCTTACGGTCGGGAAGAGACGCCTAGGTAACGCGACATACTCGGTGATCTAGACACAAAAATAAAACCTAGGTACATGGGAGGGAGATTTATACCCTAGACGCGTGAGAGAATCGTCGAAGAAGATCCGGGACGCCCCGTCAAACACCCCCGCGACGCCGCCCCCCGTGTCCACCTCGAAGCATCGCCTGCATAGCGACAAAATGCAAACACAAACTTTTTACAATAGTGGTATAATAATATTACTTCACCATAAAGAACTAAAGTGCAAAAAAAATTATTTAACCGCTTTTACTTAGAATTTTATTGCAGCACACCACTAAATCATACACTACACTAACTACACTATACTAACCTAACTAATTACACTAACCTAACTAACTACACTAACTAACCTAACTAACTAAGTACACTACACTACACTAACTAACCTAACTAAATTAACTACACTAACTAAACTAACTAAACTAACTAACCTAACTAAACTACACTACACTAACTAACCTAACTAAACTAACTAAACTAACTACACTAACTAACCTAACTAAATTAACTACACTAACTAACCTAACTAAACTAACTAAACTAACTAACCTAACTAAACTACAGTACACTAACTAAACTAACTAAACTAACTAACCTAACTAAACTAACTAATTAAACTAAACTAACTACACCTAACTAAACTAACTAGCTACATTACCTGCAGGCGCGCAGGAGCTAGGCAGCCCGGCCGGGTGCTGCAGCGAGGCTGGCCGGGGCTGCGGCGAGGCTGGCCGGAGGGGCTGGCCGGGGGGGCTGGCCGGGGAGGCTGGCCGGGGGGCTGGCCGGGGGGGCTGGCCGGGGGGCCGGCTGGCCGGGGGGGCGAGGCCGGGGCGGCTGGCTCGGAGTCGGCGAGGAGGCTCGGCGGGGGCGGAGCGGCTGGCGGCGGGGCGGGGGCGGCGCGACTGGCTGCGCGCAGCGGCGGCGGGGAGCAAGAGCAAGGAGAGAGAGCGAGCGAGCAGGGAGCGAGTGGATAGGGTGCGACGCGTGCGGTCTGAATGAGCCCGGCCGGCCGTCGGCATAGCCCCTCCCCTATACGCCGACGGCCGAGCCGTCGGCATAGCCCCTCCCCTATACGCCGACGGCCGAGCCGTCGGCATAGTTTTTTTTTTTTTTGCGATTTTTTTTTGCGATTTTTTTTTTTGCTGCGTTAAATCAAAATCTCTTGCAGTGTTAAATGAAGATTCGTAATGATTGCCTAGGGCGGTATACCACTTGTATTAGCCTGGTGTATACTGCTACTGCAGTGACATGACCGTACTACAGCAGCACCTCCAATCCAATCCAATCCACAAGATGGATCCGAGATTGATCTGGGTGTGCTTTCGGCACTCTCTTTCATCGTGCTTGCCCCCGTGAATAGTCACGCTTGTCTGGTTCATAGCTGACACTATGGGGGCGGCTGCGTGCGCGATGTGACACGCTGAGCTGATGCTTACGCCCTTGCATTAATGGGAGCTGAAGACGGCGTGAACAAGAACGACGACGCCCTGCACGACGCCCGTCTCCTCCATCGATCCCTTTCGTCTCCAGCGTCGGAGAGCCATGGCTCAGAGGTGATACTGCATCCGTGCCTCGGCAGGTGAGCTTCCCCTCACAGAGCTCTGCGCTACGCTCACGCAGTCGAGGCGAGCCAACAGTGGCCAAAACGCGTTGGGAAATCGTGAAGCCCTGCCGGGCCACCAGGGTTCTGGCGAAATGTACTCGATTGCTCCTTGGAAGATCGCGGCTGGGCCGCAGTAGAGTAGACTGCATGTCGTAGGCGGTAGGCTCGTCGTGTCTCTTTCTCTCCCCTCCGAACTACCTATATTGCATGTACCAATCTTGGGTCACACCTATACACATATGCTAGGGACACATGCATGCATGTTTCCTACGTTAGACGATGCTCCGGTGGTCTTTATCCGGCGAAACCCTAGATAGAGGGGGTTCGGAGATCTACCCCTATAGCTTTCTCCGTACGAGGCCTCGCCGATGGATCTTCTGCTTTATTTTGGTTTGTTTAGAACATATATACATGGAAAGCAAAGGTTGGGCCCACATTACCATTAAATAGGCTCCGATAGACCCGTAGCGGGAGTTTCCACGTACAGATCCTGGATTTCACCAAGTGTTAACAGCCCATGTCTCTGAAGAAGGCCATGCTCGGGAACTACCTATATTGCATGTACCAATATTGGGTCACACCTATACACATATGTTAGGGACACATGCATGCATGTTTCCTACGTTAGACGATGCTCCGGTGGTCTTTATCCGGCGAAACCCTAGACAAAGGGGGTTCGGAGATCTACCCCTATAGCTTTCTCCGTACGAGGCCTCGCCGATGGATCTTCTGCTTTATTTTGGTTTGTTTAGAACATATATACATGGAAAGCAAAGGTTGGGCCCACATTACCATTAAATAGGCTCCGATAGACCCGTAGCGGGAGTTTCCACGTACAGATCCTGGATTTCACCAAGTGTTAACAGCCCATGTCTCTGAAGAAGGCCATGCTCGGGAACTACCTATATTGCATGTACCAATATTGGGTCACACCTATACACATATGCTAGGGACACATGCATGCATGTTTCCTACGTTAGACGATGCTCCGGTGGTCTTTATCCGGCGAAACCCTAGACAGAGGGGCTTCGGAGATCTACCCCTATAGCTTTCTCCGTACGAGGCCTCGCCGATGGATCTTCTGCTTTATTTTGGTTTGTTTAGAACATATATACATGGAAAGCAAAGGTTGGGCCCACATTACCATTAAATAGGCTCCGATAGACCCGTAGCGGGAGTTTCCACGTACAGATCCTGGATTTCACCAAGTGTTAACAGCCCATGTCTCTGAAGAAGGCCATGCTCGGGAACTACCTATATTGCATGTACCAATCTTGGGTCACACCTATACACATATGCTAGGGACACATGCATGCATGTTTCCTACGTTAGACGATGCTCCGGTGGTCTTTATCCGGCGAAACCCTAGACAGAGGGGGTTCGGAGATCTACCCCTATAGCTTTCTCCGTACGAGGCCTCGCCGATGGATCTTCTGCTTTATTTTGGTTTGTTTAGAACATATATACATGGAAAGCAAAGGTTGGGCCCACATTACCATTAAATAGGCTCCGATAGACCCGTAGCGGGAGTTTCCACGTACAGATCCTGGATTTCACCAAGTGTTAACAGCCCATGTCTCTGAAGAAGGCCATGCTCGGGAACTACCTATATTGCATGTACCAATCTTGGGTCACACCTATACACATATGCTAGGGACACATGCATGCATGTTTCCTATGTTAGACGATGCTCCGGTGGTCTTTATCCGGCGAAACCCTAGACAGAGGGGGTTCGGAGATCTACCCCTATAGCTTTCTCCGTACGAGGCCTCGCCGATGGATCTTCTGCTTTATTTTGGTTTGTTTAGAACATATATACATGGAAAGCAAAGGTTGGGCCCACATTACCATTAAATAGGCTCCGATAGACCCGTAGCGGGAGTTTCCACGTACAGATCCTGGATTTCACCAAGTGTTAACAGCCCATGTCTCTGAAGAAGGCCATGCTCGGGAACTACCTATATTGCATGTACCAATATTGGGTCACACCTATACACATATGTTAGGGACACATGCATGCATGTTTCCTACGTTAGACGATGCTCCGGTGGTCTTTATCCGGCGAAACCCTAGACAGAGGGGGTTCGGAGATCTACCCCTATAGCTTTCTCCGTACGAGGCCTCGCCGATGGATCTTCTGCTTTATTTTGGTTTGTTTAGAACATATATACATGGAAAGCAAAGGTTGGGCCCACATTACAATTAATACTAGTGCTGTTGTGGATTGGATTGGAGGTGCTGCGGTAGTACTGTCGTGTCACTGCAGTAGCAGTATACACCAGGCTAATACTAGTGGTATACCGCCCTAGGCAATCATTACGAATCTTCATTTAACACTGCAAGAGATTTTGATTTAGGTCTACTGCCAGTGTCAGTGTGAGAGCCACGGATTGTGCTGCAATAGAGAGCTACGCGCATGCACTGCGAGTGTTCTCTCTTTGAGTCCCGATGCTGAAGTAAACAATTTGTATAGGGCTGCCTTGTACTACCAGCCTGTGACCTACTCCGATGCAGTAGCAGTACTACAGAATTCTGACACTGGCGACTTGATAGCGACAATCCTTACCACTACTCTTCCTCTAGTAGTACTAGTCTATTTCAAATCAATGCTCACTGAGGCAGCTAGCGCCCCAATCTTGCATGCATGCAGTGCTAGCTTTCTCACTGGCTAGCTGCGAAATTATGCATCGCCTGCGTGCATGCATAATGCTAACGTCGACTAGGGTGGCTTGATTTATACTATTGATCGACAGGATGGACAGAGCGTCCCATCTTTTTCGTGGCAGCGAACCGAAGCAAAACCCCCTGCGGTGTAGCCAGCTACAGACAGATATCCACAGACAAAAAAAGGTTCGACCTAATCTTACATTCGTATGCAGGGTATACGCCGACGGCCTGGAGTACACCGAGGGCGGCCGTCGGCGTATAGGTAACGTCGTGACGGCGGGAAGCTTCCTGGCCACGTGTCTCCACCTACGCCGACGGCCTGGAGTACGCCGACGGCTGCCGTCGGCGTATGGCCTCCTACGCCGACGGCCACCCTACGCCGACGGTCTCCTTCGTGGGCTATTCTGGAGGCGGCCTACGCCGACGGCACCGACATTTGGCCGTCGGCGTAGGTGGCGGCCCTCGGCGTCTTCGTTCATTCCTGTAGTGTACCTACCCCCTCCGTTTCAAAATATAAGATGTTTTAGGTTTGTGAAGCAAATATATCTAGACATGCTTTAGTGTGTATATTCAAATGAACCTACACACTAAAAGATGTTTAAATACACTTGCTTCATAAAGCTAAAACATCTTATATTTTAAAACGGAGGGAGTAAATCACAAACACTTGAAATGGAGAAACATATAATTTCTTTGTATGGAACCGTGTGCGCCGCATCACACACACTTCTTTTAGAATCATGTGCGATTATTGGGTGGCGATTGCACACAGTTATCCAATCATGTGAAGTGTCCACCCATCGCCTATGGCCACTTGCTGACGGAGGGGAAAACACGTGTGTGAAGCAGAATTCCGGCCATGTGCGATTACCCTATATATTCGTACTAGTATTGGAAACTGTGGCATATCACATGGTCTATCACTTAGGAAACTCTTTCATTTTCATCACCAATTTGCATGTGTCATAAGAGCATCTTCAACAGGCGTTGTATATCGCCTTTGCGCTAAAAAAGATGCTAGTTTAGCGCGCGGAAGGCTTATGGTGCTTCAGCAGGGACTGCAAATCGGTGCTCTAAAACAGAGCGCGTGGCAAAACGCTATCTCAGGCACTATATATCCAGCTCTGGAAAAAGCGGGCGGCAAACATACAATGCGAACGCACACACCAAAAACTATCTATCTTTTAGAGTCCCAATGTTTAGAGCTCCTGTTGGAGGTAAACATGGCCTCGCGCCCAAAAATGGATCCAGCGCGCTGTAAATCGTTTTTATAGTGCTAAAATTTAGAGCGTCTATTGGAGATGAACCGTGCTGTTTTTTACATGTGATAATCGGTGCCAGATGCATGGAAGGGTGCTGCACAAAGGCATTTATACATCAGATTATTGAGAAAATTAAGTTGGAATGCAGCAATAGTCATGACATGACCTTGTGGATTTTTCTCTTGTACGTATCATTTTATCTTTTTTCGTGACATGGATGGTTCTAGAAATGGCCAGCCATACCAAAAACTATTGCTGGTATAACTATACCAACTATAATTATCATCCAAACGAATTAGAACACCTCTTATGAAGGGAGTAATCTCTTGTCTAAATATAGCCATTATTGAGCTGTATGAGGGCTATAAAAGCCGCACCCTGGCCCATAGGGGCGGAGACGGCACCGCGCCTAGAGCAGAGATTTGGGTGGTAGACGCGCCAAGCTCAGGCGACGCGCATCTCCACCCATCCTACTCAATTATTCGTCTACCTAGTAGACAAGTTATATCACATAGGTGGTAGTCCTATACCAGTTACGCGAAAAGCAGCATGGGCAAACATAACTATGCCGTGGTGTGCTGTATTATCGGTTCGTTCATCTCCATCATATCGGGCTACGGTATGTTTAAATCTCTATATGGATATGTGCTTTATTGAGCATTTTTGTATTTCTTATTCCACGTTGAGTCGACAAGAATAGCCATCGGATCACGTTGTGCGATACCTTTTTCTTTCTTCTTGTGTAGTAATTTCTGTTTACTTGTATAGTATAGGTATGCTGTATGCATGTATGTACTTATAAATTTCATAAACAACTATACAATTTCTCTAGATAACTTGTTGGAAAATTATATACATAACTTTACCTGACCTGACTGAGCATTGTAAATACCCTTTACTTTGGATATGAAAATGGAGCTATGAACAATTCATATTTCCATTGTGCTTTGGATGGTTGCATGATGCAGTGACTGGAGTGATGAGCGGTGCCATGTTGTTCATCCAAGAAGACCTCAAGATCAGCGACGATCAGGTGCAGCTCTTGACCGGCATTATGAATGTCTCCGCGATCGCTGGCTGCCTCACAGCCGGCCACGTCTCCGATTACTTCGGCCGCCGGCGCACCTTCTCCATCGCCGCCTGCATATTCTTCATAGGTTCTGTCCTGATGAGCCTGGCCGGCAGCTTTGGAATGCTCATGGCCGGCCGCTGTGTTACGGGAGTCGCCGTTGGCTACGCGCTCTCGACCGCTCCGGTGTACGCTGCCGAGATCTCGCCGGCAAAGACGCGGGGCTCCCTCTCCTCCATCCCCGACATCAGCATCAACTTGGGCATCCTGATAGGCTACGTTGCCAACTACTTTCTCGGCAAGCTGCCGCTGGCCTACGGCTGGCGCGCCATGCTCGGGCTCAGCGCGATCCCCAGCGCCATCTTCGCCGTCGCGGCCGTCTTCCTGCCAGAGTCGCCCCGGTGGCTGGTCATGCATGGCCGCGTCGACGAGGCTCTCAACGCGCTCCAGCAGCTATGCGCCACCGGTGACGAGGCCCAGGTCCTGTGGAGCGAGGCCGCGCCACCGGAGGGATGGAGCGGCGGCATGTGCGCCTGGAGAGAGATGTTCCTGCACCCGACGCCGCCCGTGCGCCGCATGCTCGTGGCCGGCATGGGCGTCCTCTTCGTCCAACACCTCAGCGGCATCAACGGCGTGCAGCTCTACAGCGCGCGCGTCTTCACAGCCGTCGGGATCGCCAGCCGGAACGAGATTCTCGCCGCCAACATCGGGATGGGGCTGGCCAAGACGGTCTTCATCCTGGCCGCCATCCTCCTCGTCGACCGTGTCGGCCGACGAGGCCTATACCTCTCCAGCCTCGCCGGCGTGATCGTCTCGCTCTCTTGCCTTGGCCTAAGCCTCACCGTAATCGAGCACTCGAAGCCGAACCAAGACGTGCCGTGGCCGTGGGCGGCCATCGCCTCGGTATTCACCTTCGTGGCCTCCTTCTCCATCGGCCTGGGCCCCATCACGGGCGCCTACAGCTCCGAGGTCATCCCGCTCCGGCTGCGCGCGCAGGGCGTCGGCGTCGGCGTGGCCTTCAACCGCGTCGCCAACGCCACCGTCGCCCTCACCTTCATCTCCCTCTCCAACGCCATCACCATGGGCGGCGCCTTCTTCCTCTTCGGGTTCCTGTCCGTCGGAGCGGCCACGTTCTTCTACTTCCTCTGCCCGGAGACTCAGGGACGGCCGCTGGAGGAGATCGAGGAGGTGTTTAGACAGGGCTGGCGCGAGCGTCGGCACAACGTGTACGCTCATTTCTTCCCAACATTCAAGCACGGCGAAACGAGATGACCCTGAAATGCACATATGTAGGACTTTTGTTGGAAATACCACGTGCTGCTTGGCTTAACTTGAACACCAAGCGTAATGCCCAAAATTTTGCGTGTAAGGACAACACCAACGATGCCCCACATTTTGGACACAAAATGAATTAAACTGTCCACAATAATAATACTCCAGAACAGTTGCGAGAGACAGCGACAACACACTAAAACACCAAAATCACGTGTTAAGCGTGGCGCGCGGCTGTCTCATTGAATCTAAACGTGTCGGTGGGCATTTCTTCCTCAAGGAAGAATGCGCGAAGGTACGACTCGGTGACACGGCGAATTTTTTTGATGCACCACGGTGTCTAGATACCAGTGCAAGAAACGACATTACTGGTGAGAACATTGTCTTACCCAACCTCGACGATATATAGGGTCACCACCTCGCTGAAGTTTACGAACAACTTTGTGGTGAGCATCCATGTATGTGACATCGTAATGTTCACCAACCGCG
This sequence comes from Dactylis glomerata, assembly GCA_007115705.1. NCBI lineage: Eukaryota > Viridiplantae > Streptophyta > Magnoliopsida > Poales > Poaceae > Dactylis > Dactylis glomerata. The sequence continues at coordinate 863,562 of QXEO01000906.1, read as the reverse complement.
CTAGCGAACACCGATCTTTCATAGAGGTCTGGTTCATCCTCTCTTGTAGATGAACATCATCATTCTCGGCCAACTCGACTACAATGTCTGTGTGAGTGTGACATGACCTGATGATACATCGCAAAATTGTATACTCATTTTAAAATTTATTCATACATTTTCGACAATACTTGCTGACTTATGAAAGTAAAATATCAACATCTACTATATCATAGAGAGAGAGAGAGAGAGAAAATATGAAAGTACAATACATGAAGATTTTAATAATATTGATTTGACATTGTTGATATCTTTTATTTTCTACAGACTTAGTTAAATTTAACAAAGTTTAAACTTGACTCAGAATAATACACACTGTAGATTTTAGAGGGAGTAGAAAATCGAGTGAGGTGCAATATTCTAAATTTAAGAATAGGTGTGGATATACAGGAGAGGATAAACTAGGCTGACTCCATTGAATGCGGGATTGATTGTACTCCTATTACTTGTCGCTAATATGGATGTATCTAGACATAAGTTAGTGTCTAGATACCCATACGAGCGAGAAGTAATATGGGTCGGAGGGAATATTTTACCAGAAACAACAACAAAAGATTTTGCAAAATTGTTTACTTGGATTTTTCGACTGTTTACATGAATAGGAGCTGTTCGTAAAGATGGAATATTCATGGACAACACGTGGACTTTTCTCCATGATGAACAAGATATGTTCGGATTCAAATTCATAAGAGCATTGCTACTCGGTGATGACGCCAGAAAAAGAGCTGTGGCGTTTAGTTGACGTGGGAGCAGTAAGTCCTTGTGCGTGGTGATGACCAACCCGTTGGGAACCCCAAGAGGAAGGTATGATGAGTGTAGCAGCAAGTTTTCCCTCAGTTAAGAAACCAAGGTTTAATGTCGATCTTGAAGAGGAGAGACGGTGACGACTGAAGGTGATGCGAACTGGCTTAGTAACTTCCAACAAGGGCGCCGTTAACGATACTTGTTGACTCGTCTTCGGCCAGCAGCAACGCGGAACCTGCACACACACAAACAAATACTTTGTTCCCAACTTGCGATGAGGTTGTCAATCTCACCGGTTTGCTTGAAACAAATGTTATGAGCGTATCGAGTGGAAAACAGTAGAGTATATGCGAGTAAAGTAAACAGTGCGGGAAAAGTAAACAGGTGATAGCAATATGATGTAAATAGGACCGGGGTCCACAGTTCACTAGTGGTGTCTCTCCATAGATAAAATAACATGCTGGGTAAACAAATTACAGTTGGGCAATTGATAGAATAAAGATAACGTGATATGTCAAGAAGATCACTATGAGATTTACTCTGGGCATTACAACAAAATACATAGACCGCCATCCAACTGCATCTATGACTAATAATCCACTCCCGGGGATATCAATCCGAACACCCTAGAAGTATTAAGTTACGAACAACAGATAATTGCATTAAGCAAAGTGTGTAATGTAAACAAAGCATATGCCCTTGAGCATATGAATGTTGTTTTCTCCCTAGTAGCAACAGCACATCTACCACTTTAGAGGTTTCTGTCACTCCCCCAGGTGAAATAGAGACATGAACCCACTATCGAGCATAAATACCCCCTCTTGGAGTCACTAGCAACTACTCGGCCAAGATAGCTACTAACAACGGAGAGCATGCAAGATCATAAACAACATAGAGATAACAAAAGATATAATTCAGTACAGCAACTTAATCATAAACACCAATATTCATCGGATCCCAACAAACCAACATCATAGAATTACATAACGGTGATCTCAATCATGTAGGGCAGCTCATGAGATCTAAACATGAAGCACATAGTGGAGAAGACAACCATCTAGCTACTGCTATGGACCCATAGTCCAAGGTAGACTACTCACTCATCGCTCCGGAGGCAAGCATGGCGATGAAGAAGACCTCCGGTGGCGATTCCCCTCTCCGGCAGGGTGCCGAGAAGAGCTTCTGGACCCTCCCGATCTTCGGGTCGACGGCGGCGGCGAATCGCGATGTGTTCTGGAAATCTGATCGGGCACTTAGGTTTTTTCCGTCGGGGGGTCTTTATAGGCGAAGGGGCGATGTCAGAGGTGGAGCCAGGCTCCCTCACACGGGGTCGGCGCGGCCAGGGGCTGGGCCGCGCCACCCCTGTGTGTGGGGCCCTGGTGGCCCCACTCCTTCTCTCCTTCGGATCTCTGGAAGCTTCCGGGTAAAATATGACTTCAGGAACTTGTTTCGTCCAATTCCGAGAATATTTCCTGTGTATCACTTCTGAAACACAAAAACAGCAGAAAACAGGAAACTGGCACTGTGGCACTTCGTTAATAGGTTAGTTCCGGAAAATGCATAAAAGTGCCACTAAGTGTAACGAAACAATAGGCAAATGGTGTAAAAACAAGCATGGAGCATCAAAAATTATAGATACGTTTGAGACGTATCAAGCATCCCCAAGCTTAACTCCTGCTCGTCATCGAGTAGGTAAGTGATAACAAAAGAATAATTTTTGAGGTGACATGCACCTACATAATCTTGATCATATATGTAAGCATTGGTGAGCTGGGATCAATAGAACTTAAAACATGGGCATGAAAGATATAATCATGACAATAAGAACTTAGCAACCATGTTGTAAACATGTAAATGAACACAAACAAAAGATCATGATAATGAAACAATAAAAGTCAAACGTGTGTTCAAATCATAAGGAAAAACATACAAATGGTTTTCAGCTTGTCCTTCAAAGAGAGCAAAACATAAATGCATAGGACACCTTCAAGTTTAAGAGGGCGACTAGATACAAATAACTTAAGAACAAGTGAAACCAATCATCATGAATCAATCAATGAACTTTGGGACAATGCATATCACACTAAGAATGACAACTATGCTCTCTTAATGGTGCATAAAGAAAGAAGGTGGTGACTCAACATAAAAGTAAAAGAAAGGCCCTTCGCAGAGGGAAGCAGTGATTGCTCATGTGCTAGAGCTTTTCATTTGTAAAACAGAGAGATAAAAATTGGTTTTGAGAGGTGGTTGTCTTTGTCAACGACTGGCAATGGGGTTCTTACTATCTTCCATACAAAAATGAAGCAAGTTTTTGAGAGAGAGATTGGCACTTTTGTGCTCTTTTTATAAAACTTGGCACCCCTCCCCACCTTTTTCCTTTCACATACCATGGCTAACCGATTTCATCGGGTGCCCACCAACATTCACATTCTTTGGATGAGTGCCTTTTTTCTTTCTTTTTTTTCTTTTTTTTTCTTTTTGGAATAAGCAATATGGAAGATAGCAAATCCGACCACTACGTCCCCATGAGCTGAAAACAGTGTCACAAAACAAGAAGTATTTTGAAGGTTTTGAAAGGTAGCACATGGAAATTTTACTTTGGAATAGCTTACAAATACCATGTATAGGAATTTATAGTGGACACTTTGAAAAACTTTGGCTTTTAGGAGTTGGATGCACGAGTAGAGCTCATACTCAGTACAAGGCGAGGGCTAGCAAAAGACTGGGAGCGACCAACTAAGAGAGCAATAATGGCCATAATCATGCAAAGCGACAAAGCGACATTAAAAGAAGCATAAGATGGCATCAAAAGTCAAAAACTAAATGATCATGAAGGCTATTGGCGACTTTGTAAGAGTCTAACATGTGTGAGCATGCGCCAAGTCAACCCAAATAAAGCATCAAGGAGAAAACCAAAATAATGCTTCCATACAATAAAAACAACGCATGATTTTTTCAAAGGCTCATTAAGCAATCTCAGTTTTTTGAGACAAGTCATGCTACAGCAAAACCACTAAGCATACTATCAAAAAGACATCAAGCATGACATGAAAAAGCCTAAGCTGCAGTCTACACAAGCTCCTTCTTGTACCACTTTTTTGCACAAAGCTTTTTCTCTTTTCCAACACCATTTGAAATTTTTATAAACACCTCTTTTGATGAAAACCAATAAAGATCAGAGGCAAAAATACACCTTGATAAAAAGATATGACAAGATCTGAACGCAAATCAAGGCAAAAACAAAAACCAAAAGCAGTAGCAGAAAAAGTAGAACGCTCAATTTTTAATAAGAGTGAAAACTAGAGCGTTCTTTGCAAATGAAAACGAGTACATCTCCTCCAAAGGAAATTTGTTGGGGTCCAACCATTTATTGCAGCAAACAAACAAACTTAACCAACTAAGAAAACTAAAACAACTGACGCTCCAAGAAAAACACATAGTGCATGAAGCAATAAAAATATAGTATTTTGAAAGGTGACCTGATTTTTGCCGATGAAGAAGGGGTGCCTCGGGGGCATCCCCAAGCTTTGACGCTTGTACTTCTTGGATATTTCTTGGGGTGATGCATGGGCATCCCCAAGCTTGAGCTTTTGTCCATTCTTCAACTCATCTCATCATTCTCCAATCCCTACACTTGAAAACTTCCTTCATACAAAACTAAACACAATTCTATTAGCAACATTAGTGTAAGCATAAAATATATTCAACCTCTTTTAGCTTCAGGTTTCAACCCAAAACCACCACATATAAAGTATATACTACTGTAGCAACTTCCACAAGAGTTCCATGATCAAAAAGAACTCAAAAGAAAGCGATAAAGTGGCAAAAACAAATATTGGCAGAAATCTGTCAAAACTGAACAGCTGACAAAGGACGAATTTTTGAGAGATTTTCTGTTGCTCAAATCAAAAAGTGTTCAACTAGAAAAAGTTTGGATATAACCTGGGGCATATGCACAAGAAATCGAAGGTCCAAAAGATAAACAGAGAATTTTCACGAATTTTTACGGTGCAGCACCGAAAACAGTTTCAGGACAGCAACATCCCCAAATCTTTACCTCACTCAAATTAGAGGCTTCTCTTGGCACAAAAACGAAATAAACAAGATAAGGAGCGGTCATTACAGTAGTAATGACTTCCAAGACTCAAATAAAAGAAAAAGTACTGAAAAGAAAACATTGGGTTATCTCCCAAGAGTGCTTTTCTTTAACGCCTTTGAGCTAGGCGCAGAAAAGTGCGAATCAAGTGATATCAGATGAAGCATTAAGATCAACAGCAGAGGTCTTGTCAATAAGACATTGTATTTCATCCACATAAGTTTTTGAAGACCCTTTGTGATCATGCTTTGGTACACTATTCTCATCAAAAAGATTTTCAGGACAAATCCAGGCAAAATTGTTTTCGAAAGCTTCATTCAATCCCAAAAGCTTGCAAGGTATAGGTATCTCGGCCTCCTCATCATTTGTACTAATAACCGTTATAGGTGAACCGAGTTTATTAAAACGTTTAAGAACCTTCCTAGCTTCAGTAACGACATCCTTAAATTCTAAACGCAAAGTTTCCAAGATAAAAGCTTTCTTTCCGGGGTCCTCAATTTCATGAAGCTTAAGGAACATGTATTGCATAAAAGGATTAAGACTAGCAAACCTAGTTTCCAACATGTCAATTAGATAAACAGAAGCAACTTCAATACTAGGGGCAAGTTCAACCCAAGACTTTTCCTCAACTTCCTCATGCATACTAATGTGATTAAAGAACTCCTCAATGTTACTTTTGCCAATAATCGAACCACTACCTACAGAGAGGTCCTCCAGAACGAACTCAGGGAACAGCAAGATAAACTAAAGTAAAGTAAAAACAACTACCAAGGATTCTAATTTTTTTGGGTTTTTGATATAAAAAGCAATGCAGGTAAAATAAATAAAGTAAAGCAAAACAATAACAAAGTAAAGAATGTGTGTGCGAAAAACTCCCCTCGCAGAAGTCTTCTTTCCTCCCCGGCAACGGCGCCAGAAAAGTAGCTGCTACTCGGTGATGACGCCAGAAAAAGAGCTGTGGCGTTTAGTTGACGTGGGAGCAGTAAGTCCTTGTGCGTGGTGATGACCAGCCCGTTAGGAACCCCAAGAGGAAGGTATGATGAGTGTAGCAGCAAGTTTTCCCTCAGTTAAGAAACCAAGGTTTAATGTCGATCTTGAAGAGGAGAGACGGTGACGACTGAATGTGATGCGAACTGGCTTAGTAACTTCCAACAAGGGCGCCGTTAACGATACTTGTTGACTCGTCTTCGGCCAGCAGCAACGCGGAACCTGCACACACACAAACAAATACTTTGTTCCCAACTTGCGATGAGGTTGTCAATCTCACCGGTTTGCTTGAAACAAAGGTTATGAGCGTATCGAGTGGAAAACAGTAGAGTATATGCGAGTAAAGTAAACAGTGCGGGAAAAGTAAATAGGTGATAGCAATATGATGTAAATAGGACCGGGGTCCACAGTTCACTAGTGGTGTCTCTCCATAGATAAAATAACATGCTGGGTAAACAAATTATAGTTGGGCAATTGATAGAATAAAGATAACGTGATATGTCAAGAAGATCACTATGAGATTTACTCTGGGCATTACAACAAAATACATAGACCGCCATCCAACTGCATCTATGACTAATAATCCACTCCCGGGGATATCAATCCGAACACCCTAGAAGTATTAAGTTGCGAACAACAGATAATTGCATTAAGCAAAGTGTGTAATGTAAACAAAGCATATGCCCTTGAGCATATGAATGTTGTTTTCTCCCTAGTAGCAACAGCACATCTACCACCTTAGAGGTTTCTGTCACTCCCCCAGGTGAAATAGAGACATGAACCCACTATCGAGCATAAATACCCCCTCTTGGAGTCACTAGCAACTACTCGGCCAAGATAGCTACTAACAACGGAAAACAACATAGAGATAACAAAAGATATAATTCAGTACAACAACTTAATCATAAACACCAATATTCATCGGATCCCAACAAACCAACATCATAGAATTACATAACGGTGATCTCAATCATGTAGGGCAGCTCATGAGATCTAAACATGAAGCACATAGTGGAGAAGACAACCATCTAGCTACTTCTATGGACCCATAGTCTAAGGTAGACTACTCACTCATCGCTCCGGAGGCAAGCATGGCGATGAAGAAGACCTCCGGTGGCGATTCCCCTCTCCGGCAGGGTGCCGGGAAGAGCTTCTGGACCCTCCCGATCTTCGGGTCGACGGCGGCGGCGGATCGCGATGTGTTCTGGAAATCTGATCGGGCACTTAGGTTTTTTCTGTCGGGGGGTCTTTATAGGCGAAGGGGCGATGTCAGAGGTGGAGCCAGGCTCCCTCACACGGGGTCGGCGCGGCCAGGGGCTGGGCCGCGCCACCCCTGTGTGTGGGGCCCTGGTGGCCCCACTCCTTCTCTCCTTCGGATCTCTGGAAGCTTCCGGGTAAAATATGACTTCAGGAACTTGTTTCGTCCAATTCCGAGAATATTTCCTGTGTATCACTTCTGAAACACAAAAACAGCAGGAAACAGGAAACTGGCACTGTGGCACTTCGTTAATAGGTTAGTTCCGGAAAATGCATAAAAGTGCCACTAAGTGTAACGAAACAATAGGCAAATGGTGTAAAAACAAGCATGGAGCATCAAAAATTATAGATACGTTTGAGACGTATCAAGCATCTCCAGCCGTCCCCCCGACTCGGCCCCCGGCAGCTGTTTTTTTATATCCGGACGGCGGTATTCGTCCCAGCCGCGCCCCCGGTTCCTCGTTTTCGCTCGGATTTGGGTTTTCATCCATCCGGCGAGCCCAGGCCATCCCCGGCTTTCCGAGGCGCGCTCGGGGACTCCGGACGAAATGAAAACGCGCGAAACATCGAGCGGGCCCGCGGTGTCGGCGAGAGAAAGGGTAGTTTCCCGCCATTAATTTCGTTTCCCTCCAAAATACGTCGCATATACCCATTTTCTCCACCAAAATGCCCCATAGTTGCAACTCCACCTCTTCTCTTCCACCACCATGCCGCTGAAGAGGATCGCCGATGACGGCGCGTCGAAGGCGAGGAAGCCACGGGCCCCCAAGGAGAGGCCGCCGGGTATGACAAACTCGGCATGGGTGGCGGACGTGGAGCGCCGGCAGACCAAAACTCGTGGCACGGCGGAGAGGGAGAAGAAGCTCGCGGCGAAGAGGGCGGCAGCGGTGGACGAGCGGGCGAGGCTGGTCTCCATGGCCATGGGACAGCCGCGCGTCGGCCAATTCCCCGCCGGTTCATGGCCAACCCAAGGTACGATCGGCTCACCTTCCACCTACTCGCCGGCGGCGTCTTCGCCCATGTTCCACGAGACCTACGTCCCCGCCATGTCGAGGTTCACCCCGTCACTGCCGGAGTATGACGCTGCGATGCACGAGGGCATCTTGCCTGCCCTACGCCGAGGGCCACTCTCCTACGGGATGCCGCCGCTGAATGACGGTGTGATGCACGACATGATCACGTCGGGCTCCATGGCCGCCGCGGCGAACCCGGGTTTCTTCACACAAGAGGAGGCAAGGGCGACGGAAGCCGTCGCGGCGGCGTCGCAGGGTGGCGTCGACGATCACGGGTTCGGAGATGGCACCCAAGACGTCGACGAAGAAAAAAAGGAGCAGGCCCAGGTCGATGAGGATGACGACGCGCCTGAGCTGACATGGATGGCGAAGGGGAGGAAGAAAAGGAAGAAGACCTTGCCGCCGACCGAGCCACGGGTCAAATGGACGGGCAAAGAAGAGGATTGCCTCGCCGAAGCTTGGAAGACCGTTTCCATGAACGGCATCACCGGCGCCAATCAAAACTTTGACACATATTGGCAGCGGGTCAAGACGGCGTTCGACGAACGCAAAATCGTCGATCCCTACTTTAACAAGACGGTGATGGTCCGCGGCGAGAAGGCCTGGCCACGCATTGGAGGATCATGCAGGCGGCGTGCAACAAGTGGCACGGCATACAAGAGGAGATCGCCGATCGTCCGATGAGCGGCGCCGACTTCGAGACCAAGGTATGCTTACTCGCTTTCTCCATCGATCTTGGATCGCCGAGTTGTGATGATGCCGGCTTCTCTGTGCAGATGCGGCGGGCGTTCGACATGTACGGCAACGACTCGGACGGCCAGCAGTTCAAGTACCTCAACGTCTTCGCCCGCATCGAGGGCTACGAAAAGTGGGCGGAAGTACGCCGGACCCTCTCCAAGAACAAGGACGAGCAGTACAACCCCGACGCTCCCGCCGCTGCCGCATCGGCGGGCCGCCCCGAGCTCGGCCAAAAGAAGCTGAAAGAACTGAAGAAGTCGGGGCATCCAGCCGACAGATTGCAGGCATCTTTCGAGAAGTGCTAGGCCGACGCGAGGGCACACAACGCTGGGAGGGACACCAAGTACGACGCGCGCTGGAAGGAGATGCTCGCCAACCAGGGCACCCGGATCGCCTTGCTCCAAACAACCTCCGCGGCAAAGAAGAAGAACACCGACCTTGCGTTCCTGATCGGCGGCAACGACGCTGCGATGGACGAGGAGACGAGGGCTTGGTACGACGCCCATCGCCAAGCCATCCTCCGCCCTCCATCGACTGCGTCGTCCTCCCCTTCGACGACGTCCACTCCGGCGGCCGACGAAACTTCGCCGCCCGAGGCGCAGGAAGGCACCGCCGATGAGCCTGTTGTAGTCTAGTTTCTGTTTCGATCGCCGGCTTAGAAAAAATATCCCACCCACGCCCGTTTTACATCCAATCCGGGAAAAAATATCGCCGGATTTCGGCCCGGGGACCTCAAACGGCTGGAGATGCTCTAAGAATCTTGTACTGTCTTTTACAATATTATTATGTGTTGATCATAAGATCACCTACATACAAGGAAAAAATTCAGATTGAAGTGTTGCTAATTTCATTTGGAAATGTTTCACTTCCTTTGGTTGAATGAAAGATTTTCCTAAAACAAATCGAAATTTGAGGAGAAAACTAAAAAATTGAACAACTAGCAAGTTTGTCACTCCGACTCGAACCACTTTCACCAGTCGAAGACGGCGAAGGCGAGCCGGATGGGAGGGCGGCTAGGGTGAAAACCTAGATCGCCGCCTTTCTTCTAGTCACGTGAGCTTCGATATATAATACTTCCTGACTTATGAAAGTACAGTATCAACATATACTCTATCGTATAATACGAAAGTATAATGATTAATGTATAAATAATATTGAGCTCACATTGTAGATATGTATTTATTTCTATAGACTTAGTTAAATTTTACAGAAGTTCAAACTTGACTAAAAAATACACACTTTTGCTATTTCTCACACTTATGCAATTGAGGTTGTAACTAGAAACAATACATTCAAATCGTTAGATTTGCTTCGTGATTCGTGCTAGCGGTGAGTTACAATATGAGTTACAACTAAGATGTGATGACGTCATTCTACTGAGAACTAAAGTAGACTGAGCTCTGGACACATCCATACTTTTGAAACAGAGGGTGTAATTTTTTTTGGTGAAGCTTAATACAGTATTCTAAATGTAAGTATAGGTGTCGAGATACAACCGAGGATAAACTAGGCTGACTCTAGAACGCTGGAGTGATTGTATCTTACTAGAAACAACAACACAAGATTTGTAAAACTGTTTGTTTGGATTTCTCGACTGTTTACATGAATTTGTTGGAGTTTAGAACGATGGGATGGTCACGGAAAATACATGGAAAATTCTCTATGATGAACAAGATATGTTAGAATTATAATTCATACGAATCTTGTACTATGGTCTTTTACGGTATTATCTATTGATCAAAAGATCACCTACATCCAAGGAAATTTTTGCGGACTGAAGTGTTGTCAAATTTTATTTGGAAATGTTAGACTTTGTTTGGTCCGATGAACGAATTTCCCAAAACAAATTGAAATTGAAATGCAAAACCAACACTCCGACTCGAACCACTCACGGTGTCCCAAACCAGACCTAGACCCCGACCCTGGCCCAGACCCAAACCCAAACCCAAACCACAACCATGGCAGCGCCACCAAGCCGCCGCGCCTCGCCGCCGGCGCTCCCCGAGGAGCTCGTCGAGGAGATCCTCCTCCGCCTCCCGCCCGAAGATCCAGGGGGCCTCCTCCGCGCCTCCCTCGTCTGCAGGACCTGGGGCTCCGCCGCCTCGCACTCTGGATTCCGACGCCGCTTCCACGAGCACCACCGGACACCCCCAGTGCTCGGCTTCCTCCACGACTGGGATGACGAGCGCATCTCTCACTTCATCCCCACCACCGCCTCGTCCTTCTCCCTCGCCGCCCCGGACTGGCGCTCATGGCGGGCCATCGACTGCCGCCACGGCCGCGCGCTCTTCCTCTCCAAGGGCCAGGATGCTTGGGAACTGCTCCTGTGGGAGCCAACCACGGGCGCCCAGTGGCGCGTACCTGTGCCGGCGGAGCTCGAGAGCGACTACCCGACCGCGGCCGTGCTCTGCGCAGCGGACGGATGCGACCACCGCGACTGCCTCCGGGGTCCTTTCCGCCTGGTTTTCATCTTCACCCCCATCTTCGATCACTACCCAAACCAGGAGGAGTGTGTCACGTCTGTGTGCGTGTACTCCTCGGAGACTGGCACATGAGGCGAGCCGACCTCCCTGCACGGCGAGTTCGGCAACTTTACGCAATATTCCAGCGTGCTCGTTGGAAATTCGCTGCTCTACTTCCTGTCCGACGGTGAGGCGGTCCAGGAGTATGACTTGGCCATGCACAGCCTTGCTGTGTTCGACACACCTGACAACAGCTACGAACAGAAATTCAATCTCATGCTAGGGGAGAAGGGTGAACTGGGAGTTAGCGAGTGTGTGAACGGCCTGAATGGGCATCTCAAATTGTGGTCAAGGGAGTTGAGTGGCGGCACTGGTGCACGATGGGTACTGAGCCGGGTCATCTACTTTCAAAATTTGCTCCCAAATGATGCTGTGGATTCAGTGTATGTGTTGGGCTTTGCTGAGGGTGCAAATGCCATTTTTGTGACCACCTTTGCTGGCGTCTTTATGATCGAGGTACAATTAGATCGGGTCAGGAAGGTGTGTTGTCATCATGGCTTCTGTAATTTGATTCCGGTTGTTGGCTTCTACACTCCTTTGCCCCGAGACGAGCGACAGAATCTACCACCGTCGAGCCCTAGTGAGGAGGCAGGTGGTGAGGATGCGGGAGATTTGGAGAAAACATTTGATCAGGCGCAGCAGTTGTTCGACAAGAGGTCCAATGCTATCAAGGAGGGGGACTTTGTCAACGCCTTCGAATGTGTCAGCCATGACCTCAAGATCAGGTTAGAGCTCTATTCCCGAAGCATCTCCAATTCTGCTCTGAAATATTTGTATGGATAGGATTGTCAAAGAAAATCCCCATTAGTTTTGTACTCTTTAGTATGAGCTGTTGATTTCCATGTGTCCTTAGTTATTTTGGACCTTCTGTTTTGGTATTTTACGAGATGAGTTTATAATGGTACAAGACAGCGAGGTAGTTGCCAAGCAGTGTTTATCTTTCTTGTGTTTAGCAGCAAGCTTGACTGTGTGCGCTAGCATTTGAGGGGCTCCATGATTCGAAATAGTGCTAGTGTTGTTTGGTAGCAATACTTCAGAGTTAGGACCTGGCATCTTTTGTCATGAAACGTTTATTGTGCTGAGCATTAAATCAAAGTGCAATTGTTGGAGTGACAGATGTTTTCCTAGTCCTATTTGAGAAGAGTTACATGCCTCCTGTGCTTGCTAGTTGCAAATATCTCATCGCTATCCCATTTTTGTGTAGCATTTTGCAATTGTAATTCATAATCTGTACCAAACAAAACTCAACTGAACATAGTTAGCACCTCGTGTTGTTAAAACACACGCTGAAATAATTGTAGTGTGGTACAGATGCTATTTTATAACCTTAAATTGTAGACTGAAACTTTGCATTTTGTTTTCACCTAGGGTTCCATGTCATGTAGAAGGTGCTAAATAATGTTGTGCCTTGCAGCCCAAAGATTCTTCGATGTGATGTTCCCGGGATTGCACTAAATGTAGAATCAGTGGAGGGTACAACTAGCAAAGATACTAGGAATTCAACAAGCTCTGAAGCCTCTGAAAGCAACGTTGAGGTTGCCCCACCTTCGGAGAAAGAGTACGAATAATGTACTGTATCTCATTGTTCATTCCGTGAGACAAGTGCTGGGCCAGGGTTGCACCACTGTGGTATAATGTATGATTTCCACTGAGGTTTGCATTATTGTCGGCTGTGTAAGAATTTTCACTTGTATGGAATGGTTTCTCCAATAAGTTGTCGGATTAACTGAACCTACACATGAAATATCTGACATGTACTCCTGCATGTGCAAAGTAACGGTCTTGTTTGGGACTTGGAAGTTGGAACTCAACAGAACTTATCACTTGAATTTACATCATCATTCTGTAAGAGACTATTTAATCAATGTTTTCTTACTAATGCTGCTATCATATAGATAGTAGACAATGACGCAGAAGAAAAATGCTTTATTGTTCATGATAAGCTTGGTTTATGGGTTAGATCATAGTTTGAACGTGTATGCCAGATGTCTGCTTCTTGACTTCTAAGTTTATAACTGATCTAGTTACTCTATGCTGCATTGAAAATTTTTATGCCTTGGTGATGATGCTGGGAACTCATCAGCCTCTGGTAGAAATGTTGGCTAGAGCTTCATCTTTGATTCCAAAGATGGCTAGATCAGACGGCAGCTTCTATTTCCGAGCTATTTCTACAACAGCAACAACAGGAAGCAAGCTCTGGAAGTAGTGCAAGTGACTCTGGGATTATTAGCAGAGGCATCAAATGAGCTAATGGTGAGCTGACTTATGCTGAAGCTTCTCCAAAGAGACTTGCTAACTCCATAATTTGCCAAGATGTGCTTGGAACGTTGTAACGAGATTTTTCTACTCCATCTTCATGTTCACTCAATGTAAGTAATTGTCTGTTGAATTGTATATAAGTTGATTCGATCTGATTACTAGTTATATTTAGCATTGGCACCCACACTAAGTTTGTTTTATCATCCTGCGAATAGTCTGTGGCTCTCTGCGAAGAGATACTTACCCTAGCTGTTCTTCAGTACTACCTAGCTTTTCATCACCTTCTAAATTCAGTGAATTGTTTGCCTTGTCCTGGGAAACCTTCCATTGTTTGCGGACAGTCATATATTCTTTCATCTTGGAGGTCTGTATATATCATTCTGGATGTTTCTTTTTCATGGTAAAATGTGCTTCTTAAGCAACTCTTTTGTATTATATTTTGCTATATTCAGTTGATTCAGCTTAAGCAAAAATCACATGTGCTTCTTAAGACTTATGTACATATCAGCTGTACTAACATCTCAATCTGCTGTTACACAGCTAGTGAGTTTAAGTCTGACAATTAAGGGACCAAAAGTGGGGCAAGCTGAAGGCACCTGTTTTTTTCACAAGCAGATTCAGTCTATCCGAACCGCAGACGCACTTTTCAGATCAGTGACGGCCTCTCCAGCGGAGCTGGGCGCCGGGGCCCCGGATGTGCTAGCGATCGGCACAGTCCTGGCACCTGGATCTCAGGATAGCAAATAACCTGATTGCTCATGTGGATCTGTTGTTGGCCGTAATACTTTGAGAAACATTTGTGTGTTTGATAATTAGGACAATTGTTACAGTATACATGTCGCATCACTTGAAAGAGAGCAACACTCACTATTTATACGTCTGAACTAGAATAAAATAACAGGTCAAAGTAACTAAAAAAAGGAATTATTATTGCCAAGGGGTACAACTCACACGATGCTGCCGAGACGCATCTCAAGTACGTCTCTACCAAAATGGACATGGTTGATGGAGCGAAGCCATGACTGGCATACAGAGTACGTACAGAACCAAGAACATGGACGATGATTGCCACAGCATCACGTCACGTCGGCGCTGCACATCCGGATCATCTCAGGAGAGAAAGCAGGACAAGGCAATCCGTCGTTGGCTGCCGGCTGGTCGCGCTCCCGGCTCCTCGCCCGAGCTCGGATTACTACTGCAACGGTCCTCGCTTGCAGTACTACGTCTCAATTATGGAACAACTCACAACTTGTTCAATGCCACCTCACTTGCTAATGTAGAACAATGATTCTTTACACTCAGGCACGGTTGTGGTAAGCTAGCTCAAATCTCTAACGTGGCCACATGGGCAGATTGAGCAAATATGCGTCGCAAAACTAATACAGGTCAAACGTCGTCATTGACATGGATGACGGGGACAGCCAAGGCATCATCAGCTCGTCGTTATGATCAAAGGTAGTAAGAACCAAGAACATTATGATAAAAAACAAGCTTAACCATCACACAATCTAATATGAAATAAAGTCTAATGTTTCTTAGAGGGGAGCCATAAATAGTTGCAGCCAGTTAATACCGTGTAATTATACCCCTAGTGATTGATCTCAAGGTGACCTAATGATGCACAATATGAGAATATTAACAGTAAAAGTCCAACCACTGCTGAAAGTTCTAAGGTCCCCATTAGTTTATCCCCCTGTATGTACTGAGCTTAAATTCAGGCACATGTTTCTATCATTCACCAGCCCTCTGACAAGTTAATCCAACAATGACAACCTTATGCAATTCCCGACATATGCGTGCACTCATATATCAGTACATAAGACCATCACAGAAGATAACTGAAAGGATCTATACGGGTGACTAGAGGGGATGAAAAGACGCTAAGTCAATTTTTAATCTTTTTCAATTTTATGGCTTGACACAAAGTAAATTCACTAGATATGCAACTAGATGAATTTCCTACCAGTGACAAGCAAGCAAGTAAAAAAGTAAACAAGATACAAGTAAGGGAATGAAATAACCGAAGAGCGGAGACCGGAGACACAAGGATGTATTCCCGTAGTTCTTCCCTTTTGAGGGAAAGTACGTCTACGTTGGAGAGGTGTGGAAACACGGAGTCCACCAACGCCACAAAGGCTCACCTTGTTCTCCGGTGAGCAAGCCACGAAGGCTAGCTCGTTTCCACTAAGCGGTGGTATTGGGGGCACCGACCAAAACCCTTACATGGAGGTTGGGGGACAACTACACAACTCAATTTGAGGCTCCCAACAAGAAAACCACGAAGCTTTTACACGGAGGAAGCTTCAAGGTGACCTCTTTTTCTCAAGGCAAGTTCCACGAAGGATGGGTGGGGGAAAATCAAATCACTTAGATAGGACTGTAGATCTATAGCTCCTATCCCAATCTACCAAATCTTGGAGGATTTGGTTGGCTAGAGAGAGAGATCTACGGGGTAAAGCTCTTACTTTCATGGAGGAGAGAGAAAAGTCGAGGTAACCCTTTGGAGAAGAAGACCTCTCCTATTTATAGGCGGGGCGCAAAGTGGCTGTTACAGCGCCCCGAGCGGTACTACCGGCCTGGGGGTGGTAGTACCGGCCTGCTCCTTTTCTTCCATTGACTTGAATCTTCAGCAGAAAATCCTGGCGGGCGGTAGTACTAATGCGCCTAGCAGTAGTACCGGCCACGGTCTTCGTCTTCTACAGCAGAGGGCCCGACGGTAGTACCGGGGCCCTACCACTTAACAAAACTTGTATTACTGCAACACTAGTAGAAAACGGGCCTTTGGCCAGGACCCTTTAGTCCCGGCCTCCATCTGGGCCGGGACTAAAGGCCCGGCCACGTCGCCCGAAATTCGCCACCCGCCCGGGAGGCTTTAGTCCCGGCCCGTAACGACCCTTTAGTCCCGGTTTGAGACACAAACCGGGACTAAAGGGCTTTGCGCTGAGCGGCTCGCGTGTGCGCACCCTTTAGTCCCGGTTTGTGTCTCAAACCGGGACTAAAGTATTCTGCCTATATATATGGCTGTAGCAGCCCCTCTCTCCCCTCTTGCATTTTTTTGGATGAAAGTGTGTGAGTGTGTGCTAGCTCTCCTTTTTGCTTGGATGCACTAGAGGTGTTTGTTGAAATGTTTGTTAGAGTGATGCCGCTTCAGTTCACCGAACACAACTACGATATGAGGTGCCCGAGTCACGCTTAAGCCTCTTCCTCTTTATTTCCACTTATTCTAAAAGGTTAGCAACTATATTTCCTCGTTTAGACCGTGCGGTACTAATTTTTAGGATCGTGATTGTGTTTGATATACTGTTGCATGACGCAGATGAGCCATCCATGGATGTACGGTGATCGACGCACCGCCGCTTACAGAGAAGGCGTGCATTCTTTTCGAGATGCGGCCGATGCGAACAAGCATGGTGGTGGCTATATGTTTTGTCCATGTGTTGAATGTCGGAATGAGAAGGACTACACTTCCTCAAGAGTCATTCAGAGCCACCTGCTTCGGTCCGGTTTTATGTCGGGCTATAATGTTTGGACCAAGCACGGAGAAAGAGGGGTTATGATGGAAGACGACGATGAAGAAGAAGAGAACGATGATGACAACTACCGATCTATGTTCCCTGAGTATGCTGATACCGCAATGGAAGACAATGAAGAAGAAGATCAGGGTGCAGAACGGGAACCAGATGAGCCCGCTGATGATCTTGGCCGGGTCATTTCTGAAGCACGGCGAGGCTGCGACACAGAAAAGGAGAGGTTGCAGTTCGAGCAGATGTTACAGGACCACAACAAATTGTTGTACCCAACTTGTGAAGATGGCCAGAAGAAGCTGGGTAGCACACTGGAATTGCTGAAGTGGAAGGCAGAGACCGGTGTGACTGACTCGTCATTTGAAAAGTTGCTGGTACTGATGAAGAAGATGCTTCCAAGAAAGAACGAATTGCCCGCCAGCACGTACGAAGCAAAGAAGCTTGTCTGCCCTCTAGGATTAGACGTGCAGAAGATACATGCATGCCCTAATGACTGCATCCTCTACCGCGGTGAGAAATATGAGAATATGGATAAATGCCCGGTATGCACTGCATTGCGGTACAAGATCAGAAAAGATGACCCTGGTGAGATTGAGGGCGAGCCACCCAGGAAGAGGGTTCCTGCCAAGGTGATGTGGTATGCTCCTATAATACCACGGTTGAAACGTCTGTTCAGAAATAAAGATCATGCGAAGTTGTTGCGATGGCACATGGAAGATCGTATGAAAGACGATAAGTTGAGGCACCCCGCTGATGGTCGGCAGTGGAGAAAAATCGAGAGAGAGTTCCCGAGATTTGCAGGTGACGCAAGGAACTTATGGTTTGGTCTGAGTACAGATGGCATGAATCCTTTTGGGGAGCAGAGTTGCAGTCACAGCACCTGGCCCGTTACTCTATGTATCTACAACCTTCCTCCTTGGTTGTGCATGAAGCGGAAGTTCATTATGATGCCAGTGCTTATCCAAGGTCCAAAGCAACCCGGCAACGACATTGATGTGTACCTAAGGCCATTAGTTGACGAACTTTTACAGCTGTGGGCCGAACCAGGTGTACGTGTGTGGGACGAGCACAAACAAGAGGAATTTGACCTTCGAGCCTTGCTTTTCGTAACCATCAATGATTGGCCTGCTCTTAGTAACATTTCAGGACAGTCAAACAAGGGATACAATGCATGCACGCACTGTTTAGATCAGACAGAAAGTATATATCTGGACAAATGTAGGAAGAATGTGTACCCGTTCAATCGTCGTTTTCTTCCGCCCAAGCATCCCTTAAAGAAAAAAGGCAAGCATTTCAATGGCAAGGCAGAACCCCGGGGGAAGCCTGTCATCCGTACTGGTGCTGAAGTATTTGATATGGTCAAAGATTTAAAAGTAATCTTTGGAAAGGGTCCTGGCAGCCAACCTGTTCCTAACGGCCCTGATAAGCGCGTACCCATGTGGAAGAAGAAATCTATATTTTGGGAGCTACCCTATTGGGAAGTCCATGAGGTCCGCTCCGCAATCGACGTGATGCACCTGACGAAGAATCTCTGCGTGAATATTCTAGGCTTCCTGGGCTTGTATGGGAAGTCAAAAGATACACCGGAAGCACGGGAGGACCAGGAACGTCATAAAGGAAGAGATGGCATGCATCCAGGGCAGTTTTAAGGGCGTGCCAGCTACGCTCTTACTAAGGAAGAGAAGGAAATCTTCTTTGAAGTCCTTTTCAGTATCAAGGTCCCGACTGGCTTCTCGTCGAATATAAAGGGAATCGTAAATATGAAAGACAAAAAATTCCAAAACCTAAAGTCTCATGACTGCCACGTGCTTATGACGCAATTGCTTCCGGTTGCATTGAGGGGAATTCTACCGGAAAATGTTCGCCTGGCAATTGTGAAGGTATGTGCATTCCTCAATGCAATTTCTCAGAAGGTAATCGATCGAGAAAGTCTATCAGGGTTACAGATTGATGTGGTCCAATGTCTGGTCAGCTTTGAGTTGTTGTTCCCGCCATCCTTCTTCAATATAATGACACACCTCCTAGTTCACCTAGTCGAAGAGATTAGAATTCTCGGTCCTGTATTTCTACACAATATGTTCCCCTTCGAGAGGTTCATGGGAGTCTTAAAGAAATATGTTCGTAACCGTGCTAGGCCAGAAGGAAGCATCTCCAAGGGCTATGGAACAGAGGAGGTCATTGAGTTTTGTGTGGACTTTTTTCCTGACCTTAAGCCGATTGGTGTTCCTGAATCTCGGTATGAGGGTAGGCTGACAGGAAAAGGCACACTAGGAAGGAAAGCAAAAGTATGTATGGACGGGCATTCTTTCTCTCAAGCACACTACACAGTTCTACACAATTCCACCGTGGTGGCTCCGTATATCGTGAGACACAAGAATATTCTACGCTCCGAAAACCCGGGGAAGACTGACTCTTGGATTAAAGGGGAACACGAGAAGACTTTCGGCAGTTGGTTGCAGACACATCTCATGAATGATGACACCGTTGGAGATCAGCTGTACTGTTTGGCCAGGCCACCATCTTCTACTATATGTACTTTCCAAGGGTACGAGATAAATGGGAATACATTTTACACGGTTGCCCAAGATAAAAAGAGCACCAACCAAAACAGTGGTGTCCGCTTTGATGCAACAGACGAGAATGGGCACTGTTTGGAAACATATTACGGGTACATAGAGGAGATATGGGAACTTGACTATGGACCTACTTTTAAGATCCCTTTGTTTCGGTGCAAATGGGTGAAGCTGACAGGAGGCGGGGTAGTTGTAGACCAAAAGTACGGTATGACAACAGTGGATCTCAACAATCTTGCGTACATGGATGAACCATTCGTCCTAGCCAACGATGTCGCTCAGGTTTTCTATGTGAAGGACATGTCTACAAAAACGAGAAAAAGAAATCAGCAAAAGAAGACATCGTCCGATGAGCCAAAGCGCCACATAGTTCTTTCAGGGAAAAGAAACATCGTGGGAGTAGATGACAAGACAGACATGTCAGTAGATTATAATAAGTTTCATGAAATTCCGCCCTTCAAAGTGAAAACTGACCCAAGCATCCTACTGAATGATGAAGATTCTCCATGGCTACGACCCAGAAGAAAACAGAAATAATAGATAGGAATGTTGGTGCAATAATGTAATAATGTATTAAACCTTTTATGTAATGCATGATGAAGATTCTCCATGGCTACGACAGACACGGTTACATGGATGGCTGGATGTGAATAATGGTATGGATCGGTCATCACCGCTCTTTAGAAAAAAAGCCGGCTCACTAGTTCTTTTCCCGTCCTGCTCTTTATACACACCGTGCTGCGTCTTCCTAAAGCGCCTCCCCTCAAAGCCAAAACAAAAGCAATGGCCGCCGTCTCCCGCCTCAACCCCGTTGCCTCGCCTTTCGTTCCGATGGCACTCCTCCCGACGGGCTACTACCTCTCCCCTACCCCTGCCGCCGCTATACCCAGTCCTGATTTCTTCGCCTCGCAGTTCTTGTACCCACAGCCTCCACATAGAAAATTGTTTTGAATTACTTATTCAATTTTAAACACTTTTCATATTCATAGTTTTATCAGATTCTAAAATATACATAAAGAATATTAATCAATATAGTTTTAATTGAAAATGGCAAACTAGTTAATAGTTTGGATAGTTAAAATAATTAATTTTGAAAATAGAAAATAGTTTTGAATTATTTATTTAATTTCAAACACTTTTCATTTTTATAGTTTTATCAGATTCTCAAATATGCAAAAAGAATATTAATAAACATAGTTTTTAATTGAAAATTGCTAAATAGTTAATAGTTTGGATAGTTAAAATAATTAATTTTGAAAATAAAACATAGTTTTGAATTAGTTATTCAATTTCAAACACTTTTCATTTTCATAGTTTTTTCAAATTCTAAAACCTTTCAAAAGAATATTAATCAGTATAGTTTTAATTGAAAATGGCAAACTAGTTAATAGTTTGGATAGTTAAAATAATTAATTTTGAAAATAGAAAATAGTTTTGAATTATTTATTTAATTTCAAACACTTTTCATTTTTATAGTTTTATCAGATTCTCAAATATGCAAAAAGAATATTAATAAACATAGTTTTTAATTGAAAATTGCTAAATAGTTAATAGTTTGGATAGTTAAAATAATTAATTTTGAAAATAAAACATAGTTTTGAATTAGTTATTCAATTTCAAACACTTTTCATTTTCATAGTTTTTTCAAATTCTAAAACCTTTCAAAAGAATATTAATCAATATAGTTTTAATTGAAAATGGCTAAATAGTTAATAGTTTGGATAGTTAAAATAATTAATTTTGAAAATAGAAAATAGTTTTGAATTAGTTATGCAATTTCAAACACTTTTCATTTTCATAGTTTTTTCAAATTCTAAACTATACAGAAGTTATTCAATTCAAATTTCAAATAAAATAGTTTTGAAATGAAATCTGAAAAATTCAGAACTGGCGCGCATTTATGGCACCTTTAGTCCCGGCTGTATCCACCAGCCGGGACTAAAGGGGGGGGGGGGCTAGGGCGCGAACTGGAACCGCCCCCAAAACCCTTTAGTCCCGGCTCGGGGTTTGAACCGGGACTAAAGGCCCCCCTTTAGTCCCGGTTGAATCCCCGAGCCGGGACTAAAGGGGGTGGGGGTATATAAGCCAGCCCGCCCCCCGCTTCTTCTTCTTCTTCCACACTTGGGCATTTCGACGCGCGCGAGGAGTTCCGAGAATCAACGTTGCGGTTGCCGGAATTCTCGGGCCCCGCCGCCGCGCCGCCGCCGCCAGCGCCGCCACCGCACCCGCGCCGCCACCGCGCCCGCCACCGAACCCGCACCGCCACCGCGCCGCCACCGCGCCGGCCTCTCCCGCGACCGCGCCGCCACCGAACCCGCGCCGCCACCGCGCCGCCACCGCGCCGGCCTCTCCCGCGACCGCGCCCCGCCGGCCTCCCGCCAACGCCACCGCGCCGGCCTCCCGCTTCCTCTCGCCTCTCGGTAGGCCGAGGCCGCCCCTTTTTTTTCCTTTTTTTTTAAATTTTGTTATTTGTTAGGTTAAAATTTGTTAGGTAGAAATTATTTTAGAGATAGAATTATCTTATAGTTAGATATAGAAATATTTTAGATATAGAAATATTTTAGAGATAGAAATATTTTAGAGATAGGATTAGTTTAGAGATAGATATAGATATATTGTAGAGATAGAAATATTTTAGAGATAGAAATATTTTAGAGATAGAATTATTTTAGAGATAGAAATATTTTAGAGATAGAAATATTTTAGAGATAGAATTATCTTAGAGATAGAATTATTTTAGATATAGTTATAGTTAGATATAGAATTATTTTAGAGATAGAAATATTTTAGAGATAGAATTATTTTAGAGATAGAATTATTTTAGATATAGTTATAGTTAGATATAGAATTATTTTAGAGATAGAATTATTTTAGATATAGTTATAGTTAGTTATAGTTAGAATTATTTAGTTAGAATTTATTTGCAAATAGAAATAGAATTATTTTAGTTAGAATTATTTAGTTAGAATTTATTTGCAAATAGAAAATAGAATTATTTAGAAATAGAATTATTTAGTTAGAATTATTTAGTTAGAATAGAGTTATTTTAGTTAGAATAGAGTTATTTAGTTAGAATAGAATTATTTTAGTTAGAATAGAGTTATTTTGTTAGAATAGAGTTATTTAGTTAGAATAGAGTTATTTAGTTAGAATAGAGTTATTTAGTTAGAATAGAATTATTTTAGTTAGAATAGAATTATTTTGCATCATATATAGTTTGTTAGTTTATTAGTTAATCAAATGTTTGTTTTTTGCAGAACTATGGATCCACATAGCAGGAACCTCGAAGAGGAAGAACTTATCGAAGATATAATCAAAGACGCCCCCGACGTTGAGCCTGCTGAATCTCCGTCGTCATATCTAAACCCCTCCGGAGATGGAATGGAGGTTGATCGACACGAAGATGAAGCCGATGGGGCCGGAGATAGCTCCAATGACGGAGAAGGTGATAGCTCCACTGATGGAGAAGCCGGTGGAGAAATAATAAAGTCCGGCGAGGTATACATATGAAGTTCGACAATCACTTGTAATATGTGAAAAATATTGGAGATAGCTCTATATTGTATACATAT
Source organism: Dactylis glomerata (assembly GCA_007115705.1). Lineage (NCBI taxonomy): Eukaryota > Viridiplantae > Streptophyta > Magnoliopsida > Poales > Poaceae > Dactylis > Dactylis glomerata. Next base: position 840,238 of record QXEO01000906.1, on the reverse strand, counting down.
ACATTCATTTGACGAATGTTTCTCCCTCTTAGGCCTCCACATCGAGCAAAGCTACGAAACGAGGCCCGACTAAAAAGTTGGACGCACGGGCGCATTACACCTTTGAGGTGATATTGCCTACGGGCGAACCAAAGCTTCCTAAGAATGCTGCTGACACATTCAAGAAGCAATGCGGAGTTCTCGTTAGGGATCACGTCCCGATCAGCGTTCGGGAGTGGAACAAGCGCAAAGGGGCAGCCGATAGTGACTATGTCGCCGAAAGGTACAAAGATAATCTTTGGAATGATATCATGTCACATTTCAACCTGCCAGAATGTGAGAATCAAGACGTCGCAAATAAACTGAGGGCCAAAGTCAAGCAGTGGACTCTAAAGAAGATGGCTGAACTGTTCCGTAGCTGGAAGAAGAAGCTATGGAAAAACTATCTGAAGACAAAGAAAGTGCCAGTATTCGAGGGGTATCTAGCCAAGCAGGCGAATCACTGGAAGGCATTTCAGGAGTACAAGCAGTCAGAAGATGCCAAGGCATTATCAGAAAAGAACAAGAAAAATGCCGACAAGAAGAAATATCACCACACGCTGGGGCCAGGGGGCTATGAGACTGCCATCCCAAAGTGGGATAAGAAAGAGCAAGATCTGCTAGCTAAAGGCATCGTACCTGAACCCATCCGTGATGAGTGGGAAATGAGAGCAAGGAATTGGTTCCTTGCGCATGGTGGTTCGTACGACGAAGAAACAGGGGACCTCATCTGCAGTGGCGGTCTTAGGATACCCAGGGAGAATTGGAAAAAGATAGTGAAAGAAATTAAAGAGGGAAAAAGACAGTTCACTGCAGATAGAGAGAAAGATTTGCTCACACTGGTCCTCGGCAATGACGAACATGGAGGACGAACGCGAGGCTTCGGTCCTTCTTACCCGTGGTGGCTTGGGTTTGCCAGAGACCAAGACACTTACAGAAGCCGGGCGAGAGCAAAGAAGCGACAGCAGGATGAGGAGAATGACAAGTTCAACCAGTTGCTTGCCAGGCTTAACGAGCAACAGAAGCAGATTGACGAGCTTAGAGGAGTAGCGCGCCAGGAAGATCCTGGACTCGATATTATCGGCGCCCCATCTAAGCGGAAAAGCAGCGTGGCTGAATCTGAGGCCCCGCCCGACGATGCACGAAGAATGATAGAGGGCGGTCCCGGCTACCCCGTGGATGGAATCAAGGAGTCAACATCATGTGAACTCCATCAGAAATTCAAGAACATATCCATGAAGGTGGCCGTCGGACAAGCTTTACCTTCTGGCCCTGATGCACGCTGGCATGGCCGTGATATTCCAGCTGGCTTTGCTAAAGTCGGGGTGGATGAAATCATGGCGGGGTTTCATGATATGGAGCTCGACATGGCTGGACCCGAAGATGAGAGGACACTCGGAGAAGTACTGGGTGGAGTCATCCTATGGGACAAGAACTACATCAAGCTTCCAGGCTCGGCCCCAAGGACAACACCGCCTCCGAGTCGTCGCAGGTCACCTACACCTCCATCACCTCCAAGCCCTCCACATGACGACGGCCACCACAACACGAGTCCATCTCGATCACCGCCGCCGGACTTGGGTCGGCCGTCTCCGCCGCCACCCGCTAAGGATACTAAGCGGAAGCGTGCCAGCAAGAACGCTCCGTCCATGAGTTCTAAGCGACGGAGCTCCCCAAAGCGCAAACTGTCGCCCCTCCCAAAGGTACCTCATGCTAATCTTCCTATCAGACCTTATGATCGTACCGACGAGGAAAACGCCAGGATAGCAAAGGAACATTATGAGGCGCAGATGAAAAAGAAGGAACCCGAGCCCCGCCCGGAATACACCGAGAAGCAAATAGCATATGCAAAATACTTCATGACCCTTCCATCACAGTATGACTTACACCATAAGCCTGACGACTATACACGCACATTGCAGAAGGAAGGGCAAAAGAGCAAGTCACGTGCAAGTGCAAGTGCAAGTGGGAGCAAATCAAGTTCAACTACAAGCAAAATAAGATCAGACGTTCCTCAGCTTGGACAACAGGCCAAACAGTCGATCCCACCCCTCAGGGTGTTACCCGAGAATGTTCCCTCTCTGGTGCAGGGGCAAGATTTGGGATTAGCAAAGAAGTGGGCGGATGAATGGGGTATCCCGGTTGAAGTCATTCTGGCTTCCCAAGACGACGTGGTACCCAAGGCTGTGGTAGCCCCTAAGCCACAGTTTGTCATGGGAGCGCCTTTGGTCAGCAAAGATAAGTTTGATGATCTCCCAACAAATATGCGTTACTTGCATACATGGTACTTAAGTGAATCAAAGAAAGGGAGAACGATGATCGTGGCGCTTGTCCCACGGGAGTACTACGGCCGTCCCGAAGACATCCATATCGACTTTGATGAACTCTTCCAGATGTACAATGCCGACGCCCTCGACAAATCGCTTATGAGTTGCTATTGTCTGTAAGTTTTTCAATTCGTTGTCTACATATAACTTGTTCAATTATTTCAATTCATTGTCTACATATAACTTGTTCAGTTATTTCAATTCATTTTCTACATATAACTTGTTCCGTTCTGACTTGTACTCTATTATGCAGAATGAAGATTCTGGAATGTAAAAGTAGGAACATCCTAAATATTGGGTTTATTGACCCAGATAAAATACATATAAAGACGCTAACTGATAACCCCAAGGAGACGGAGGAAAACCTTCTAAGGTTTCTAACAGATCAAAATTACTGTGACCACATACTGTTTCCATACAACTTCAAGTGAGGGTCTTACTCTGTTGTGTCCATTCACTTATGAGTGTAATTGATAAGTTACTGACACATATATATATACATGTGCAGCTACCACTGGATTCTGTTGGACATTCAAATTGATAAGGGAAGAGTTGATGCCTTCGACCCATTATCGAGACCCTTGGAACAGTTCCAAAGCCTGCAGGACATGCTCCAAGGGTAATTTCAATCATTCTTGCGCTCTATCGGTCTCTTTCGATGATTTTCTGATATATCAATTAATGAAAAACTTAGCAAATCATTTTCCTTGTCGGGCAGGGTTTGGAAGCGGTTCAAGTGCGTGACTCCCGGTATCCGGCATGAGGAGCTGACCTTTAGAGCGGCTCAGGTAAGTAGTAGTATGATATACTTCTATTTTCAATACATTTGTAATGCTAGATTATTATTTTAATTATATATATTTTATTCTCGTAAAGTGCGACCAGCAGCCACGGGGGACGCATCTATGTGGATACTATGTTTGCGAGACCATTCGCACGTTTACCTCTGAGCACAAGGATTACAGATACGATGTAAGCAATAAACATTCACACCTCTATTTTTACTCGTCATTCTTTGTTATCATGATTGATATTCATATTCATCTCCTCTTCTTATATAGTACACGGCCATGCGGGAGAAGTACCTACCAGAGCAACGCGCGATTGCTGTTGCAGAGGAGCTAGCGGCCTTTCTGAGGATAGAAGCTATAGACGACAAAGGACGATTTAGTGTAGCTAGGGGCCATTACTGATGTTGGTCCATGTAATCGAATAGACGGGCTCTTGTCCCGATAATTCTGATCTCCATATAATTGTATATATATGCTCGCTTGTAAGATAAGTTAATCTTATATATATGCATAAACATGTATATTTAGAATTATACGAAAACTAATTCTCGAACACCAAACAAGGCACCACGTTAATCCCCCGAACACCTAAACCCTAAAACCCTAAAACGCTAAAATAAACAAAATCTGCAGAAAGTCTTTAGTCCCGGTCTGTGTTATGACCCGGGACTAAAGGTCCTGCCCCTGAGGGCTCTCCCGGCGCCCACGTGGAGCTCCTTTGGTTCCGGCTCGTAACAGGCCCGGGACTAAAGGTTAGGCCTTTAGTCCCGCCTGTTTGGTCCCGGTTGGGGAACCGGGACTAAAGCCCCTTACGGGCCGGGACTATAGGCTCTGTCCCGACCAGTGCAAGCACTTCGGGCTCGAGCGGTAGTGGCCCGGTACTTCGAGGCAGTAGTACCGGCCACCATACATCTTGTCCAAATCCCAGGAGTGGTAGTACCGGCCAAGCTTGCACGGTACTACCACTCGCCTTGATGATCCGATGCCAACCATGCGAGGTGGTACTTCCGGTCCACCTCCGCCCTACTACCGCTTAGCGAAGTCCACTTTACTGCAAGCATTTCGAGCCAAAGCGGTAGTGGCCCGGTACTAGAGATGGTAGTACCGCTCCTGGAGAGAGAGCAGTACTGCCGTGGTAGTACTGCCGGGCGGTGACAGCCTGCGCAGAAACGGCATGGCCGGTAGTACCGGCCGAGCGAGCGGTACTACCGCTTAACAGTAATCTGCCTTGATTTCCTACAAATTCAAACATGACAAGAGCTATACTTGTTAATTAGCATACGTCATCAATACCAAAACATATTAGGACATTAAATGTCCTTTCAATCTCCCCCTTTCATCTTGTGGCGAGACACACACACCATGCAGAGCACCAGACGGTGGCGGCGTCGTCGAGGCGGAACTCGGTTATGCACCATCATCCCAGCCTGGTTAGCTTCCGTGCTCGCGGTGACTCCTTGAAACCGTAGGACAGCTCCAGCTTGTAGCCAGTAACGCGGTGCCGGTCTCGTCAACAATGGGCTTCTCGCGACCCTCGCTGACGCTGCGCTGCCTCCTCCCGCCGCCGCCGCTCTTGGTTTCGTGATGACGCACCGGTGTGAAGAAGTACCAGTGGCCCTTCTTTCCGTCTTGCTTCTCGGTTCCCGGTGCATGCTTGCGCTCGTGGACGAGCTCGTCGGGTGACATAGAGTAGGCGTCGATGTCATGGATGTTGAAGCGGTCGTCGATCGGCAGTCCAGCCATCATGGGTTGGAGGAAGTCTGTGATGAGCTCATGATCGTCGGGGAAGAACTTGTATCCAGTAGCAAGGCCAGACGCCATTGATGGATGCGATCGAAGCTACTGCAAGGCCAGACGCCCTAGGTCTAGCTTATATCTACATCTAACTAGATTTACCTTCGGACTTGATAACTAACTCCAGTACTAACACGTAATTAAGGTCCATGTCTACTGCCTCGGATTGAAACCATGTCGACTGGGTTGTTACACGTAGCACTTGGAAACAAATTTCAGAATTTGTTTTTTCTCTCATGGAACGAGACGTGCTTATTGCTTTCTCGCCCAGCCAAGTGCTAAACCAATCGCCGCACTTGGAAAGAAAATTTCTGAATTTTCTTTAAGAAAAATAAAAGACAATTAAGGTGTCAAGACCGTAGGTTAAACTAATTAATCAACTAAACGTGGTAATTTTTTCTTTTAACACACGGTAAGTTATTTTCATGCTAGCACTGTAGCAAGATTGCTTAATGGGCACGCTCCGCTCCGAATTTAGCACGAGGAGGTGACTTCGCGATCCCCTTACAAAAGGAAAGCGCAGGGCACTTATTTCATTGATCTGATCGATCTCCACCAGCGCGCGCGAACCCTAGCTTAGCTCTGCAAAGTGCAAACTCGACCACGCCCGCAGAATCGCAGATCGGCCGGCCGGCACGCCGTCCATGGAGCCAGGCTGCGTGTTTGCTCCGGCCGATCACGACCTCACCGACGACTACCTCGCCAAGGAGATCGTCGGCCGTCCCGTCGTCTCCAGCTTCATCCACCACGCAGACCTCTACTCCGCCGTTCCGGACGTCCTCGTCTCCGGCCGGCAGCTCGTCCGCGACCGCGACAACAACGACGCCTGCTTCATCATCAGCCCCGTGCGCTTCGCCAGCAAGACCAAGAAGAACCGCAAGCTGCGGGCGATCGACGGCGATCCAAGAAAAAGCTACTGGCACTCCGAGAAAGGCAAGATTCCGTTGAAAAGAAGCAAAAAGGGAGGCTACGTGCAGGACTTCATCCATGTGATCAAGATCAAGGGCACGGACGACGAAGACGACCGCGTCCAGAGGCTGGGGTGGCGTATGAAGGAGTACGGCCTCTCGACGAAGCAGCACGGAGACAGCCACCTCGTGCTCTGCAAGGTCTACCGCACTCCTCGAAATCCATCGACATCAACGATGTCGGCGACGCCGGGGACTCCGGCTGAGGACGTGCCTGTGTACTCCGATCTCGCCATGAGCTCTAAGAAGAGGAAGGCCGCGGACGGTGACTATCCTGGGAATTCTATGCCTAGCGCGCGGCCGCGGCTAGCCCATGAGCAGCCACCGATGGCCGATCCCGCTCAGGCGGAGAACGCCGACGCTGAACGGTACGAGTGGCTGCGCCCAGTCACCGAGGACGAGAGGATCAGAGCCGCTATGCCCTACGCGCCCGACCCGAAGAAGGACCTAGACGGTTTCATGAAGTGTTTGGAAGAGTTCCTGAAGAAGACCGTCGCAGACCTTGTTGCCCAGGGGGTCGACATCGACGCAATGTCGGACAAGAAGAAGGCACCGCAGCCAGAGCCGGAGAGGGATGACAGCTTCCTCGAGAGCATGGAAAAAGAGTTCCCCTTCTTGTATCCCAACGACTTCGTGGTGACAGAGGAAGCCATGCCAGCATGGGCGCCAGCAACACAGCCAGAGGAGGACGCTGGGAGGACCCGGCAGTGCAGCGACGACGTGATGATGCCATGGACTTCCTCCGCGCACATGATGTATTAGTTTTGAGATGCATTCTAGTGTCGTTAGATATCAGATAAACTCGTTTGCTTGCTACATCGATTGTACTCTGTCTGTGTAATCTGCTGTAAAGGATCATTTTATGTTCCGGATGAAACAAACATCTTGTGGCTTGTTATATATGTTGCAAATTGCATATGTTTATTTGGAAAGAAGGATACTATTTACTTTTTTTGAAAACTAGCTACTATGCTATATGTGCTATTTATATGTGTTGAAATGGAATCATTTCAAGCATTTCCCACACAGGGATTCAAAAGCTCGTTTCTTCAGGAATGATTACGTGTTAATACGACGATCACATCGGATCTTTTTCCTCCAAGCAGGTAGTACGAGCTAGCAATCTACAGGGGAATATTGGAGTTAAACGAGTCTAGTTGCTGCTTCACACTATGGATAGAGTAATAATGTTGACTGCTAGGATCAAAATCGATCGATCGGAGTAGCCTTGCAAAACAACTCATTCGCTAGCTTGATCGAGCGGGGTACTTTTTTTCTCTCTTTGGAACGAAACGTGCTTTCATTGGTGTCCTGTCCAGCCAAGTGGTACCGTCCAATATGCATTGTGCAGCTGATTTGATCACCACATCATTTTCTTCACCGACAAAACTGATGATATCAGTCTTTTTTACTTGTGCTATTACAGGAACATCCAGATCAGCAAAATTTCAGTTATTCTTTATGAAAAAATATAAGACAAGGCGACAAGACATGGTTGAGCTAATTAATCAACTAAATGGCTAATCAGCAAGTATTGAAAATTTTGGCACAAAATGTTACTCTTCTTTTGGATACTCACTTTTTTTACATTTTTTTTGGATATTCACTTCATATATTAAAATAATGAATAATATAAAATGCAGAAAGCACAACTCCGACTGTTTTTTGTGGCACTCGACAAACATGCCTTCTATTCTTACTTTATCTAGTTATTCTTTATGCCCATATCCTTCCCGCCAATCTTTTAGCACGCTAGTATATTTATAGCCATCTCTCGGACATAGAATTGACAACCCAACTTACTCTGGGAATAACAAGAAGAGAAATATTCCCTCTTGAGCACCTTGAAGGTGTAGGTCTTGTATAAATTATATTGTAGTAGCACCCTCCGCCGGGAAGAACAAGAGCAGCATTTTTGCTGGGGTACCTTGAAGGTGTAGGTCGTGTATATAATCATTGTTGCAATGTACAAGGCCTACATCTTCAACATGCTCGAGCTAAAATGCTCAGGCATCAGTACCAGCCAGGCATCCGAAAATAGAAAACGCAGCTCTCGTGCGATAAAATGGAACACGGCATGTATGACGTTGCTCTCCGTCTCAAGGTCCGCATGTGTCCGATATGGGCTCTTTCTAGCAAACTATGTCATTCTTAGGGACATGACCTAGCTCATTTGTTCTCAAAGCCCTGGATTTTTTAACCGGATTGCTCATTGCTGGGAAGGGATTTTCGGAATAGTTGTCGTATTCCAAGTATGGTCTTTTCCCCCACAAATAGGTCACATAAAATGATTCACACGAAGTTCTCATATTTTTCTAAGTTAGTTTTGAAATTGTTGTGTCTGCTTTAGGACCCACATGAAATGACGTGGCACAAAAATGCCCCCTCGCAGCCAAGCGGCGGGAGACCCGCTTGTAGGCTTAAATTACAAAATTATGTGAAGAAATGACATGTTGCGGACATAAAAATGTGTGTTGCAAACAATCAGGAGCGCACCTTGTAGCCTGCACAAGTGCGAACTCACCTTGATTCCAACAAAATCAGTAGGAGCATGGATAAAATTCAATAAATACCTCAGAAGGTTTGCGTGTCGAACTAATATGTGATCTATGCATCGCAACTATCCTATTATCTTTCTAGGAAGGATTTTGGTAGCTACTACACAAAAAACCATTTTCGGCACTCCAAAAATAGAAAAGGCATTGTTCGTGTGATGAAAAGTAGCACGTTATCCGTGATATTGCTCGCCATCCCGAGCTCCACATGCGTGTCCTCTATGTGCTCATTCTGGCAAACAATGTCATGTTATCTAGCTCATTTGCCCTAAATTTCATAGAATTTTGAACATGGTAGCTCGTTTCCTGTGAAGGATTTTCAAAATAACTATCGTATTCCAATGATGTCACGTGAAGGTCTCACAGTTTTCAAAAAAATAAAATTACTTTTTCCAATTTGGGGCCGGCATGAAATGACGTTACGCGAGAACGCCCTTCGTGGCTAGGCGACATGAAGAGTCGCTTGAAGTGCAAAATTCTTTGAAGAAATGACATGTTGTGGACCGACAAATAGTTTTTGCAAACATTCAGTATAGCACCTTGTAGAGCCCACCAATGCAAACCTACCCCTCTTCCAAGAAAATCGGTAGGAGATTATGTAAAATGCAAGAAATTTCTGTAAAATTGTTTCCATCTCCTCAACCATGGATGATTTCAATGAGAGCATGGCATCATGAAATTCACCAATAGTAATATGAGTACTAGGACTCACAAGGTGTTGTCCACGAGGAGCACCCTCGTTCGTATTTTCGTATTTCTGGAAACACTCTTTGTGCGGTAAAGAGACAAAACTCTCATTACAAGTGAAATGCTTACTATTGTCGACTAGGGGGGTGTGGGGTGGAGGGTTGGTAGGCGACTAACATTTTTATTAGATTTTCCAATTTGAAGGCTTTGACACGAATGTAAGTTGTCCAGATATGTAAATAGATAGCAAGTTTTTTTTTCCCGGCCGAGATTTTCAAAATCTCACCGAAAACTGAACTATCGCTCCCTTCTGAGAAATGCTGCCACCATTCATAAAAAATTGGAAAAAAATTCAAAGTTCGAAATGAGGTAAAAATGATATATATCCTATTGTTAGAAAATATGATGGATTGGTGTGCTGAACAAAGATGTCCACAAACTGGCTAGAGTTCCCATTTTGACGCTTTTATTTTTCAGTAAGTTACACTTTCTCTAGAGGCAAAAAGGTGAAAAATTAGGCGTAATGAAGACCACACGATTTGAACACTAGACGAGTGGGTAGTGAGTGTAGAGCCCTGACCACTTTGAAACAACTAGTAATTTGATTTCATTGGGATAGAAATTTTATTTGTTTTGATGAAAACAATTTTAATTCAACTTTTTTTTGAAATATCTCGAATGGTAAATATAAGAGATTTTCAAAAAATTGCGGAAACCGGTATTTCTGGTCACCAATCATGGCATCAAAACATCATAGAGAATTGTACCATCCTAGAGCTGCATCTACTTGCGTTGAATAGTAAACTACCACTTTACATTATCATAGCGTAAATCTACCGGCCCGGCAATGATTTTTTTGCGATTCGGGCAAATAATCTGTTAATAGCGAATTGACACCTGAACTTAAAGCAGGGCCCACCTATCAGCGCTGAGGTGGCTAAAACCAAAGCCATTTGCTGAGGTGGCCTGGGTCCCACATGTTATTCAATTAAAACAAAATATTCTAAAAGTAAAATGTTAACGGGTCCCTCACTTTCCCCTATGTGTCTTGCTCCTCCTCTCCCTCTCTCTCTCTTCCCAAATCTTCTATCCTGATGGTGGTCACACGTCGCTGAGTTCCAGCGGCCGTGATATCCTCCCTCGATAGCCAGAGTGCACATGGACTCCAGGGGTGCGGCCAGTGGCACCTGTGCAGGCATGGGTGGCGGTTTCTCGTCCCCACTATTGCCATAGTCTGAGTTCACCGTCTACTCGTCATCGTGCTCTAGAGGACACGGATGACTCCTGTGTGCGCAGCTCCTGAGTATGCGAATGCTGCCTTCTTGCATGACTCTTCAAGATGTGGTCGGCCGCCGTCTACGTGCTCTCGCCGTGTGTGTGGTTGAATTTGGCATGGTGGAGCGGCATACGCCGGTGATATAGGGTGCCAGAAAGAGGGAACAGAGAGGGAAACATGCGGGGTCGGGGTCTTATGAGGAGGGTGGCCTGTTCCTGCCATCATGCCCTGGATTCGGCCGCTATAAGGTCATGGTGGGTCGCGAGCCGCCATGTCCTGGATTCCATGTCGGTTCCATTCAGATTGAGGTTGGAGCGGAGGCTGCGTGTGATGGAACCGAGGAGATGGGGTGGAGACGAGGCGGGGCATGGACACGTCGCCTACTCATTGTGCTCTGCTGCAAGAGGCGGGGCATGGTGGCGCTGCTTTACTACCCTGACCTTGCCCCGAGTAGTGCGGCGTCAGTCCCTGCCTGTGTGTGTGTGTCGGCGGCGGCTGGAGAAGAATATGGTGGTCCGGCATGAAAGCAGTCTGAGTTGGTCGAATTCCCTTTGGGGCTATCCCTGTAATTTTATTCGTCCCTAAAACTCACATTTAGTAGACAAATTGGACGATATTATTGTATTTTGACTGCATCCTCTTTCTTTGGTAAAGGAGTAATCACTCCAAAATTAAATTTATAAAGTGACAACTGTTTTTGCTGCAACATTTTGATAAGTGCCATCGAGTCATTCTTTATGACCTCCCAAAATGTTTGAATATGAATGGCTTGTTACAATCATGCACAACACGTGTTTCCGATGACATACATCAAATTAAGAGTCGGAGCTAGACTGCTAGAGTAGCATCGATCGGGTGGTAGCAAGTAGTCATTTAGCTAGCTTGTCCATAATCTGCAGTATATATGCAGAAATCATATACTGTCTCTTACGGCGGCGCGGTGCATGGCACGACACCAGGGTCCATGTTGTCGAACAGTTCTTCATAGGTGACCTCCTCGCATCTGCTGTCGTCGTCCTCGGCCAGTCATTGCCTCGTCCCGCAAAATTCTTCAACGTCTAGCAAACCAACGAAGAACCCCGGCCAGATCCCTGCTCCGGCGGGCAACATTTTGTCTTTGTCAAAAAGCAACCAGTGCTCGATGTCTCATGCATCCTGAAGCATCACAGGTTCTTGGAGGTCCTGAAAGAGGTGACCTCGTATCTGCCATCGTCCTGCTGAGGAGCCCCACCGATTTTCTGAATGTCTTGGGGACATGTCAGCAATGTAGAACCCTGCTGGTGCAGCGGGCATGGCGTAGCTGCGCTCGATCTTGGAGCGAAACATGCTTGCTTCATGTCGATCGGACAGGGTTGTTGCATAGCATTTGGAAAGAAAATTTCAGAATTTTCTCTCTTGGAGCGAAACATGCCTTGCTCATGTCGGACAGGGTTGTTACGTAGCACTTGGAAAGAAAATTTCAGAAATTTTTTCTCTCTCTTGGTATGAAATGTGCTTGCTTCATATCGGACAGGGTTGTTATGTAGCACTTGGAAAGAAAATTTCAGAATTTTTTTCTCTCTTGGAACGATCGAAACGTGCTTGCTTTCTCGCCAAGTGCTAATGAAACGTGGTCACGGTTAGTTATTTTCCTACCAAGTACTGTAGCAAGATTGCTTAATGGGCACGCATCGGTTTCACGCACATACTGAGTTCTGCTTAATAAAATGGCACTATATATTTCAGGCCGATCGATACAAACACGCGCGATCATTGCTCTGGTCTCCACTAGCGCGCGCGAACCCTAGCATAGCTCTGCAAACTCGACCACGCCCGCAGAACGGCCGGCCGGCACGCCGTCCATGGAGCCAGGCTGCGCGTTTGCTCCGGCCGATCACGACCTCACCGACGACATCCTCGCCAGGGAGATCTCCGGCCGTCCCGTCGTCTCCAGCTTCATCCACCACGCAGACCTCTACTCCGCCGTCCCGGACGTCCTCGTCTCCGGCCGGCAGCTCGTCCGCGACCGCGACAACAACGACGCCTGCTTCATCATCAGCCCCGTGCGCTTCGCCAGCAAGACCAAGAAGAACCGCAAGCTGCGGGCGATCGACGGCGATCCAAGAAAAAGCTACTGGCACTCCGATTCCGTTGAAAAGAAGCAAAAAGGGAGGCTACGTGCAGGACTTCATCCATGTGATCAAGATCAAGGGCACGGACGACGAAGACGACCGCGTCCAGAGGCTGGGGTGGCGTATGAAGGAGTACGGCCTCTCGACGAAGCAGCACGGAGACAGCCACCTCGTGCTCTGCAAGGTCTACCGCACTCCTCGAAATCCATCGACATCAACGATGTCGGCGACGCCGGGGACTCCGGCTGAGGACGTGCCTGTGTACTCCGATCTCGCCATGAGCTCTAAGAAGAGGAAGGCCGCGGACGGTGACTATCCTGGGAATTCTATGCCTAGCGCGCGGCCGCGGCTAGCCCATGAGCAGCCACCGATGGCCGATCCCGCTCAGGCGGAGAACGCCGACGCTGAACGGTACGAGTGGCTGCGCCCAGTCACCGAGGACGAGAGGATCAGAGCCGCTATGCCCTACGCGCCCGACCCGAAGAAGGACCTAGACGGTTTCATGAAGTGTTTGGAAGAGTTCCTGAAGAAGACCGTCGCAGACCTTGTTGCCCAGGGGGTCGACATCGACGCAATGTCGGACAAGAAGAAGGCACCGCAGCCAGAGCCGGAGAGGGATGACAGCTTCCTCGGGAGCATGGAAAAAGAGTTCCCCTTCTTGTATCCCAACGACTTCGTGGTGACAGAGGAAGCCATGCCAGCATGGGCGCCAGCAACACAGCCAGAGGAGGACGCTGGGAGGACCCGGCAGTGCAGCGACGACGTGATGATGCCATGGACTTCCTCCACGCACATGATGTATTAGTTTTGAGATGCATTCTAGTGTCGTTAGATATCAGATAAACTCGTTTGCTTGCTACATCGATTGTACTCTGTCTGTGTAATCTGCTGTAAAGGATCATTTTATGTTCCGGATGAAACAAACATCTTGTGGCTTGTTATATATGTTGCAAATTGCATATGTTTATTTGGAAAGAAGGATACTATTTACTTTTTTTTGAAAACTAGCTACTATGCTATATGTGCTATTTATATGTGTTGAAATGGAATCATTTCAAGCATTTCCCACACAGGGATTCAAAAGCTCGTTTCTTCAGGAATGATTACGTGTTAATACGACGATCACATCGGATCTTTTTCCTCCAAGCAGGTAGTACGAGCTAGCAATCTACAGGGGAATATTGGAGTTAAACGAGTCTAGTTGCTGCTTCACACTATGGATAGAGTAATAATGTTGACTGCTAGGATCAAAATCGATCGATCGGAGCAGCCTTGCAAAACAACTCATTCGCTAGCTTGATCGAGCGGGGTACTTTTTTTCTCTCTTTGGAACGAAACGTGCTTTCATTGGTGTCCTGTCCAGCCAAGTGGTACCGTCCAATATGCATTGTGCAGCTGATTTGATCACCACATCATTTTCTTCACCGACAAAACTGATGATATCAGTCTTTTTTACTTGTGCTATTACAGGAACATCCAGATCAGCAAAATTTCAGTTATTCTTTATGAAAAAATATAAGACAAGGCGACAAGACATGGTTGAGCTAATTAATCAACTAAATGGCTAATCAGCAAGTATTGAAAATTTTGGCACAAAATGTTACTCTTCTTTTGGATACTCACTTTTTTTACATTTTTTTTGGATATTCACTTCATATATTAAAATAATGAATAATATAAAATGCAGAAAGCACAACTTCGACTGTTTTTTGTGGCACTCGACAAACATGCCTTCTATTCTTACTTTATCTAGTTATTCTTTATGCCCATATCCTTCCCGCCGATCTTTTAGCACGCTAGTATATTTATAGCCATCTCTCGGACATAGAATTGACAACCCAACTTACTCTGGGAATAACAAGAAGAGAAATATTCCCTCTTGAGCACCTTGAAGGTGTAGGTCTTGTATAAATTATATTGTAGTAGCACCCTCCGCCGGGAAGAACAAGAGCAGCATTTTTGCTGGGGTACCTTGAAGGTGTAGGTCGTGTATATAATCATTGTTGCAATGTACAAGGCCTACATCTTCAACATGCTCGAGCTAAAATGCTCAGGCATCAGTACCAGCCAGGCATCCGAAAATAGAAAACGCAGCTCTCGTGCGATAAAATGGAACACGGCATGTATGACGTTGCTCTCCGTCTCAAGGTCCGCATGTGTCCGATATGGGCTCTTTCTAGCAAACTATGTCATTCTTAGGGACATGACCTAGCTCATTTGTTCTCAAAGCCCTGGATTTTTTAACCGGATTGCTCATTGCTGGGAAGGGATTTTCGGAATAGTTGTCGTATTCCAAGTATGGTCTTTTCCCCCACAAATAGGTCACATAAAATGATTCACACGAAGTTCTCATATTTTTCTAAGTTAGTTTTGAAATTGGTGTGTCTGCTTTAGGACCCACATGAAATGACGTGGCACAAAAATGCCCCCTCGCAGCCAAGCGGCGGGAGACCCGCTTGTAGGCTTAAATTGCAAAATTATGTGAAGAAATGACATGTTGCGGACATAAAAATGTGTGTTGCAAACAATCAGGAGCGCACCTTGTAGCCTGC
The DNA here is from genome assembly GCA_007115705.1 of Dactylis glomerata. Lineage (NCBI taxonomy): Eukaryota > Viridiplantae > Streptophyta > Magnoliopsida > Poales > Poaceae > Dactylis > Dactylis glomerata. The sequence continues at coordinate 825,159 of QXEO01000906.1, read as the reverse complement.
ACAAGTGCGAACTCACCTTGATTCCAACAAAATCAGTAGGAGCATGGATAAAATTCAATAAATACCTCAGAAGGTTTGCGTGTCGAACTAATATGTGATCTATGCATCGCAACTATCCTATTATCTTTCTAGGAAGGATTTTGGTAGCTACTACACAAAAAACCATTTTCGGCACTCCAAAAATAGAAAAGGCATTGTTCGTGTGATGAAAAGTAGCACGTTATCCGTGATATTGCTCGCCATCCCGAGCTCCACATGCGTGTCCTCTATGTGCTCATTCTGGCAAACAATGTCATGTTATCTAGCTCATTTGCCCTAAATTTCATAGAATTTTGAACATGGTAGCTCGTTTCCTGTGAAGGATTTTCAAAATAACTATCGTATTCCAATGATGTCACGTGAAGGTCTCACAGTTTTCAAAAAAATAAAATTACTTTTTCCAATTTGGGGCCGGCATGAAATGACGTTACGCGAGAACGCCCTTCGTGGCTAGGCGACATGAAGAGTCGCTTGAAGTGCAAAATTCTTTGAAGAAATGACATGTTGTGGACCGACAAATAGTTTTTGCAAACATTCAGTATAGCACCTTGTAGAGCCCACCAATGCAAACCTACCCCTCTTCCAAGAAAATCGGTAGGAGATTATGTAAAATGCATGAAATTTCTGTAAAATTGTTTCCATCTCCTCAACCATGGATGATTTCAATGAGAGCATGGCATCATGAAATTCACCAATAGTAATATGAGTACTAGGACTCACAAGGTGTTGTCCACGAGGAGCACCCTCGTTCGTATTTTCGTATTTCTGGAAACACTCTTTGTGCGGTAAAGAGACAAAACTCTCATTACAAGTGAAATGCTTACTATTGTCGACTAGGGGGGTGTGGGGTGGAGGGTTGGTAGGCGACTAACATTTTTATTAGATTTTCCAATTTGAAGGCTTTGACACGAATGTAAGTTGTCCAGATATGTAAATAGATAGCAAGTTTTTTTTTCCCGGCCGAGATTTTCAAAATCTCACCGAAAACTGAACTATCGCTCCCTTCTGAGAAATGCTGCCACCATTCATAAAAAATTGGAAAAAAATTCAAAGTTCGAAATGAGGTAAAAATGATATATATCCTATTGTTAGAAAATATGATGGATTGGTGTGCTGAACAAAGATGTCCACAAACTGGCTAGAGTTCCCATTTTGACGCTTTTATTTTTCAGTAAGTTACACTTTCTCTAGAGGCAAAAAGGTGAAAAATTAGGCGTAATGAAGACCACACGATTTGAACACTAGACGAGTGGGTAGTGAGTGTAGAGCCCTGACCACTTTGAAACAACTAGTAATTTGATTTCATTGGGATAGAAATTTTATTTGTTTTGATGAAAACAATTTTAATTCAACTTTTTTTTGAAATATCTCGAATGGTAAATATAAGAGATTTTCAAAAAATTGCGGAAACCGGTATTTCTGGTCACCAATCATGGCATCAAAACATCATAGAGAATTGTACCATCCTAGAGCTGCATCTACTTGCGTCGAATAGTAAACTACCACTTTACATTATCATAGCGTAAATCTACCGGCCCGGCAATGATTTTTTTGCGATTCGGGCAAATAATCTGTTAATAGCGAATTGACACCTGAACTTAAAGCAGGGCCCACCTATCAGCGCTGAGGTGGCTAAAACCAAAGCCATTTGCTGAGGTGGCCTGGGTCCCACATGTTATTCAATTAAAACAAAATATTCTAAAAGTAAAATGTTAACGGGTCCCTCACTTTCCCCTATGTGTCTTGCTCCTCCTCTCCCTCTCTCTCTCTTCCCAAATCTTCTATCCTGATGGTGGTCACACGTCGCTGAGTTCCAGCGGCCGTGATATCCTCCCTCGACAGCCAGAGTGCACAGGGACTCCAGGGGTGCGGCCAGTGGCACCTGTGCAGGCATGGGTGGCGGTTTCTCGTCCCCACTATTGCCATAGTCTGAGTTCACCGTCTACTCGTCATCGTGCTCTAGAGGACACGGATGACTCCTGTGTGCGCAGCTCCTGAGTATGCGAATGCTGCCTTCTTGCATGACTCTTCAAGATGTGGTCGGCCGCCGTCTACGTGCTCTCGCCGTGTGTGTGGTTGAATTTGGCATGGTGGAGCGGCATACGCCGGTGATATAGGGTGCCAGAAAGAGGGAACAGAGAGGGAAACATGCGGGGTCGGGGTCTTATGAGGAGGGTGGCCTGTTCCTGCCATCATGCCCTGGATTCGGCCGCTATAAGGTCATGGTGGGTCGCGAGCCGCCATGTCCTGGATTCCATGTCGGTTCCATTCAGATTGAGGTTGGAGCGGAGGCTGCGTGTGATGGAACCGAGGAGATGGGGTGGAGACGAGGCGGGGCATGGACACGTCGCCTACTCATTGTGCTCTGCTGCAAGAGGCGGGGCATGGTGGCGCTGCTTTACTACCCTGACCTTGCCCCGAGTAGTGCGGCGTCAGTCCCTGCCTGTGTGTGTGTGTCGGCGGCGGCTGGAGAAGAATATGGTGGTCCGGCATGAAAGCAGTCTGAGTTGGTCGAATTCCCTTTGGGGCTATCCCTGTAATTTTATTCGTCCCTAAAACTCACATTTAGTAGACAAATTGGACGATATTATTGTATTTTGACTGCATCCTCTTTCTTTGGTAAAGGAGTAATCACTCCAAAATTAAATTTATAAAGTGACAACTGTTTTTGCTGCAACATTTTGATAAGTGCCATCGAGTCATTCTTTATGACCTCCCAAAATGTTTGAATATGAATGGCTTGTTACAATCATGCACAACACGTGTTTCCGATGACATACATCAAATTAAGAGTCGGAGCTAGACTGCTAGAGTAGCATCGATCGGGTGGTAGCAAGTAGTCATTTAGCTAGCTTGTCCATAATCTGCAGTATATATGCAGAAATCATATACTGTCTCTTACGGCGGCGCGGTGCATGGCACGACACCAGGGTCCATGTTGTCGAACAGTTCTTCATAGGTGACCTCCTCGCATCTGCTGTCGTCGTCCTCGGCCAGTCATTGCCTCGTCCCGCAAAATTCTTCAACGTCTAGCAAACCAACGAAGAACCCCGGCCAGATCCCTGCTCCGGCGGGCAACATTTTGTCTTTGTCAAAAAGCAACCAGTGCTCGATGTCTCATGCATCCTGAAGCATCACAGGTTCTTGGAGGTCCTGAAAGAGGTGACCTCGTATCTGCCATCGTCCTGCTGAGGAGCCCCACCGATTTTCTGAATGTCTTGGGGACATGTCAGCAATGTAGAACCCTGCTGGTGCAGCGGGCATGGCGTAGCTGCGCTCGATCTTGGAGCGAAACATGCTTGCTTCATGTCGATCGGACAGGGTTGTTGCATAGCATTTGGAAAGAAAATTTCAGAATTTTCTCTCTTGGAGCGAAACATGCCTTGCTCATGTCGGACAGGGTTGTTACGTAGCACTTGGAAAGAAAATTTCAGAAATTTTTTCTCTCTCTTGGTATGAAATGTGCTTGCTTCATATCGGACAGGGTTGTTATGTAGCACTTGGAAAGAAAATTTCAGAATTTTTTTCTCTCTTGGAACGATCGAAACGTGCTTGCTTTCTCGCCAAGTGCTAATGAAACGTGGTCACGGTTAGTTATTTTCCTACCAAGTACTGTAGCAAGATTGCTTAATGGGCACGCATCGGTTTCACGCACATACTGAGTTCTGCTTAATAAAAGGGCACTATATATTTCAGGCCGATCGATACAAACACGCGCGATCATTGCTCTGGTCTCCACTAGCGCGCGCGAACCCTAGCATAGCTCTGCAAACTCGACCACGCCCGCAGAACGGCCGGCCGGCACGCCGTCCATGGAGCCAGGCTGCGCGTTTGCTCCGGCCGATCACGACCTCACCGACGACATCCTCGCCAGGGAGATCTCCGGCCGTCCCGTCGTCTCCAGCTTCATCCACCACGCAGACCTCTACTCCGCCGTTCCGGACGTCCTCGTCTCCGGCCGGCAGCTCGTCCGCGACCGCGACAATAACGACGCCTGCTTCATCATCAGCCCCGTGCGCTTCGCCAGCAAGACCAAGAAGAACCGCAAGCTGCGGGCGATCGACGGCGATCCAAGAAAAAGCTACTGGCACTCCGAGAAAGGCAAGATTCCGTTGAAAAGAGGCAAAAAGGGAGGCTACGTGCAGGACTTCGTACATGTGATCAAGATCAAGGGCACGGACGACGAAGACGACCGCGTCCAGAGGCTGGGGTGGCGCATGAAGGAGTACGGCATCTCGACGGAGCAGCACGGAGACAGCCACCTCGTGCTCTGCAAGGTCTACCGCACTCCTCGAAAGCCATCGACATCAACCACGCCGGCGACTCCGGCTGAGGACGTGCCTGCGTACTCCGATCTCGCCATGAGCTCTAAGAAGAGGAAGGCCGCGGACGGTGACTACCCTGGGGATTCTACGCCTAGCACGCGGCCGCGGCTAACCCATGAGCAGCAACCGATGGCTGATCCCGCTCAGGAGGAGAACGCCGACGCCGAACGGTACGAGTGGCTGCGCCCAGTCACCGAGGACGAGAGGATCAGAGCCGCTATGCCCTATGCGCCCGACCCGAAGAAGGACCTAGACGGTTTCATGAAGTGTTTGGAAGAGTTCATGAAGAAGACCGTCGCTGACCTTGTTGCCCAGGGGGTCGACATCGACGCAATGTCGGGCAAGAAGAAGGCACCGCAGCCACAGCCGGAGAGGGATGACAGCTTCCAGAGCATGGAACAAGAGTTCCCTTTCTTGTATCCCAACGACTTCGTGGTGACAGAGGAAGCCATGCCAGCATGGACGCCAGCAGCTCAGCCAGAGGAGGACGTCGGGATGACCCGGCAGTGCAGCGATGACGTGATGATGCCATGGACTTCATCCACGCACATGATGTATTAGTTTTGAGATGCATTCTAGTGTTAGAAATCAGATGAACTCGCTCGTTTGCTTGCTACACCGGATTGTAATCTGTCTGTGTAATCTGCTGTAAAGGATGATTTGTAAAAGATGATTTGTAAAGGATTGTGACTTGCTTGTTATATATATTGCAAATTATATATGTTGATTTGGAACGAAGGATACTTATTTGTATCGGTACTAGCTACAATGCTATGCTATTTAGTTACTAATACGAAATGGAATCATTACAAACATTTCTCAAACATAGATTCAGTGGGAGTAGGAAGAAAAACGAGTCTTGAGAAACATGGGAAAAACAGAGTGCTACAACAGCCACTAATTAATTTCTTGCAGCTGATGCAATGTTTCTTAGATGATCACCGACATAACAAATGCACAGGAACTGTTAGGCCGCAGTTTTTTTTTCGAGAACCCGCAGGAGAGCTGCGCGTCATTATATTAAGCTTGAAAAGGAGTACAATGCCACAGAAGGCAACATGGCCTTTCGGCCAACACCACTAATCCAAAGATTAGCCACCACAACACTCCGACCACAAAAACAAGGATAAGCCAAACCTAACAGCTACGACCAAAGAAGGACAACTACACCAAGACTACCCGAGCCAACGTACACTTCGCCGTTGAGCGCCAAGAATGGCAAGCGAGAGGCAGGACTAGACCAGTCTTGAGGAAGAAACCACCTTGGAAGCACCAGAGGGGGAGCATAGTGCCCAGGCTCAAGCCCTCGACCATGACAAAGCGTGGCACCGAGGAACGCAAGAACCACAAGTTGTCTCCAACACGATGCTTTCAACAAAGAAGCGACGCCTAAGCCGCCGCCATCGCCAATCCGGCACGCCGGATTAAGGTGGTTCACACCCGGAGACAACACACCGAGGGTGGGTGAGATGTCGGAGCTTCACAGCGACGCCTCCATGGAGGAAAACGACGCCCGGAGGCGCCGTCGACGCCGGCACCGACACAAGTCGGGCAGAACTTTCGTCCAGAGCTACCACACACCGAATGACCCAACCCACGGGCAGCACAAGGCCCTGAAGGCCGGCAACACCTTGACATCGCCATCGGAGATCCGTGGTCCACCACCACCGCAGCAGGAATCAGACGGCGTGCGTGGCCTGCCACCACCCACCGTCGCAGCACCGCACGCAGACCCGCGCACGAAGCAGCCGCCGACCAGCCGCAAGCAGCAGCCCCGCACAGACCAGATCGGGCCCGCCTGGCCCAAATCTGGCCCACACGCGCGGTCGCCCAGCGGCTCGCTGCGCCTCCTTCCATCGATGGCCGCCGCACCGCCGCCCCGATTCCTCGCTGCAGCACCCATCCCACAGCGCCGCCGCGCCAGCCGACGGGGCTCCGCCCTACCGCGCGACCCGCCGAAGTGCAGCCTCTCCGCGCATAGAGGATGCAGAGGGGGCCGCGCCTCCTAGCCCTCCGCCTTTGGCGGCTGGGCGCCGCCACCACCGCCGGCGCCGGCGGCGGCAGCGGCCAAGGTGGCCACGGATCTGGATCTCTAGGGTTTTTTTTGGGGGGGCCTCCGGAGCCGCTCGCGCGAGCGACCCGGGAGGGGGGGGGGGGGCGCAGTTACAAATAACATTTCTCCAAAATTCTAAACTAATATTTGCTACTACAAATGCTTCACATTGTTACTGCTGTAGACATAGTTCGTAAAAGGAAGCTGTTGTCACAGTATTCCAACATTCTGCTCATGACTTGCCTCTGTGGCAACCCTCTTCATACTCTTATCAATGCCACTAGAACATAAAGTGTGTGTAGCAGCGCTTGTCTATTTTGAAAAGAAAAAAACAAGAGCATTTGAGGAAAATCAAACAATACATAATATCTTTGAGGAAATGGACAAATTTAAGGTATTTTTGGCATCGCTTAGACTAATAGAATCCTAGCATGCAAAGTATCTAGTACCACGATTCTAGAGGTGACACAAATGCTAAACAATACTACTGCTATTCAAAACCGGCGGGTACTGCGATCTCTCAGCATGAAATTAACACACTGCGCATCTTTCCGTTTTGACCGGCCATCGAGTCATATCGGTGTAGTCTCATGTGTCATGACCTTGTTGTTTGGATCAAAGAGCACTACCTCCTTCGGCTCAGTTGAGGTCATTTTTTTGTTTGTACCTAGGTTGTTCCATGTTATCGCGTGGTACCCTGGTTGGAGCAGGTATGAGCTTTTTAAATTGCTTGATATAATTGTGAAGATTGTCGTCTCACTTGTATGGCCATTATTCCCTAGGTCGACCTAGTAAAACTATTAGAAAACATGAGTAAAGTTTTGTGGTACATGGCTGTGCTTTGCGTGCATGAGCACAACTTAATAGCATAGACATAGGACACTACACCCTTATGCGCGCCTTGCTACGCCGTTTCTTACTTCCACTTTTTTCAGAAAATGTTGGTTGTCTATTGAGCAGTTATGGTGTTTTTTTTTTCAGACGTTCAACTAAGTTCGCGTAATTCATTAGGAAACGATGCAACTTCATGCAGAGAGGCCTAACAAAACTAAATCATGTAACCAAGGGCACGATCTTGCTCGTGAAGGTAATGAAATTGTTCGAGCACTCCTCCCCCTCTACTCTCGGGCACCGCCGGGGGGAGGACCCTAGATCCGCCGTCACCTAACCCCCTTCCCTTCCCCTCCTTCCCCCTTGCTGCCACCACAGGGCACGGCCAGGAAAAGCCTGGGAGTTGTCAACGGCGGTGGGGATTCTCTCACATGTGTGCGTCGGGCGGGCGTGGTGTGGTAGAGCACCCAACGGTGTGGGAACCTCGCATGGCGGCACGCGGGAATTCTGTGGCATGGAGGATGGCATCCCTCCGTCCCAGCAGTGGAGGGTGGTTCCTAGGGCAGCGGCCCTAGACTTGGTGGTGGGGGTGCACCTCCCTAGCGGAGATGGTCGCCTCTCTCGGTTATGTCGTCAAGATCTTTGCTGGAGGTGGAGGCAAGGGCGCCGCTAGGCTTAGTGGGACGGGTTTCGGTCTCGCGCAAAGTTCAGCCTCCGTGGGAAACCCTAGATCCTTGGATCAGTTGATGTGGCGTTGACATCATTTCCTCCATGGAGGCATCGGCTAGGAGCTCCTTTGTGGCGATCGATTCTTGTCTCCTAGTCCAAGCGTCTTTGGGAAAAACCCTAGATCTAGGTATCCCGGATCGGACGATGACGGTGTATGGTGTCTCTCTCACCCTTGTGCGCGTTGTTTTTAGAGTTGATAATGGATGGAGGGTCCCTGAGGCGGAGTTATTTGTATATTCCTCATTGGGGATGTTGAGTCTCAGCGGCTGATGGCAGCAACTCTATTCTTTAAAATACCACTCGTTTGGGGCTCCAAGCGCAGAGTCTTGTAGTAAGAGAAGTTTTCCCCACAAGGGTGACTCAAGTGTAAGGTTGGTTCCTTTTCCTTGCTCTTCAAACAACCTGAAACAGCAAGCAAACAGGTTTGCGTCCCCAACTAATTGTGGTTGTCAGGCACCAACAGCTCGCAAGTTTACGAAACCAAAGTAAACAAAGTAAGTAACTGCTACTCGTGTGATGGCGCCAGAAAAGACTGTGGCGTTTAGTTGACGTGGGAGCAGTAAGTCCTTGTGCGTGGTGATGACCAGCCCGTTGGGAACCCCAAGAGGAAGGTATGATGAGTGTAGCGGCTAGTTTTCCCTCAGTTAAGAAACCAAGGTTTAATGTCGATCTTGAAGAAGAGAGACGATGACGACTGAACGTGTTTGTGGAACCTGCACACACACAAACAAATACTTTGTCCCCAACTTGCGATGAGGTTGTCAATCTCACCGGTTTGCTTGAAACAAAGGTTATGAGTGTATCGAGTGGAAAACAGTAGTAATATGCGAGTAAAGTAAACAGTGCGGGAAAAGTAAACAGGTGATTTCAATATGATTAAAATAGGACCGGGGTCCACAGTTCACTAGTGGTGTCTCTCCATAGATAAAATAACATGCTGGGTAAACAAATTACAGTTGGGCAATTGATAGAATAAAGATAAACGTGATATGTCAAGAAGATCACTATGAGATTCACTCTGGGCATTACAACAAAATACATAGACCGCCATCCAACTGCATCTATGACTAATAATCCACCCCCGGGGATATCATCCGAACACCCTAGAAGTATTAAGTTGCGAACAACAGATAATTGCATTAAGCAAAGTGTGTAATGTAAACAAAGCATATGCCCTTGAGCATATGAATGTTGTTTTCTCCCTAGTAGCAACAGCACATCTACCACCTTAGAGGTTTCTGTCACTCCCCCAGGTGAAATAGAGACATGAACCTACTATCGAGCATAAATACCCCCTCTTGGAGTCACTAGCAACTACTCGGCCAAGATAGCTACTAACAACGGAGAGCATGCAAGATCATAAACAACATAGAGATAACAAAAGATATAATTCAGTACAGCAACTTAATCATAAACACCAATATTCATCGGATCCCAACAAACCAACATCATAGAATTACATAACGGTGATCTCAATCATGTATGGCAGCTCATGAGATCTAAACATGAAGCACATGGTGGAGAAGACAACCATCTAGCTACTGCTATGGACCCATAGTCCAAGGTAGACTACTCACTCATCGCTCCGGAGGCAAGCATGGCGATGAAGAAGACCTCCGGTGGCGATTCCCCTCTCCGGCAGGGTGCCGGGAACAGCTTCTGGACCCTCCCGATCTTCGGGTCGACGGCGGCGGCGGATCGCGATGTATTCTGGAAAACTGATCGGGCCCTTAGGTTTTTCTCGTCAGGGGGTATATATAGGCGAAGGGACGATGTCAGAGGAGGGACCACGCCCCCTCACACGGGGCTGGCGCGCCCAGGGGGGTGGCCGCGCCGCCCCTGTGTCTGGGGCCCACGTGGCCCCACTCCGTCAGGTCTTCGGATGTCTGGAAGCTTCCCCGTGAAATATGACTTCAGGAACTTGTTTCGTCCAATTCCGAGAATATTTCCTGTGTATCACTTCTGAAACACAAAAACAGCAGAAAACAGGAAACTGGCACTGTGGCACTTCGTTAATAGGTTAGTTCCGGAAAATGTATAAGAATGCCACTAAGTGTAACGAAACAATATACAAATGGTGTAAAAACAAGCATGGAGCATCAAAAATTATAGATACGTTTGAGACGTATCAAGCATCCCCAAGCTTAACTCCTGCTCGTCCTCGAGTAGGTAAGTGATAACAAAGAATAATTTTTGAGGTGACATGCACCTACACAATCTTGATCATATATGTAAGCATTGGTGAGCTGGGATCAATAGAACTTAAAACATGGGCATGAAGATATAATCATGACAATAAGAACTTAGCAACCATGTTGTAAACATGCAAATGAACACAAACAAAAGATCATGATAGTGAAACAATGAAAGTCAAACGTGTGTTCAAATTATAAGGAAAAACATACAAATGGTTTTCAGCTTGTCCTTCAAAGAGAGCAAAACATAAATGCATAGGACACCTCAAGGTTTAAGAGGGCGACTAGATACAAATAATTTAAGAACAAGTGAAACCAACAATATGAGTCAATCAATGAACTTGGGGACAATGCATATCACACTAAGAATGACAACTATGCTCTCTTAATGGTGCATAAAGAAAGAAGGTGGTGACTCAACATAAAAGTAAAAGAAAGGCCCTTCGCAGAGGGAAGCAGTGATTGCAAGTTTTATAACCTTCAAAAATTATGGTACTTACCGGCTTTGAGCTCTCATTGCCCCCATCATAAGCATCTTGAATGGTTAAAGTTAATGCGAGAACAGTTATGATGCATATGCTTGACAAATCATAAGTTGAAAACCTTGTGTCCCGTGAATACGAGTACCCAAACCATGCTAATTTACTTAGAGTCCCAAGCAAGGCTCTTGTCATTGTAAGTATATGCATATCATTGAGAACCGCCAATGGGGTACCTCCGTGCCCGATGACATGGAACTAGCCCACACCAAAATGACAGGACAAGCAGACAATGAACACCTCGACATCTCTTTTATTTGCTATATTGTTTAGCTTTTTATTGTGAGATGCGTCGTCGAATGTTCACCATGGGTATGCTGCAAATTTCCACCATGAATTATGCATGGCTTAGATTGGCGGCCCGGCGTTTCCCTAACACATATAAAAACTCCATGATCCTCACAAGATTCCCAATTCATTTCACACAGCGGGCATCCATAAACAAAAGATCACGATATCAACTCAAAAAGAAGTGCAATGTTGAAAGCTTGCCCCATGACAGCATGGCTGGGCTAGAATCCAACTTACAACTTGCAAGCATAACAACTCAGCATAAAAGACCACAATGTCAAATTTTTAAGAACAGGAAAAAGTAAAGTGTGTCTTCCGGTTCGTGAGAGCTTTACTGACCGAATTTCGCATAACACTGGTAAGAGTTTAATTTGAAGAGAATATAAAAGCAAGTCAAATTTACTTGGAATAGCAAATTGCTAGTAGGTATGTATGGTGGACACTTTGGAAAACTTTGTCTTTTAGGAGTTGGATGCACGAGTAGAGCTCATACTCAGTACAAGGCGAGGGCTAGCAAAAGACTGGGAGCGACCAACTAAGAGAGCAATAATGGCCATAATCATGCAAAGCGACAAAGCGACATTAAAAGAAGCATACGATGGCATCAAAAGTCCAAAAGTAAATGATCATGAAGGCTAAAGGCGACTTTGTAAGAGTCTAACATGTGTGAGCATGCGCCAAGTCAACCCAAATAAAGCATCAAGGAGAAAACCAAAATAATGCTTCCATACAATAAAAACAATGCATGATTTTTCAAAGGCTCATTAAGCAATCTCAGTTATTTGAGACAAGTCATGCTACAGCAAAACCACTAAGCATACTATCAAAAAGACATCAAGCATGACATGAAAAAGCCTAAGCCGCAGTCTACACAAGCTCCTTCTTGTACCACTATTTTGCACAAAGCTTTTTCTCTTTTCCAATACCATTTGAAATTTTTAAAACACCTCTTTTGATGAAAACCAATGAAGACCAGAGGCAAAAATACACCTTGATGAAAAGATATGACAAGATCTGAACGCACATCAAGGCGAAAACGAAAACCAAAAGCAGTAGCGGAAAAAGATGAACGCTCGATTTTTAATAAGCGTGAAAACTAGAGCGTTCTTTGCAAATGAAAACTAGTACATCTCCTCCAAAGGGAAATTTGTTGGGGTCCAACCATTTATTGCAGCAAACAAACAAACTAAACCAACTAAGAAAACTAAAACAACTGACGCTCCAAGAAAAACACATAGTGCATGAAGCAATAAAAATATAGTGTTTTGAAAGGTGACCTGATTTTTGCCGATGAAGAAGGGGTGCCTCGGGGGCATCCCCAAGCTTTGACGCTTGTACTTCTTGGATATTTCTTGGGGTGATGCATGGGCATCCCCAAGCTTGAGCTTTTGTCCATTCTTCAACTCATCTCATCATTCTCCAATCCCTACACTTGAAAACTTCCTTCATACAAAACTAAACACAATTCTATTAGCAACATTAGTGTAAGCATAAAATATATTCAACCTCTTTTAGCTTCAGGTTTCAACCCAAAACCACCACATATAAAGTATATACTACTGTAGCAACTTCCACAAGAGTTCCATGATCAAAAGAACTCAAAAGAAAGCGATAAAGTGGCAAAAACAAATATTGGCAGAAATCTGTCAAAACTGAACAGCTGACAAAGGACGAATTTTTGAGGGATTTTCCGTTGCTCAAATCAAAAAGTGTTCAACTAAGAAAAGTTTGGATATAACCTGGGGCATATGCACAAGAAATCGCAGGTCCAAAAGATATACAGAGAATTTTCACGAATTTTTATGGTGCAGCACCGAAAACAGTTTCAGGACAGTAATAACCCCAAATCTTTACCTCACTCAAATTAGAGGCTTCTCTTGGCACAAAAACGAAATAAACAAGATAAGGAGCGGTAATTACAGTAGTAATGACTTCCAAGACTCAAATAAAAGAAAAAGTACTGAAAAGTAAACAATGGGTTATCTCCCAAAAGTGCTTTTCTTTAACGCCTTTGAGCTAGGCGCAGAAAAGTGCGAATCAAGTAATATCAATAGATGAAGCATCAAGCTCATAATTTGCTCTAAGAATAGAGTCAAAAAGTAACTTCTTTCTTTTCCTAGGGAAGTGTTCCATACCTTTCTTTAGTGGGAATTGATACTTGATAGTGCCTTCCCTCATATCAATAATAGCACCTACAGTTCGAAGAAAAGGTCTTCCCAAAATAATAGGACATGAAGCATGACATTCAACGTCCATAACAAGAAAATCAACGGGAACAAGGTTATTGTTAACCACAATAAGAACATCATTAATCCTTCCCAAAGGTTTCTTCTTAGCAACATCAGCAATAGGAACATCAAAATAACACTTTTCAAGTGGTGGTAAATCAAGCATGTCATAACTCTTTCTAGGCATAATAGAAATACTAGCACCTAGATCACATAAAGCATGGCAATCATAACCATTAACATGCATATCAATGATGGGTTCCCAACCATCTTCTAACTTCTTGGGAACAGAGGCTTTTTGCTTCAACTTTTCATCCCTAATCTTTATGAGAGCATTGGTAATATGCTTAGTAAAAGCAATATTTAAAGAACTAGCATTGGGAGTCAAAGCAAGCTTTTGCAAGAACAAAATAACTTCAGATATATTGCAGCCATCAACATCAAAATCATTAAAGGAAATAGAGCTATCATCTCCTACACTCCGAAAAATTTCAGCACTCTTTTGAGAAAAAGTTTTGGCAGTTTTAGGTTTTTTAACACAAGGAGTGGGAGTTTTCTCTACACCAATCAAAGTAAGAGGGTTGCTATCAGTAGGAATAACATCATTAGAGGTAGTAATAGTACATACCTTCATCTCTCTAGCCATCTCATCTTCTCTTTCCCACCTGGCATGCAATTCCGCTAACAATCTAATATTTTCATCAATTCTAACTTGGGTAGCATTAGCGGCAGCAACAACATTGCTCACATTCACATCATTAGGAAACACTTTTAATTTCAGAAGTTCAACATCATGAGCAAGGCTATCAACTTTAGAAGCAAGAATATCAATTTTGCCTAACTTTTCCTCAACAGACTTATTAAAAGCAGTTTGTTTACCGATGAAGTCCTTGAGCATTACCTCAAGCTCGGAGGGCGCGGCCCTAGTGTTGTTGTAGGAGTTACCATAAGAATTACCATAACCATTACCATTGGTAGAAGGATACGGCCTATAATTGTTACTAGCAAAATTGTTCCTATAAGCATTGTTATTAAAATTATTATTTCTAATGAAATTCACATCAACTTGCTCTTCTTGAGCAACCAGAGAGGCCAAAGGAACATTATTAGGATCAACATGAGTCCTATCATTAGCAAGCATAGCCATAATGGTATCAATCTTATCATTCAAGGAAGAGGTTTCCTCAACAGAATTCACCTTCTTACCTTGTGGAGCTCTCTCGGTGTGCCATTCAGAATAATTTACCATCATGTTGTCGAGTAGCTTTGATGCGGCGCCCAAGGTAAGGGACATAAAAGTGCCTCCAGCAGCTGAATCAAGTAGGTTCCTTGAAGAAAAATTCAGTCCTGCATAAAAAGTTTGGATAATCATCCAAGTAGTCAGTCCATGAGTGGGGCAATTCTTTACCATAGATTTCATTCTTTCCCAAGCTTGAGCAACATGTTCATTATCAAACTGAGTAAACTTCATAATATTGCTACGCAAAGCTATAATCTTAGCAGGAGGATAGTATCTACCAATAAAAGCATCCTTACACTTAGCCCATGAATCAATACTATTCTTAGTCAAAGACAGCAACCAATCTTTAGCTTTTCCTCTCAAAGAAAAAGGAAACAACTTGAGCTTAATAATATCACTATCAACATCCTTATATTTCTGCATCTCACATAGCTCAACAAAATTGTTGAGATGAGCTGCAGCATCTTCAGTACTAGCACCAGAAAATTGCTCTTTCATAACAAGGTTCAATAAAGCAGGCTTAATCTCATAAAAAGTGGTAGCAGGAACAGTTGGTGCAATAGGAGTGCAGATAAAATCACTATTGTTCGTGCTAGTGAAGTCACACAACTTGGTATTTTCAGGAGTACCCATTTCAGCAAAACGAAAGTAAACAAGTAAAAACAGCTACCAAGGATTCTAATTTTTTTGGGTTTTTGATATAAAAAGCAATGCAGGTAAAATAAATAAAGTAAAGCAAAACAAATAACAAAGTAAAGAATGTGTGTGCGAAGAACTCCCCTCGCAGAAGTCTTCTCTCTTCCCCGGCAACGGCGCCAGAAAAGAAGCTGCTACTCGTGTGATGGCGCCAGAAAAGACTGTGGCGTTTAGTTGACGTGGGAGCAGTAAGTCCTTGTGCGTGGTGATGACCAGCCCGTTGGGAACCCCAAGAGGAAGGTATGATGAGTGTAGCGGCTAGTTTTCCCTCAGTTAAGAAACCAAGGTTTAATGTCGATCTTGAAGAAGAGAGACGATGACGACTGAAAGTGTTTGTGGAACCTGCATACACACAAACAAATACTTTGTCCCCAACTTGCGATGAGGTTGTCAATCTCACCGGTTTGCTTGAAACAAAGGTTATGAGTGTATCAAGTGGAAAACAGTAGTAATATGCGAGTAAAGTAAACAGGTGATTTCAATATGATTAAAATAGGACCGGGGTCAACAGTTCACTAGTGGTGTCTCTCCATAGATAAAATAACATGCTGGGTAAACAAATTACAGGTGGGCAATTGATAGAATAAAGATAAACGTGATATGTCAAGAAGATCACTATGAGATTCACTCTGGGCATTACAACAAAATACATAGACCGCCATCCAACTGCATCTATGACTAATAATCCACCCCCGGGGATATCATCCGAACACCCTAGAAGTATTAAGTTGCGAACAACAGATAATTGCATTAAGCAAAGTGTGTAATGTAAACAAAGCATATGCCCTTGAGCATATGAATGTTGTTTTCTCCCTAGTAGCAACAGCACATCTACCACCTTAGAGGTTTCTGTCACTCCCCCAGGTGAAATAGAGACATAAACCTACTATCGAGCATAAATACCCCCTCTTGGAGTCACTAGCAACTACTCGGCCAAGATAGCTACTAACAACGGAGAGCATGCAAGATCATAAACAACATAGAGATAACAAAAGATATAATTCAGTACAGCAACTTAATCATAAACACCAATATTCATCGGATCCCAACAAACCAACATCATATAATTACATAACGGTGATCTCAATCATGTATGGCAGCTCATGAGATCTAAACATGAAGCACATGGTGGAGAAGACAACCATCTAGCTACTGCTATGGACCCATAGTCCAAGGTAGACTACTCACTCATCGCTCCGGAGGCAAGCATGGCGATGAAGAAGACCTCCGGTGGCGATTCCCCTCTCCGGCAGGGTGCCGGGAAGAGCTTCTGGACCCTCCCGATCTTCGGGTCGACGGCGGCGGCGGATCGCGATGTATTCTGGAAAACTGATCGGGCCCTTAGGTTTTTCTCGTCAGGGGGTATATATAGGCGAAGGGACGATGTCAGAGGAGGGACCATGCCCCCTCACACGGGGCTGGCGCGGCCAGGGGGTGGCCGCGCCGCCCCTGTGTCTGGGGCCCACGTGGCCCCACTCCGTCAGGTCTTCGGATGTCTGGAAGCTTCCCCGTGAAATATGACTTCAGGAACTTGTTTCGTCCAATTCCGAGAATATTTCCTGTGTATCACTTCTGAAACACAAAAACAGCAGAAAACAGGAAACTGGCACTGTGGCACTTCGTTAATAGGTTAGTTCCGGAAAATGTATAAGAATGCCACTAAGTGTAACGAAACAATATACAAATGGTGTAAAAACAAGCATGGAGCATCAAAAATTATAGATACGTTTGAGACGTATCAGTAACAAGGCTTTTGGTGATTTTTAGGGAGAACTTCTTATGGTTAAAAACTCGACTGAGGATCATGGTTTCACCTAATCTCCCTCTCTCATAAACATGGTTGTAATAAAGCACAAACGACAAATTAAGAGCATGCAAACACACAATATGTCATGGATAAGCATAAATATGGGCATCACATCCAAACATATAATTGATATAATCAACTCACTAATACTCGTTTGACAAGGAAGTCCACCTCAAGTCAAATCTAAGACTTAACAGAGTATTGCATAAAGAACTGTAACATGATGTAGAAAACACATATGCATCCTTGCAAGCAAGGCATCCTTTCTGTCACTGGATGTTTATGCAAGGAAATCCCTTCTCCCTAGTGAGACAACCATAGAAAGGTAAAAACCATAGCAGTTCAGAGATTTCTGTCACTTCCCCAAATCAACTACAAGATTGCTCCAACTAATGAACACATCCTCCGCAACACCCTATGCATACTAGTTTGATCAGAACAAGCACACAGGAACGGGGTAACATATACATCTACTCATACATCAAGATTCATAAACATCTTTGCATCTCATAAATTATCTCACAAACATAAGATCAACCATAGGGGTAATGCAAATATGGTCACAATCATGATAGGTAGCTCATGTGAATCTAATCTATGAAGCACGAGAGAGATTTTGATACAAGTTACTTCCACAACCCCATAGTCTAGGGGGTGAACTACTCCCTCTTCATCATGTTGTTGAAGGAGATTGTGTCGATGGAGTCGAAGGGGCAACCGAGAGTGGCTTCTGCAACGTCTCCTCTCCTATCCTCACAGTCTTCAGCGGCAACCGAGATGCATGCATTGACTATTATGGTGAATAAAGCTACAAACCAGGAGCCAAGACGGTCATCCTTGCTTTCTTTTTCTCTTCTGCTTTTCTTCTTACTTTTGTTTCTTTCTTTTTCAAAAACTTGCTAAGTTCTTCCAAGGTGCGGGGTTCCATTTCCTCTATCATAAGCATCTTGCATGTGTGCAATACCTCCTTGACGTAATATCAGGGTGTCTCATGCCCCTGGAAATGAATATTAGCACCACATGTATTCTTGCCATGCTTCTATCGCACTTGAATCACATGCATGATATCTCTATATATAATAACCTTGAGTACCTCATGCCCCTTTGTACAAGTAGCACAATCGGTGACTCCACAATCTGACTATCGATACTCCAATGAGATGAATGCCAACTTAGGGTGCTTTTGACTATTTGCATAGTTTCAGCGCTGACAACTTCCACCATGATGGAATGATACCATTTAACATGGTTTACCGTTTAGCGGTCTTGTATGAAAAGATCCCATGCATATAACATCAATTACCACTTGTCATTGTCAGTCCACGCCCGACAAGCGTCCAAAACCAAAAATGACATGAAGATAAAAAAAATACTTATATGTTTGACTCCCATCACAGCCTATGTCAAAAAAGATCATACAAATCATCATCTTACCCAAACTGGGGTTGTGGCATCAAGTTCGTAGTCAACCCACAAGCTCTTTTTTAATTTATCTTATCTCACATTTTATTTATTTCCAAAAACTGCAAGTTTGAAAATTGACTGTTAGAGAATGCAACTTTGTTAACCAAAATAGCTCATGATGCAAGACAAATTATAATACCCTTATAAAAATGGATACATAAGAACCACAACTGAATCAAAACCATTGCAATCACCTCATAAGTATTAACGAATTCATTCTACTTTAGACTCATAGCAATCATACCTTCATACTTGTAGCTATTACCTTCTTCATTCCAAAAAACTTTTCTCGGCTATTACTTCTTTCTCCTTCTCTCTTTTCTTTCAGATATATAAGATCATCTAATAACTTCACAACTAAAGGTCATCTACAAAAGGTAGAGATGCTACTCCAAAAATAAAAATAAAATACTAGATGCTCTAAGCTTAATGAAGCTTGCATAGTGCTCAAAAAACAAAGGGTTTTGTATTTTGGTGCCCCTAATTCGTAGCTGTACTCATTTTTCCCCAGTTTCTAAACTTTTCTTTACTTTTTCCTAGCTTGTTGTTGATGACTCCCAAGTGGAGAAGATCAATTGTAGTAACTTTTGATATATAAAACATTGTCGAACCCACGAGGAGCTGAAGGTATTGGTGAGCAAGTTTAACAGGAAAAATAATATAAAAGCATGTGTTTTGGGGGTTTTGGGTATAAGCGTGCAAGAAAGTAAATACTTAAAGTAAAATTGCAGGAATATAAATGCCCTTTTCAGAGAAGGCCCAATCCTCTATGCAGAAAGAGGACAAGCTCAAGTGTAAATGAGATGTGACAAATGTTCCGTGGACAGCATGGATTTACTTAGCATATAGATTTCCAAAACAACATGTATGACTATCTTATCAAGTTTTATTCTCATTCGACGGAGCCATAAATAGGTGTAACCATAATATAAGGCCATTTGCATGATCACTTTGCGATTCATCTATACCAATATAAAAAGGCACAGAGGGTGGTGATCCAACACATCATAGACATACAACCTTGTATTCAACGATCAAGATCACTCCCGTGATTTGTGGTAAAACATTGTCAGTCAGAGTCCGCTCGCTTGAAATGCCCCGATCCATCCTAATCACACTAGTTGAATGCCTGTGCGCTGCTACGGGCTTAAACAAAAATCTTCCTTGCAATCATTATGCTTTGCAGCCATCTGATCCCAACTGTCATCATTGTACTCCATAATCTTCCTGCTCCAGCAACTTGTCACTTATCACTGTGTGACTATGTTTTCTCTAACTTTACCAAACCCTCATAGTATTTGTGGTAACCACCACTTTGGAATTGCCACGAGATATTATAAAGCAATATAGAAAACAACATCATCAAACTATTCATTATGTGTATGCTTTCTTTACAATCTTAATATTCTTCGTCTCCTTCCCGCCACCCCTCGGTCATGCTACTAATACATCGTGTCTTCTAAATGAAGATAAAATGTGACAACACTCTACAAGAGACCATTCCTTGTGCTCTCTCTCCATCTCGGCCATTACTATGGAGCAATAAACCAGCAACCTTAGCATATTAATCAAAGCATTTTTCTTCCACTTCTCCATTTGTCTCTACCTTTTTAAGTCATCTATCCGCTCTCCACCATGGGCTATCCCTTCCAGTAAAACAAGGCAACTTCACAGCTTTATCCCTATTTGTTTGTACCAGTGCGTTGCCATGAGAAACAAATAAATGAATAAACATATTGTAGATAACAAACAAAATATTTTACCACACCAACTACTAATAAACATGTTACTGTAGCTCCAACAAACACCGTGAACCCCTCAGGAATCTCTTTCGATTCAGTCTATGATCACTCCCTTCTCTTCCCAACCCCTCCCTTCCCGCTCATCTTTACCAGCGCTAGGTTTTATAGGGACGTTAAATAATATATTTTTATATTTGTAAAAATTTATAATTCGATGTTCCTTACACCTACCTGTTAAATATTATGTTTTGAATATTAAATTAATTTGAAGTTTCATTACACCCTTTGATATTTTGCTTCCATTCTTTTTGTTTCTCCAGTTCAAGTCAGTTATGTGAATTAAACATAATTTAGTTTTATTCTGTTGTGTCACTTGTGTCAAACAAAACATTTCATCAATTTGGTTTATATATTTTTCTATCTCCTTACTCGCCTCGTATTTGCAACACACAATTCTGAATTGAGTTTTATTTAACTCACAGTATACATTGGATATTTACAGGATTTTAGATGTTTCTAGCCGCATCTTTTAGATTGACAATATTTGGTATTTATATACACCTCTGTACCCAAATATTTTAGTAAATATTTTCCAAAGAATGATATTACTTGTATTTTAGCCAACCATTTTTGTCTCTTCTTTGTTCAACATGTTTTTCATCCATCGGATAAAACACCAACCTGTCACACCCATCTTCTCTAATCTCTACATGTACATATCTCCTGAATATCTGTAACGAAAAATCCCGTCTCTTCTCTAGGTGAGCCCAATCTCTTTGTAGGCATTGCACGACTCATCTCTGCATCTCTGATCTGAAAAGCAAGCAAGAAAAATGACCTTCATCTTCCTTACCAGTGAATCAAGTTTAACCAGTCTATTGATACATCCGTACATCTCGAATATTGCTAGACCATGCTCTTGGAGCGGGAGGCTCAACCAAGGTGGGGACGCGCACTAGAGCCGCGGATATGGTGTTGTCCACCAGCGAAGCCGCATCTTGTTGTCACTGATTTGGTAAGTTACAGTTACAGTGCGGTGGCTGACAAGGTCATTGCGGATGTTGCCCAGGCGGTGCGTGACCCGGCATGGGCCTGGACACGATCAACGACGACGAAGACGGCAGGTCGCCTCGATACGGAGCTCGCTGGCGCTCTTCACCCCTTCCTTCTGCTGCTTTTAGCTCGAACTGGGCGTAGTAGCCCATATTGTGTAGTGAGATCGATCTTGGAGGGGCAATTTCTTGAACCGGCAACACCGTCGCGAGATACCTTGTCCTTTACTGCCAGAAAGCGGCACCGAGATCCACCCAAAAATCATGCGGACAAAGGGAAGAGCGACCAGTTGATCAATCCTGCTGCAAGCTTCCCTAACAAACTCGCAGACTGGCCCTCTTCCACTGCAATGAAGACCTGGCCACCGATGTAAGAAATCAGCATAGCTGCAATGAGTACAAAGGAAAATGTACAGTTAGCAGAGATTATTGGAGTTAGAAAAGGGTGTAGTTGAAATAGCGCTTGTGTGGGTGTGACTTACGGCAGAGCATCATGCGCGACAAAGTCGATCTTATGCTTGTCAAGGAATTATGGAGTGAGAACCCACGGAGCATCAGGAATGACCTCATCAACCCACCTAAAACAGCAGATAGATAGTTAGACGATCAGCAGAGCAGATAAATAGTGAGATGATCATTTGAAGCTAGATATCATGAAACATCCAGGCTTACAGTTATCAGAACAGGTGATCCACTACGTTTTTAAAACAAGACAAACACGTTTTTTTTATGCCGAGTATTTACATAAGCATGGTTATTGGAAATAAACATCATCATCCTATTGTATTGGTAATGCATAGCATAATCAGGAGATTATTGCCTAGCTTCAAAATAACCAGGGGATTAACAGAAAAAAGATTATTTCCCCAATTCACAATGTGTGGCATTCAAGGGATCAGATTAGCAGTGGCAATTGATAATCGAAATTGACGTGTATGTCAGCGATGCGTGTCTGCATCTAAATAACTGAATGAAGAAAAACAAAGGAACGCTCTGTAATTAAAGAGGGAGAGGAATTGGTTGGCGGTTTATGCACTTGCAGTGTCTCAGGGACTCGTATCGCTCGTCCTGGTCCATGACGGTCTTGCCCTTGTACCGCCGCGTGAGCTCGTCGTTGCAGCACCCCACCAGCAGGTACGTGTTGGGGAACCTGCGGGCAATTTACAGATCGAAATGAGCATATTGACAGCTAGCGTAGATTCACGGCGACGAGACCGAGACCGAGACGTCGTGTTCGCACGAGACGCCGCGATCCCAGATCCAAGCAGACCTAGATCTACAGGGATGACGATTTTCGTAGGGAGGGGCGGAGTAAGGGGGACGTACAGCAGCTTGGCCTGCTCGAGTGCGCGGGCGTGGCCGAAGTGGAAGAGGTCGAAGATGCCGTCGGCATAGACGCGGACGGGCCGGCCATCGATCCCCGCGGGGCTCGCTGCGGCGGCGGCGGGGGCGGGCGCCTTCTCCTTGCGGTTGCTGCCGTTGCTCTGGAGCGCGCGCTTCTTGGAATTGGAGACGCGCGCACGACGAGGACGTCGATCCGGCATCGGGTGATCTTAAAGAGGGTAGCGGAGGGGAAGGGGTTTCGGTTCGATCTGGGATTCTTGGATCGTTCTCGAGGAACGTAGATGATATGGAGAGATCAAAACGGGGATCGGGAAACGTACGAGCGGTTTTCTTGACATATGAAACAAACTTTTTGAGGTACCAAAGTGGATCGACGGTTTTTTTACCTACCATGGTTTTTTAACCATCACGTCCTCAAGCCGTATTATTAGTAGAGATTTCTTAGATAATAACGGAATAGGAAAGAGATGATTCGACTTGATCCGAAATTAGCGCCAACGGAATAGGAAACGCACCGACTTACAATTCGCTGATTGATTGACAACTTAATTGGTGGGCGGGATGGAGATAATTTCTTTCCCTAGTCATAGCGTTTCTTAATCAGTGAGCGGATTGATTGATTTCCTGGAAAGTTATTAATTTGATTGGTTTGATTGTCTCCTTAATCAGTGGGTGGGATGGAGGTGTTTCTTATTTTATAAATCATACGGTGTGATGTAGATCGGACGTCTAGGATTGTTCCAATGATGTATGTCAAACGTGTTTTAGAACCTACCACCATCACAAACTCCCATTTAATAGTAAAGAAACGCGCAGAAAAAGCGCCGCTAATCATACAATCTGTCGCAGCCGGCCGCTCGCCTTCCATAACCCCGCTTGAGATCCCGCGTAGCCCGCCACCAAACTGGCCACCGCCGCCGAACTGGTCACCACGGCCGCTCTCTTTTCTCATCGGATTTGGTGTGAGTAGATCGACGACGCTCCCCGCATCCCCTTGCATGGCCTTTCTCTCCCTGCACGTGGTGTTGCCATCAAGCGAGAGTGTCCAGTTTCTGGGGTTCGGCCGCCGCGCTCAGACCAAGGAGAGGCACCCAGGTCGGTCACGCACGCACCACAAATCGGCAATTTCTGGCGTTTTCACTGATATTATTCACGCTTCACGGCTTCACGTATATGGTTACATCGACTGTCAGGCTCTATTGACAGCCCACGAACCAGATGGCAATGCCCTCCGTCATGTGTTGTCTGGGCCTTCTTGGACCGCGCGGAGCTGAGCAACCTTTCATTGCTTCAATGATCCCATCGTCATTCAGGTAAGGGGCTTCAGTTTCTGTGCTTCCAGCTACAGTACATCGTTATGTACTGCAGGTTCATTTGCTTTTTCCAGAGCTGAGAGAAGATGCATAGGAAACAGAATTGCGCTTGAGATTTGCATTAGTTCGTGCAATTTGTTTATGAGTTTCTGTGCAGAATTTACCTCAGGTTTTGACCATCTTCATAAGTCAAACTTCCTATCATCCTATGATGCCAATCCGTCTCATTGTTCCATGTTTTTGGTAGACCTTGCCCATCTCCTTTTTTTTAAACGGAGGGAGTACTACTCATTTTCATATTTCTGATTTCTCCACCTGTTCTGCATTCAGTTCAGCAGTTCTGCAAGGCTAATACAAGAGCGACTTTTGCTGGATAATAATAATATAAAATACTGTAGTCGGTTTTTCTACATGCTAAATGTATCTTAATCACTAGCAAGGTGCTCTTTTTTATTCTCACTATGTACTCTTTTCAATCATGTTTGATGTTGTGTCCTCTCAAGCAAAGGGGTACTCTGTTTGGCACATTGTTTACTGGATTTACTTTTGTTTTATTAAGTGTATTGTAATTGGCGCCTTGGTGGTTTCAAAAAGGTACTCTAAGAATTTCTAGAGATTAGAGCAGATTGTTAAATGGCTTCCTCTGAAGTCCACATGTCTCGCTGGAATCATGTATTACTAGGATCGTATAGTAGCACCTATCACTCGATATTTTTGTTCATGGAACCAAAATAATGTGATTATCTAGGTTCATAAGTTTGTGAAGCAAGGAAGTAGTGGCTCAGGATGATTACTGCAACTTTGAAGTGATTTATCTCCTCATTTTGTATAAGTTTAGCATATTATCCTCTCCACTGATTACTATTTACTTATTTACTTTACTATATCCCTAACCACATAGAAGGAAAACAACCCAAAGGCTAGAGTACACAACAACCAGTGTAACCCACAATATGGCATACCCGGATTTAATGAACATAGGTGCAGGCGCACCCGTTTTTTAAAAATCAAAAAATGATAATTGAAACTTTTAGAAAATTTTGAAGTAAATCATGCGTGTGTGTATTTATATATTACCTAGATACATTTCTTAAATAGTAGAAATCCAATCATTAGTGTTATTTGGACATTTTGTTATTTTTGTGTAAGCTACATATAGTCGTATTTTTTCTCAAAAACTTGCACGAGTAAGTATCAAGATAATATGTATATGCAAACAAATTATTTTTTTAAAAAAATAGCATTTCTCAAGTTTTGGAAAACCAGGGTGCGCCTAGACATGGGTTCTACTAGCTATTTCCAATGATATGATATTTTATTGAAGGCCATGTAATATGTGAATTGGGATATACTGAAAACACGTGCGTTGACACGTGCAATATTACTAGTTAAGACATAAATGTCCAACCATTGCATAACGCTCTAAGGTCCCCAATCTAGAAGAAATAGGTTTCTATCTCTCCCTCATTCATCATTCTCTTTATTACTCTAATGTGTAGTCCTATGAGCCCATATAGGCGATATGTAGTCGACGTTTGCACATTACCATCATAGAACCACATAAAAGATCAAGATTTAACCAAATACTCATTGCATACTATATAGAAATCATAGCCAATTCATCATATGCCCCTAGGAACAACGCGAACTACTCATAGGTGTCGAACATGATCATGATCAGTGGGGTATGGAATACAACACAATCCGAAAGTACAACTTCACCACAAAATAATGACAAGTTGTCAGGCACAAACATGCACACAACAGTTAAACAGTATCCAAGGTTTGATCTACCACAAACTATGAGGGGGACGACGTTGAATGTCGAGGGGAAGATGGTGCCGATGTTGGGGATGATGAAGATGGTGATGAAGATGCTCCTTCCCACGCCAAGGAAGAGTCGATGGTGATTTCCCACCGGCGGTAGCAGCAGATCAGCCCTTCGGAGGTGGAAGAAGGGTTCCGGTTCCACCACCGCCTTAGAAAACTATGGGAAAAATAGGGCATCCCTTTTCTGTCAAAACGAAGGCATGCATAGTAAGACAGAGACAAGACGACGCTAGATGTCCAAACGAGCCCTAGTGGCGCGGCCTGCCTGGTGGGCCGCGCCACCTTTGCCCATTTGGGCCTCGTGGCTCCTCTCATGTGCTTCCACTTCTCTAGCTGCTTCTCGTGATAAAATAGTTACGCTACAAAAAGCCCCGAGCTTTTTGAGGTCTAGAAGGTCCTTGAAAACGCAAAATACATAAACAGGAGATTTTCTGTCTCCCGGGAATCAAATACCAAAAGAGAGACTTTGTAATAAAGTCCCGTAAATCATCTAAAAATGCATAAATAATGAATGATTGATGGAAATAACAATATAAACTAGTCCTATATGATGTAAATATTATGATGCAAAATGCACATATCAACTCCCACTAGCTTAAACCTTTGCTCGCCCTCGAGCAAATAAGCGAATAGATCATAACATGCATCAATGAGCTTATGGTTGATAAAAAGAAATACAGGGCATTGCACCATCAACTTATGCATGTTTTCATCATGTGATAAGATTCATAAATTACAACCAAGCAAGTGATGACAACATATGAGGAAGCTCTAGCAATCACCCTCTACCATTTGAACTAAAATAACCATTGCATGTTGGACAATTGAATCATATTTTTGTCTATGCCACAACTTTTGGCTATACCATCTTGGGATCTTTTATTGTTCATAGCTTCACAACTTTGTTGCTTTACAAAAGAGATAAGAATAGTATAAATAACTAAAAACGGGAATAACAAGAACAAGATGGACATGAAGTTCAACCATAGGTTCACTTAACTAGTTGAGCAGCTAAACACTTTATCCAAAGAACATGGTATCAGTTAACGATCTCGTTTCTTAGGATCCCCTGATATGTCTCAAACGTATCTATAATTTTTGATGCTTCATGCTTGTTTATACACCATTTGCTTTGTGTTTTGTTTACACTTCGTGGCGTTTTTATACATTTTCCGAAACTAACCGATTAACAAGATGCCATAGTGTCAGTTCCTGTTTTCTACTATTTTTTTGTTTCAGAAAAATTACACAGGAAATATTCTAGGAATTGGACGAAACAAAAGCTGAAGTCCCTAATTATCTGACATGAAGACAGGGTCCAAAGGAGAGCAGGAGACGGACCGAGGGCCGGCCACACCTGTTGGTGGCACAGGCCACCCTAGGTCGCGCCACCAGGGGGTGTGACCGCCTGGTCCACCTCCTAATATCGCCCTTCCGCCTATTTAATCCCCTCGATGGGAAAACCCTAAAGGCCCAAACTCTTTTCCAGAAAACATACTACAAGCCGCCGCCATCATCGACGCGAGATCGGAAGGGTCCAGAAGCTCTTCTCGACACCAAGTGACTATCTTGTTAGTAGGACAAAAACTTGAATCACATCCTTGCTTTCTTTTTCTCTTCTGCTTTTCTTCTTACTTTTGTTTCTTTCTTTTTCAAAAACTTGCTAAGTTCTTCCAAGGTGCGGGGTTCCATTTCCTCTATCATAAGCATCTTGCATGTGTGCAATACCTCCTTGACGTAATATCAGGGTGTCTCATGCCCCTGGAAATGAATATTAGCACCACATGTATTCTTGCCATGCTTCTATCGCACTTGAATCACATGCATGATATCTCTATATATAATAACCTTGAGTACCTCATGCCCCTTTGTACAAGTAGCACAATCGGTGACTCCACAATCTGACTATCGATACTCCAATGAGATGAATGCCAACTTAGGGTGCTTTTGACTATTTGCATAGTTTCAGCGCTGACAACTTCCACCATGATGGAATGATACCATTTAACATGGTTTACCGTTTAGCGGTCTTGTATGAAAAGATCCCATGCATATAACATCAATTACCACTTGTCATTGTCAGTCCACGCCCGACAAGCGTCCAAAACCAAAAATGACATGAAGATAAAAAAATACTTATATGTTTGACTCCCATCACAGCCTATGTCAAAAAAGATCATACAAATCATCATCTTACCCAAACTGGGGTTGTGGCATCAAGTTCGTAGTCAACCCACAAGCTCTTTTTTAATTTATCTTATCTCACATTTTATTTATTTCCAAAAACTGCAAGTTTGAAAATTGACTGTTAGAGAATGCAACTTTGTTAACCAAAATAGCTCATGATGCAAGACAAATTATAATACCCTTATAAAAATGGATACATAAGAACCACAACTGAATCAAAACCATTGCAATCACCTCATAAGTATTAACGAATTCATTCTACTTTAGACTCATAGCAATCATACCTTCATACTTGTAGCTATTACCTTCTTCATTCCAAAAAACTTTTCTCGGCTATTACTTCTTTCTCCTTCTCTCTTTTCTTTCAGATATATAAGATCATCTAATAACTTCACAACTAAAGGTCATCTACAAAAGGTAGAGATGCTACTCCAAAATAAAAATAAAATACTAGATGCTCTAAGCTTAATGAAGCTTGCATAGTGCTCAAAAAACAAAGGGTTTTGTATTTTGGTGCCCCTAATTCGTAGCTGTACTCATTTTTCCCCAGTTTCTAAACTTTTCTTTACTTTTTCCTAGCTTGTTGTTGATGACTCCCAAGTGGAGAAGATCAATTGTAGTAACTTTTGATATATAAAACATTGTCGAACCCACGAGGAGCTGAAGGTATTGGTGAGCAAGTTTAACAGGAAAAATAATATAAAAGCATGTGTTTTGGGGGTTTTGGGTATAAGCGTGCAAGAAAGTAAATACTTAAAGTAAAATTGCAGGAATATAAATGCCCTTTTCAGAGAAGGCCCAATCCTCTATGCAGAAAGAGGACAAGCTCAAGTGTAAATGAGATGTGACAAATGTTCCGTGGACAGCATGGATTTACTTAGCATATAGATTTCCAAAACAACATGTATGACTATCTTATCAAGTTTTATTCTCATTCGACGGAGCCATAAATAGGTGTAACCATAATATAAGGCCATTTGCATGATCACTTTGCGATTCATCTATACCAATATAAAAAGGCACAGAGGGTGGTGATCCAACACATCATAGACATACAACCTTGTATTCAACGATCAAGATCACTCCCGTGATTTGTGGTAAAACATTGTCAGTCAGAGTCCGCTCGCTTGAAATGCCCCGATCCATCCTAATCACACTAGTTGAATGCCTGTGCGCTGCTACGGGCTTAAACAAAAATCTTCCTTGCAATCATTATGCTTTGCAGCCATCTGATCCCAACTGTCATCATTGTACTCCATAATCTTCCTGCTCCAGCAACTTGTCACTTATCACTGTGTGACTATGTTTTCTCTAACTTTACCAAACCCTCATAGTATTTGTGGTAACCACCACTTTGGAATTGCCACGAGATATTATAAAGCAATATAGAAAACAACATCATCAAACTATTCATTATGTGTATGCTTTCTTTACAATCTTAATATTCTTCGTCTCCTTCCCGCCACCCCTCGGTCATGCTACTAATACATCGTGTCTTCTAAATGAAGATAAAATGTGACAACACTCTACAAGAGACCATTCCTTGTGCTCTCTCTCCATCTCGGCCATTACTATGGAGCAATAAACCAGCAACCTTAGCATATTAATCAAAGCATTTTTCTTCCACTTCTCCATTTGTCTCTACCTTTTTAAGTCATCTATCCGCTCTCCACCATGGGCTATCCCTTCCAGTAAAACAAGGCAACTTCACAGCTTTATCCCTATTTGTTTGTACCAGTGCGTTGCCATGAGAAACAAATAAATGAATAAACATATTGTAGATAACAAACAAAATATTTTACCACACCAACTACTAATAAACATGTTACTGTAGCTCCAACAAACACCGTGAACCCCTCAGGAATCTCTTTCGATTCAGTCTATGATCACTCCCTTCTCTTCCCAACCCCTCCCTTCCCGCTCATCTTTACCAGCGCTAGGTTTTATAGGGACGTTAAATAATATATTTTTATATTTGTAAAAATTTATAATTCGATGTTCCTTACACCTACCTGTTAAATATTATGTTTTGAATATTAAATTAATTTGAAGTTTCATTACACCCTTTGATATTTTGCTTCCATTCTTTTTGTTTCTCCAGTTCAAGTCAGTTATGTGAATTAAACATAATTTAGTTTTATTCTGTTGTGTCACTTGTGTCAAACAAAACATTTCATCAATTTGGTTTATATATTTTTCTATCTCCTTACTCGCCTCGTATTTGCAACACACAATTCTGAATTGAGTTTTATTTAACTCACAGTATACATTGGATATTTACAGGATTTTAGATGTTTCTAGCCGCATCTTTTAGATTGACAATATTTGGTATTTATATACACCTCTGTACCCAAATATTTTAGTAAATATTTTCCAAAGAATGATATTACTTGTATTTTAGCCAACCATTTTTGTCTCTTCTTTGTTCAACATGTTTTTCATCCATCGGATAAAACACCAACCTGTCACACCCATCTTCTCTAATCTCTACATGTACATATCTCCTGAATATCTGTAACGAAAAATCCCGTCTCTTCTCTAGGTGAGCCCAATCTCTTTGTAGGCATTGCACGACTCATCTCTGCATCTCTGATCTGAAAAGCAAGCAAGAAAAATGACCTTCATCTTCCTTACCAGTGAATCAAGTTTAACCAGTCTATTGATACATCCGTACATCTCGAATATTGCTAGACCATGCTCTTGGAGCGGGAGGCTCAACCAAGGTGGGGACGCGCACTAGAGCCGCGGATATGGTGTTGTCCACCAGCGAAGCCGCATCTTGTTGTCACTGATTTGGTAAGTTACAGTTACAGTGCGGTGGCTGACAAGGTCATTGCGGATGTTGCCCAGGCGGTGCGTGACCCGGCATGGGCCTGGACACGATCAACGACGACGAAGACAGCAGGTCGCCTCGATACGGAGCTCGCTGGCGCTCTTCACCCCTTCCTTCTGCTGCTTTTAGCTCGAACTGGGCGTAGTAGCCCATATTGTGTAGTGAGATCGATCTTGGAGGGGCAATTTCTTGAACCGGCAACACCGTCGCGAGATACCTTGTCCTTTACTGCCAGAAAGCGGCACCGAGATCCACCCAAAAATCATGCGGACAAAGGGAAGAGCGACCAGTTGATCAATCCTGCTGCAAGCTTCCCTAACAAACTCGCAGACTGGCCCTCTTCCACTGCAATGAAGACCTGGCCACCGATGTAAGAAATCAGCATAGCTGCAATGAGTACAAAGGAAAATGTACAGTTAGCAGAGATTATTGGAGTTAGAAAAGGGTGTAGTTGAAATAGCGCTTGTGTGGGTGTGACTTACGGCAGAGCATCATGCGCGACAAAGTCGATCTTATGCTTGTCAAGGAATTATGGAGTGAGAACCCACGGAGCATCAGGAATGACCTCATCAACCCACCTAAAACAGCAGATAGATAGTTAGACGATCAGCAGAGCAGATAAATAGTGAGATGATCATTTGAAGCTAGATATCATGAAACATCCAGGCTTACAGTTATCAGAACAGGTGATCCACTACGTTTTTTAAAACAAGACAAACACGTTTTTTTTATGCCGAGTATTTTACATAAGCATGGTTATTGGAAATAAACATCATCATCCTATTGTATTGGTAATGCATAGCATAATCAGGAGATTATTGCCTAGCTTCAAAATAACCAGGGGATTAACAGAAAAAAGATTATTTCCCCAATTCACAATGTGTGGCATTCAAGGGATCAGATTAGCAGTGGCAATTGATAATCGAAATTGACGTGTATGTCAGCGATGCGTGTCTGCATCTAAATAACTGAATGAAGAAAAACAAAGGAACGCTCTGTAATTAAAGAGGGAGAGGAATTGGTTGGCGGTTTATGCACTTGCAGTGTCTCAGGGACTCGTATCGCTCGTCCTGGTCCATGACGGTCTTGCCCTTGTACCGCCGCGTGAGCTCGTCGTTGCAGCACCCCACCAGCAGGTACGTGTTGGGGAACCTGCGGGCAATTTACAGATCGAAATGAGCATATTGACAGCTAGCGTAGATTCGCGGCGACGAGACCGAGACCGAGACGTCGTGTTCGCACGAGACGCCGCGATCCCAGATCCAAGCAGACCTAGATCTACAGGGATGACGATTTTCGTAGGGAGGGGCGGAGTAAGGGGGACGTACAGCAGCTTGGCCTGCTCGAGTGCGCGGGCGTGGCGAAGTGGAAGAGGTCGAAGATGCCGTCGGCATAGACGCGGACGGGCCGGCCGTCGATCCCCGCGGGGCTCGCTGCGGCGGCGGCGGGGGCGGGCGCCTTCTCCTTGCGGTTGCTGCCGTTGCTCTGGAGCGCGCGCTTCTTGGAATTGGAGACGCGCGCACGACGAGGACGTCGATCCGGCATCGGGTGATCTTAAAGAGGGTAGCGGGAGGGGAAGGGGTTTCGGTTCGATCTGGGATTCTTGGATCGTTCTCGAGGAACGTAGATGATATGGAGAGATCAAAACGGGGATCGGGAAACGTACGAGCGGTTTTCTTGACATATGAAACAAACTTTTTGAGGTACCAAAGTGGATCGACGGTTTTTTTACCTACCATGGTTTTTTAACCATCACGTCCTCAAGCCGTATTATTAGTAGAGATTTCTTAGATAATAACGGAATAGGAAAGAGATGATTCGACTTGATCCGAAATTAGCGCCAACGGAATAGGAAACGCACCGACTTACAATTCGCTGATTGATTGACAACTTAATTGGTGGGCGGGATGGAGATAATTTCTTTCCCTAGTCATAGCGTTTCTTAATCAGTGAGCGGATTGATTGATTTCCTGGAAAGTTATTAATTTGATTGGTTTGATTGTCTCCTTAATCAGTGGGTGGGATGGAGGTGTTTCTTATTTTATAAATCATACGGTGTGATGTAGATCGGACGTCTAGGATTGTTCCAATGATGTATGTCAAACGTGTTTTAGAACCTACCACCATCACAAACTCCCATTTAATAGTAAAGAAACGCGCAGAAAAAAGCGCCGCTAATCATACAATCTGTCGCAGCCGGCCGCTCGCCTTCCATAACCCCGCTTGAGATCCCGCGTAGCCGCCACCAAACTGGCCACCGCCGCCGAACTGGTCACCACGGCCGCTCTCTTTTCTCATCGGATTTGGTGTGAGTAGATCGACGACGCTCCCCGCATCCCCTTGCATGGCCTTTCTCTCCCTGCACGTGGTGTTGCCATCAAGCGAGAGTGTCCAGTTTCTGGGGTTCGGCCGCCGCGCTCAGACCAAGGAGAGGCACCCAGGTCGGTCACGCACGCACCACAAATCGGCAATTTCTGGCGTTTTCACTGATATTATTCACGCTTCACGGCTTCACGTATATGGTTACATCGACTGTCAGGCTCTATTGACAGCCCACGAACCAGATGGCAATGCCCTCCGTCATGTGTTGTCTGGGCCTTCTTGGACCGCGCGGAGCTGAGCAACCTTTCATTGCTTCAATGATCCCATCGTCATTCAGGTAAGGGGCTTCAGTTTCTGTGCTTCCAGCTACAGTACATCGTTATGTACTGCAGGTTCATTTGCTTTTTCCAGAGCTGAGAGAAGATGCATAGGAAACAGAATTGCGCTTGAGATTTGCATTAGTTCGTGCAATTTGTTTATGAGTTTCTGTGCAGAATTTACCTCAGGTTTTGACCATCTTCATAAGTCAAACTTCCTATCATCCTATGATGCCAATCCGTCTCATTGTTCCATGTTTTTGGTAGACCTTGCCCATCTCCTTTTTTTTAAACGGAGGGAGTACTACTCATTTTCATATTTCTGATTTCTCCACCTGTTCTGCATTCAGTTCAGCAGTTCTGCAAGGCTAATACAAGAGCGACTTTTGCTGGATAATAATAATATAAAATACTGTAGTCGGTTTTTCTACATGCTAAATGTATCTTAATCACTAGCAAGGTGCTCTTTTTTATTCTCACTATGTACTCTTTTCAATCATGTTTGATGTTGTGTCCTCTCAAGCAAAGGGGTACTCTGTTTGGCACATTGTTTACTGGATTTACTTTTGTTTTATTAAGTGTATTGTAATTGGCGCCTTGGTGGTTTCAAAAAGGTACTCTAAGAATTTCTAGAGATTAGAGCAGATTGTTAAATGGCTTCCTCTGAAGTCCACATGTCTCGCTGGAATCATGTATTACTAGGATCGTATAGTAGCACCTATCACTCGATATTTTTGTTCATGGAACCAAAATAATGTGATTATCTAGGTTCATAAGTTTGTGAAGCAAGGAAGTAGTGGCTCAGGATGATTACTGCAACTTTGAAGTGATTTATCTCCTCATTTTGTATAAGTTTAGCATATTATCCTCTCCACTGATTACTATTTACTTATTTACTTTACTATATCCCTAACCACATAGAAGGAAAACAACCCAAAGGCTAGAGTACACAACAACCAGTGTAACCCACAATATGGCATACCCGGATTTAATGAACATAGGTGCAGGCGCACCCGTTTTTTAAAAATCAAAAAATGATAATTGAAACTTTTAGAAAATTTTGAAGTAAATCATGCGTGTGTGTATTTATATATTACCTAGATACATTTCTTAAATAGTAGAAATCCAATCATTAGTGTTATTTGGACATTTTGTTATTTTTGTGTAAGCTACATATAGTCGTATTTTTTCTCAAAAACTTGCACGAGTAAGTATCAAGATAATATGTATATGCAAACAAATTATTTTTTAAAAAAATAGCATTTCTCAAGTTTTGGAAAACCAGGGTGCGCCTAGACATGGGTTCTACTAGCTATTTCCAATGATATGATATTTTATTGAAGGCCATGTAATATGTGAATTGGGATATACTGAAAACACGTGCGTTGACACGTGCAATATTACTAGTTAAGACATAAATGTCCAACCATTGCATAACGCTCTAAGGTCCCCAATCTAGAAGAAATAGGTTTCTATCTCTCCCTCATTCATCATTCTCTTTATTACTCTAATGTGTAGTCCTATGAGCCCATATAGGCGATATGTAGTCGACGTTTGCACATTACCATCATAGAACCACATAAAAGATCAAGATTTAACCAAATACTCATTGCATACTATATAGAAATCATAGCCAATTCATCATATGCCCCTAGGAACAACGCGAACTACTCATAGGTGTCGAACATGATCATGATCAGTGGGGTATGGAATACAACACAATCCGAAAGTACAACTTCACCACAAAATAATGACAAGTTGTCAGGCACAAACATGCACACAACAGTTAAACAGTATCCAAGGTTTGATCTACCACAAACTATGAGGGGGACGACGTTGAATGTCGAGGGGAAGATGGTGCCGATGTTGGGGATGATGAAGATGGTGATGAAGATGCTCCTTCCCACGCCAAGGAAGAGTCGATGGTGATTTCCCACCGGCGGTAGCAGCAGATCAGCCCTTCGGAGGTGGAAGAAGGGTTCCGGTTCCACCACCGCCTTAGAAAACTATGGGAAAAATAGGGCATCCCTTTTCTGTCAAAACGAAGGCATGCATAGTAAGACAGAGACAAGACGACGCTAGATGTCCAAACGAGCCCTAGTGGCGCGGCCTGCCTGGTGGGCCGCGCCACCTTTGCCCATTTGGGCCTCGTGGCTCCTCTCATGTGCTTCCACTTCTCTAGCTGCTTCTCGTGATAAAATAGTTACGCTACAAAAAGCCCCGAGCTTTTTGAGGTCTAGAAGGTCCTTGAAAACGCAAAATACATAAACAGGAGATTTTCTGTCTCCCGGGAATCAAATACCAAAAGAGAGACTTTGTAATAAAGTCCCGTAAATCATCTAAAAATGCATAAATAATGAATGATTGATGGAAATAACAATATAAACTAGTCCTATATGATGTAAATATTATGATGCAAAATGCACATATCAACTCCCACTAGCTTAAACCTTTGCTCGCCCTCGAGCAAATAAGCGAATAGATCATAACATGCATCAATGAGCTTATGGTTGATAAAAAGAAATACAGGGCATTGCACCATCAACTTATGCATGTTTTCATCATGTGATAAGATTCATAAATTACAACCAAGCAAGTGATGACAACATATGAGGAAGCTCTAGCAATCACCCTCTACCATTTGAACTAAAATAACCATTGCATGTTGGACAATTGAATCATATTTTTGTCTATGCCACAACTTTTGGCTATACCATCTTGGGATCTTTTATTGTTCATAGCTTCACAACTTTGTTGCTTTACAAAAGAGATAAGAATAGTATAAATAACTAAAAACGGGAATAACAAGAACAAGATGGACATGAAGTTCAACCATAGGTTCACTTAACTAGTTGAGCAGCTAAACACTTTATCCAAAGAACATGGTATCAGTTAACGATCTCGTTTCTTAGGATCCCCTGATATGTCTCAAACGTATCTATAATTTTTGATGCTTCATGCTTGTTTATACACCATTTGCTTTGTGTTTTGTTTACACTTCGTGGCGTTTTTATACATTTTCCGAAACTAACCGATTAACAAGATGCCATAGTGTCAGTTCCTGTTTTCTACTATTTTTTTGTTTCAGAAAAATTACACAGGAAATATTCTAGGAATTGGACGAAACAAAAGCTGAAGTCCCTAATTATCTGACATGAAGACAGGGTCCAAAGGAGAGCAGGAGACGGACCGAGGGCCGGCCACACCTGTTGGTGGCACAGGCCACCCTAGGTCGCGCCACCAGGGGGTGTGACCGCCTGGTCCACCTCCTAATATCGCCCTTCCGCCTATTTAATCCCCTCGATGGGAAAACCCTAAAGGCCCAAACTCTTTTCCAGAAAACATACTACAAGCCGCCGCCATCATCGACGCGAGATCGGAAGGGTCCAGAAGCTCTTCTCGACACCAAGTGACTATCTTGTTAGTAGGACAAAAACTTGAATCACATCCTTGCTTTCTTTTTCTCTTCTGCTTTTCTTCTTACTTTGTTTCTTTCTTTTTCAAAAACTTGCTAAGTTCTTCCAAGGTGCGGGGTTCCATTTCCTCTATCATAAGCATCTTGCATGTGTGCAATACCTCCTTGACGTAATATCAGGGTGTCTCATGCCCCTGGAAATGAATATTAGCACCACATGTATTCTTGCCATGCTTCTATCGCACTTGAATCACATGCATGATATCTCTATATATAATAACCTTGAGTACCTCATGCCCCTTTGTACAAGTAGCACAATCGGTGACTCCACAATCTGACTATCGATACTCCAATGAGATGAATGCCAACTTAGGGTGCTTTTGACTATTTGCATAGTTTCAGCGCTGACAACTTCCACCATGATGGAATGATACCATTTAACATGGTTTACCGTTTAGCGGTCTTGTATGAAAAGATCCCATGCATATAACATCAATTACCACTTGTCATTGTCAGTCCACGCCCGACAAGCGTCCAAAACCAAAAATGACATGAAGATAAAAAAAATACTTATATGTTTGACTCCCATCACAGCCTATGTCAAAAAAGATCATACAAATCATCATCTTACCCAAACTGGGGTTGTGGCATCAAGTTCGTAGTCAACCCACAAGCTCTTTTTTAATTTATCTTATCTCACATTTTATTTATTTCCAAAAACTGCAAGTTTGAAAATTGACTGTTAGAGAATGCAACTTTGTTAACCAAAATAGCTCATGATGCAAGACAAATTATAATACCCTTATAAAAATGGATACATAAGAACCACAACTGAATCAAAACCATTGCAATCACCTCATAAGTATTAACGAATTCATTCTACTTTAGACTCATAGCAATCATACCTTCATACTTGTAGCTATTACCTTCTTCATTCCAAAAAACTTTTCTCGGCTATTACTTCTTTCTCCTTCTCTCTTTTCTTTCAGATATATAAGATCATCTAATAACTTCACAACTAAAGGTCATCTACAAAAGGTAGAGATGCTACTCCAAAAATAAAAATAAAATACTAGATGCTCTAAGCTTAATGAAGCTTGCATAGTGCTCAAAAAACAAAGGGTTTTGTATTTTGGTGCCCCTAATTCGTAGCTGTACTCATTTTTCCCCAGTTTCTAAACTTTTCTTTACTTTTTCCTAGCTTGTTGTTGATGACTCCCAAGTGGAGAAGATCAATTGTAGTAACTTTTGATATATAAAACATTGTCGAACCCACGAGGAGCTGAAGGTATTGGTGAGCAAGTTTAACAGGAAAAATAATATAAAAGCATGTGTTTTGGGGGTTTTGGGTATAAGCGTGCAAGAAAGTAAATACTTAAAGTAAAATTGCAGGAATATAAATGCCCTTTTCAGAGAAGGCCCAATCCTCTATGCAGAAAGAGGACAAGCTCAAGTGTAAATGAGATGTGACAAATGTTCCGTGGACAGCATGGATTTACTTAGCATATAGATTTCCAAAACAACATGTATGACTATCTTATCAAGTTTTATTCTCATTCGACGGAGCCATAAATAGGTGTAACCATAATATAAGGCCATTTGCATGATCACTTTGCGATTCATCTATACCAATATAAAAAGGCACAGAGGGTGGTGATCCAACACATCATAGACATACAACCTTGTATTCAACGATCAAGATCACTCCCGTGATTTGTGGTAAAACATTGTCAGTCAGAGTCCGCTCGCTTGAAATGCCCCGATCCATCCTAATCACACTAGTTGAATGCCTGTGCGCTGCTACGGGCTTAAACAAAAATCTTCCTTGCAATCATTATGCTTTGCAGCCATCTGATCCCAACTGTCATCATTGTACTCCATAATCTTCCTGCTCCAGCAACTTGTCACTTATCACTGTGTGACTATGTTTTCTCTAACTTTACCAAACCCTCATAGTATTTGTGGTAACCACCACTTTGGAATTGCCACGAGATATTATAAAGCAATATAGAAAACAACATCATCAAACTATTCATTATGTGTATGCTTTCTTTACAATCTTAATATTCTTCGTCTCCTTCCCGCCACCCCTCGGTCATGCTACTAATACATCGTGTCTTCTAAATGAAGATAAAATGTGACAACACTCTACAAGAGACCATTCCTTGTGCTCTCTCTCCATCTCGGCCATTACTATGGAGCAATAAACCAGCAACCTTAGCATATTAATCAAAGCATTTTTCTTCCACTTCTCCATTTGTCTCTACCTTTTTAAGTCATCTATCCGCTCTCCACCATGGGCTATCCCTTCCAGTAAAACAAGGCAACTTCACAGCTTTATCCCTATTTGTTTGTACCAGTGCGTTGCCATGAGAAACAAATAAATGAATAAACATATTGTAGATAACAAACAAAATATTTTACCACACCAACTACTAATAAACATGTTACTGTAGCTCCAACAAACACCGTGAACCCCTCAGGAATCTCTTTCGATTCAGTCTATGATCACTCCCTTCTCTTCCCAACCCCTCCCTTCCCGCTCATCTTTACCAGCGCTAGGTTTTATAGGGACGTTAAATAATATATTTTTATATTTGTAAAAATTTATAATTCGATGTTCCTTACACCTACCTGTTAAATATTATGTTTTGAATATTAAATTAATTTGAAGTTTCATTACACCCTTTGATATTTTGCTTCCATTCTTTTTGTTTCTCCAGTTCAAGTCAGTTATGTGAATTAAACATAATTTAGTTTTATTCTGTTGTGTCACTTGTGTCAAACAAAACATTTCATCAATTTGGTTTATATATTTTTCTATCTCCTTACTCGCCTCGTATTTGCAACACACAATTCTGAATTGAGTTTTATTTAACTCACAGTATACATTGGATATTTACAGGATTTTAGATGTTTCTAGCCGCATCTTTTAGATTGACAATATTTGGTATTTATATACACCTCTGTACCCAAATATTTTAGTAAATATTTTCCAAAGAATGATATTACTTGTATTTTAGCCAACCATTTTTGTCTCTTCTTTGTTCAACATGTTTTTCATCCATCGGATAAAACACCAACCTGTCACACCCATCTTCTCTAATCTCTACATGTACATATCTCCTGAATATCTGTAACGAAAAATCCCGTCTCTTCTCTAGGTGAGCCCAATCTCTTTGTAGGCATTGCACGACTCATCTCTGCATCTCTGATCTGAAAAGCAAGCAAGAAAAATGACCTTCATCTTCCTTACCAGTGAATCAAGTTTAACCAGTCTATTGATACATCCGTACATCTCGAATATTGCTAGACCATGCTCTTGGAGCGGGAGGCTCAACCAAGGTGGGGACGCGCACTAGAGCCGCGGATATGGTGTTGTCCACCAGCGAAGCCGCATCTTGTTGTCACTGATTTGGTAAGTTACAGTTACAGTGCGGTGGCTGACAAGGTCATTGCGGATGTTGCCCAGGCGGTGCGTGACCCGGCATGGGCCTGGACACGATCAACGACGACGAAGACAGCAGGTCGCCTCGATACGGAGCTCGCTGGCGCTCTTCACCCCTTCCTTCTGCTGCTTTTAGCTCGAACTGGGCGTAGTAGCCCATATTGTGTAGTGAGATCGATCTTGGAGGGGCAATTTCTTGAACCGGCAACACCGTCGCGAGATACCTTGTCCTTTACTGCCAGAAAGCGGCACCGAGATCCACCCAAAAATCATGCGGACAAAGGGAAGAGCGACCAGTTGATCAATCCTGCTGCAAGCTTCCCTAACAAACTCGCAGACTGGCCCTCTTCCACTGCAATGAAGACCTGGCCACCGATGTAAGAAATCAGCATAGCTGCAATGAGTACAAAGGAAAATGTACAGTTAGCAGAGATTATTGGAGTTAGAAAAGGGTGTAGTTGAAATAGCGCTTGTGTGGGTGTGACTTACGGCAGAGCATCATGCGCGACAAAGTCGATCTTATGCTTGTCAAGGAATTATGGAGTGAGAACCCACGGAGCATCAGGAATGACCTCATCAACCCACCTAAAACAGCAGATAGATAGTTAGACGATCAGCAGAGCAGATAAATAGTGAGATGATCATTTGAAGCT
Organism: Dactylis glomerata; assembly: GCA_007115705.1. Taxonomy (NCBI): domain Eukaryota; kingdom Viridiplantae; phylum Streptophyta; class Magnoliopsida; order Poales; family Poaceae; genus Dactylis; species Dactylis glomerata. The sequence continues at coordinate 784,266 of QXEO01000906.1, read as the reverse complement.
AGATATCATGAAACATCCAGGCTTACAGTTATCAGAACAGGTGATCCACTACGTTTTTAAAACAAGACAAACACGTTTTTTTTATGCCGAGTATTTACATAAGCATGGTTATTGGAAATAAACATCATCATCCTATTGTATTGGTAATGCATAGCATAATCAGGAGATTATTGCCTAGCTTCAAAATAACCAGGGGATTAACAGAAAAAAGATTATTTCCCCAATTCACAATGTGTGGCATTCAAGGGATCAGATTAGCAGTGGCAATTGATAATCGAAATTGACGTGTATGTCAGCGATGCGTGTCTGCATCTAAATAACTGAATGAAGAAAAACAAAGGAACGCTCTGTAATTAAAGAGGGAGAGGAATTGGTTGGCGGTTTATGCACTTGCAGTGTCTCAGGGACTCGTATCGCTCGTCCTGGTCCATGACGGTCTTGCCCTTGTACCGCCGCGTGAGCTCGTCGTTGCAGCACCCCACCAGCAGGTACGTGTTGGGGAACCTGCGGGCAATTTACAGATCGAAATGAGCATATTGACAGCTAGCGTAGATTCGCGGCGACGAGACCGAGACCGAGACGTCGTGTTCGCACGAGACGCCGCGATCCCAGATCCAAGCAGACCTAGATCTACAGGGATGACGATTTTCGTAGGGAGGGGCGGAGTAAGGGGGACGTACAGCAGCTTGGCCTGCTCGAGTGCGCGGGCGTGGCCGAAGTGGAAGAGGTCGAAGATGCCGTCGGCATAGACGCGGACGGGCCGGCCGTCGATCCCCGCGGGGCTCGCTGCGGCGGCGGCGGGGGCGGGCGCCTTCTCCTTGCGGTTGCTGCCGTTGCTCTGGAGCGCGCGCTTCTTGGAATTGGAGACGCGCGCACGACGAGGACGTCGATCCGGCATCGGGTGATCTTAAAGAGGGTAGCGGAGGGGAAGGGGTTTCGGTTCGATCTGGGATTCTTGGATCGTTCTCGAGGAACGTAGATGATATGGAGAGATCAAAACGGGGATCGGGAAACGTACGAGCGGTTTTCTTGACATATGAAACAAACTTTTTGAGGTACCAAAGTGGATCGACGGTTTTTTTACCTACCATGGTTTTTTAACCATCACGTCCTCAAGCCGTATTATTAGTAGAGATTTCTTAGATAATAACGGAATAGGAAAGAGATGATTCGACTTGATCCGAAATTAGCGCCAACGGAATAGGAAACGCACCGACTTACAATTCGCTGATTGATTGACAACTTAATTGGTGGGCGGGATGGAGATAATTTCTTTCCCTAGTCATAGCGTTTCTTAATCAGTGAGCGGATTGATTGATTTCCTGGAAAGTTATTAATTTGATTGGTTTGATTGTCTCCTTAATCAGTGGGTGGGATGGAGGTGTTTCTTATTTTATAAATCATACGGTGTGATGTAGATCGGACGTCTAGGATTGTTCCAATGATGTATGTCAAACGTGTTTTAGAACCTACCACCATCACAAACTCCCATTTAATAGTAAAGAAACGCGCAGAAAAAGCGCCGCTAATCATACAATCTGTCGCAGCCGGCCGCTCGCCTTCCATAACCCCGCTTGAGATCCCGCGTAGCCCGCCACCAAACTGGCCACCGCCGCCGAACTGGTCACCACGGCCGCTCTCTTTTCTCATCGGATTTGGTGTGAGTAGATCGACGACGCTCCCCGCATCCCCTTGCATGGCCTTTCTCTCCCTGCACGTGGTGTTGCCATCAAGCGAGAGTGTCCAGTTTCTGGGGTTCGGCCGCCGCGCTCAGACCAAGGAGAGGCACCCAGGTCGGTCACGCACGCACCACAAATCGGCAATTTCTGGCGTTTTCACTGATATTATTCACGCTTCACGGCTTCACGTATATGGTTACATCGACTGTCAGGCTCTATTGACAGCCCACGAACCAGATGGCAATGCCCTCCGTCATGTGTTGTCTGGGCCTTCTTGGACCGCGCGGAGCTGAGCAACCTTTCATTGCTTCAATGATCCCATCGTCATTCAGGTAAGGGGCTTCAGTTTCTGTGCTTCCAGCTACAGTACATCGTTATGTACTGCAGGTTCATTTGCTTTTTCCAGAGCTGAGAGAAGATGCATAGGAAACAGAATTGCGCTTGAGATTTGCATTAGTTCGTGCAATTTGTTTATGAGTTTCTGTGCAGAATTTACCTCAGGTTTTGACCATCTTCATAAGTCAAACTTCCTATCATCCTATGATGCCAATCCGTCTCATTGTTCCATGTTTTTGGTAGACCTTGCCCATCTCCTTTTTTTAAACGGAGGGAGTACTACTCATTTTCATATTTCTGATTTCTCCACCTGTTCTGCATTCAGTTCAGCAGTTCTGCAAGGCTAATACAAGAGCGACTTTTGCTGGATAATAATAATATAAAATACTGTAGTCGGTTTTTCTACATGCTAAATGTATCTTAATCACTAGCAAGGTGCTCTTTTTTATTCTCACTATGTACTCTTTTCAATCATGTTTGATGTTGTGTCCTCTCAAGCAAAGGGGTACTCTGTTTGGCACATTGTTTACTGGATTTACTTTTGTTTTATTAAGTGTATTGTAATTGGCGCCTTGGTGGTTTCAAAAAGGTACTCTAAGAATTTCTAGAGATTAGAGCAGATTGTTAAATGGCTTCCTCTGAAGTCCACATGTCTCGCTGGAATCATGTATTACTAGGATCGTATAGTAGCACCTATCACTCGATATTTTTGTTCATGGAACCAAAATAATGTGATTATCTAGGTTCATAAGTTTGTGAAGCAAGGAAGTAGTGGCTCAGGATGATTACTGCAACTTTGAAGTGATTTATCTCCTCATTTTGTATAAGTTTAGCATATTATCCTCTCCACTGATTACTATTTACTTATTTACTTTACTATATCCCTAACCACATAGAAGGAAAACAACCCAAAGGCTAGAGTACACAACAACCAGTGTAACCCACAATATGGCATACCCGGATTTAATGAACATAGGTGCAGGCGCACCCGTTTTTTAAAAATCAAAAAATGATAATTGAAACTTTTAGAAAATTTTGAAGTAAATCATGCGTGTGTGTATTTATATATTACCTAGATACATTTCTTAAATAGTAGAAATCCAATCATTAGTGTTATTTGGACATTTTGTTATTTTTGTGTAAGCTACATATAGTCGTATTTTTTCTCAAAAACTTGCACGAGTAAGTATCAAGATAATATGTATATGCAAACAAATTATTTTTTAAAAAAATAGCATTTCTCAAGTTTTGGAAAACCAGGGTGCGCCTAGACATGGGTTCTACTAGCTATTTCCAATGATATGATATTTTATTGAAGGCCATGTAATATGTGAATTGGGATATACTGAAAACACGTGCGTTGACACGTGCAATATTACTAGTTAAGACATAAATGTCCAACCATTGCATAACGCTCTAAGGTCCCCAATCTAGAAGAAATAGGTTTCTATCTCTCCCTCATTCATCATTCTCTTTATTACTCTAATGTGTAGTCCTATGAGCCCATATAGGCGATATGTAGTCGACGTTTGCACATTACCATCATAGAACCACATAAAAGATCAAGATTTAACCAAATACTCATTGCATACTATATAGAAATCATAGCCAATTCATCATATGCCCCTAGGAACAACGCGAACTACTCATAGGTGTCGAACATGATCATGATCAGTGGGGTATGGAATACAACACAATCCGAAAGTACAACTTCACCACAAAATAATGACAAGTTGTCAGGCACAAACATGCACACAACAGTTAAACAGTATCCAAGGTTTGATCTACCACAAACTATGAGGGGGACGACGTTGAATGTCGAGGGGAAGATGGTGCCGATGTTGGGGATGATGAAGATGGTGATGAAGATGCTCCTTCCCACGCCAAGGAAGAGTCGATGGTGATTTCCCACCGGCGGTAGCAGCAGATCAGCCCTTCGGAGGTGGAAGAAGGGTTCCGGTTCCACCACCGCCTTAGAAAACTATGGGAAAAATAGGGCATCCCTTTTCTGTCAAAACGAAGGCATGCATAGTAAGACAGAGACAAGACGACGCTAGATGTCCAAACGAGCCCTAGTGGCGCGGCCTGCCTGGTGGGCCGCGCCACCTTTGCCCATTTGGGCCTCGTGGCTCCTCTCATGTGCTTCCACTTCTCTAGCTGCTTCTCGTGATAAAATAGTTACGCTACAAAAAGCCCCGAGCTTTTTGAGGTCTAGAAGGTCCTTGAAAACGCAAAATACATAAACAGGAGATTTTCTGTCTCCCGGGAATCAAATACCAAAAGAGAGACTTTGTAATAAAGTCCCGTAAATCATCTAAAAATGCATAAATAATGAATGATTGATGGAAATAACAATATAAACTAGTCCTATATGATGTAAATATTATGATGCAAAATGCACATATCAACTCCCACTAGCTTAAACCTTTGCTCGCCCTCGAGCAAATAAGCGAATAGATCATAACATGCATCAATGAGCTTATGGTTGATAAAAAGAAATACAGGGCATTGCACCATCAACTTATGCATGTTTTCATCATGTGATAAGATTCATAAATTACAACCAAGCAAGTGATGACAACATATGAGGAAGCTCTAGCAATCACCCTCTACCATTTGAACTAAAATAACCATTGCATGTTGGACAATTGAATCATATTTTTGTCTATGCCACAACTTTTGGCTATACCATCTTGGGATCTTTTATTGTTCATAGCTTCACAACTTTGTTGCTTTACAAAAGAGATAAGAATAGTATAAATAACTAAAAACGGGAATAACAAGAACAAGATGGACATGAAGTTCAACCATAGGTTCACTTAACTAGTTGAGCAGCTAAACACTTTATCCAAAGAACATGGTATCAGTTAACGATCTCGTTTCTTAGGATCCCCTGATATGTCTCAAACGTATCTATAATTTTTGATGCTTCATGCTTGTTTATACACCATTTGCTTTGTGTTTTGTTTACACTTCGTGGCGTTTTTATACATTTTCCGAAACTAACCGATTAACAAGATGCCATAGTGTCAGTTCCTGTTTTCTACTATTTTTTTGTTTCAGAAAAATTATACAGGAAATATTCTAGGAATTGGACGAAACAAAAGCTGAAGTCCCTAATTATCTGACATGAAGACAGGGTCCAAAGGAGAGCAGGAGACGGACCGAGGGCCGGCCACACCTGTTGGTGGCACAGGCCACCCTAGGTCGCGCCACCAGGGGGTGTGACCGCCTGGTCCACCTCCTAATATCGCCCTTCCGCCTATTTAATCCCCTCGATGGGAAAACCCTAAAGGCCCAAACTCTTTTCCAGAAAACATACTACAAGCCGCCGCCATCATCGACGCGAGATCGGAAGGGTCCAGAAGCTCTTCTCGGCACCAAGTGACTATCTTGTTAGTAGGACAAAAACTTGAATCACATCCTTGCTTTCTTTTTCTCTTCTGCTTTTCTTCTTACTTTTGTTTCTTTCTTTTTCAAAAACTTGCTAAGTTCTTCCAAGGTGCGGGGTTCCATTTCCTCTATCATAAGCATCTTGCATGTGTGCAATACCTCCTTGACGTAATATCAGGGTGTCTCATGCCCCTGGAAATGAATATTAGCACCACATGTATTCTTGCCATGCTTCTATCGCACTTGAATCACATGCATGATATCTCTATATATAATAACCTTGAGTACCTCATGCCCCTTTGTACAAGTAGCACAATCGGTGACTCCACAATCTGACTATCGATACTCCAATGAGATGAATGCCAACTTAGGGTGCTTTTGACTATTTGCATAGTTTCAGCGCTGACAACTTCCACCATGATGGAATGATACCATTTAACATGGTTTACCGTTTAGCGGTCTTGTATGAAAAGATCCCATGCATATAACATCAATTACCACTTGTCATTGTCAGTCCACGCCCGACAAGCGTCCAAAACCAAAAATGACATGAAGATAAAAAAAATACTTATATGTTTGACTCCCATCACAGCCTATGTCAAAAAAGATCATACAAATCATCATCTTACCCAAACTGGGGTTGTGGCATCAAGTTCGTAGTCAACCCACAAGCTCTTTTTTAATTTATCTTATCTCACATTTTATTTATTTCCAAAAACTGCAAGTTTGAAAATTGACTGTTAGAGAATGCAACTTTGTTAACCAAAATAGCTCATGATGCAAGACAAATTATAATACCCTTATAAAAATGGATACATAAGAACCACAACTGAATCAAAACCATTGCAATCACCTCATAAGTATTAACGAATTCATTCTACTTTAGACTCATAGCAATCATACCTTCATACTTGTAGCTATTACCTTCTTCATTCCAAAAAACTTTTCTCGGCTATTACTTCTTTCTCCTTCTCTCTTTTCTTTCAGATATATAAGATCATCTAATAACTTCACAACTAAAGGTCATCTACAAAAGGTAGAGATGCTACTCCAAAAATAAAAATAAAATACTAGATGCTCTAAGCTTAATGAAGCTTGCATAGTGCTCAAAAAACAAAGGGTTTTGTATTTTGGTGCCCCTAATTCGTAGCTGTACTCATTTTTCCCCAGTTTCTAAACTTTTCTTTACTTTTTCCTAGCTTGTTGTTGATGACTCCCAAGTGGAGAAGATCAATTGTAGTAACTTTTGATATATAAAACATTGTCGAACCCACGAGGAGCTGAAGGTATTGGTGAGCAAGTTTAACAGGAAAAATAATATAAAAGCATGTGTTTTGGGGGTTTTGGGTATAAGCGTGCAAGAAAGTAAATACTTAAAGTAAAATTGCAGGAATATAAATGCCCTTTTTAGAGAAGGCCCAATCCTCTATGCAGAAAGAGGACAAGCTCAAGTGTAAATGAGATGTGACAAATGTTCCGTGGACAGCATGGATTTACTTAGCATATAGATTTCCAAAACAACATGTATGACTATCTTATCAAGTTTTATTCTCATTCGACGGAGCCATAAATAGGTGTAACCATAATATAAGGCCATTTGCATGATCACTTTGCGATTCATCTATACCAATATAAAAAGGCACAGAGGGTGGTGATCCAACACATCATAGACATACAACCTTGTATTCAACGATCAAGATCACTCCCGTGATTTGTGGTAAAACATTGTCAGTCAGAGTCCGCTCGCTTGAAATGCCCCGATCCATCCTAATCACACTAGTTGAATGCCTGTGCGCTGCTACGGGCTTAAACAAAAATCTTCCTTGCAATCATTATGCTTTGCAGCCATCTGATCCCAACTGTCATCATTGTACTCCATAATCTTCCTGCTCCAGCAACTTGTCACTTATCACTGTGTGACTATGTTTTCTCTAACTTTACCAAACCCTCATAGTATTTGTGGTAACCACCACTTTGGAATTGCCACGAGATATTATAAAGCAATATAGAAAACAACATCATCAAACTATTCATTATGTGTATGCTTTCTTTACAATCTTAATATTCTTCGTCTCCTTCCCGCCACCCCTCGGTCATGCTACTAATACATCGTGTCTTCTAAATGAAGATAAAATGTGACAACACTCTACAAGAGACCATTCCTTGTGCTCTCTCTCCATCTCGGCCATTACTATGGAGCAATAAACCAGCAACCTTAGCATATTAATCAAAGCATTTTTCTTCCACTTCTCCATTTGTCTCTACCTTTTTAAGTCATCTATCCGCTCTCCACCATGGGCTATCCCTTCCAGTAAAACAAGGCAACTTCACAGCTTTATCCCTATTTGTTTGTACCAGTGCGTTGCCATGAGAAACAAATAAATGAATAAACATATTGTAGATAACAAACAAAATATTTTACCACACCAACTACTAATAAACATGTTACTGTAGCTCCAACAAACACCGTGAACCCCTCAGGAATCTCTTTCGATTCAGTCTATGATCACTCCCTTCTCTTCCCAACCCATCCCTTCCCGCTCATCTTTACCAGCGCTAGGTTTTATAGGGACGTTAAATAATATATTTTTATATTTGTAAAAATTTATAATTCGATGTTCCTTACACCTACCTGTTAAATATTATGTTTTGAATATTAAATTAATTTGAAGTTTCATTACACCCTTTGATATTTTGCTTCCATTCTTTTTGTTTCTCCAGTTCAAGTCAGTTATGTGAATTAAACATAATTTAGTTTTATTCTGTTGTGTCACTTGTGTCAAACAAAACATTTCATCAATTTGGTTTATATATTTTTCTATCTCCTTACTCGCCTCGTATTTGCAACACACAATTCTGAATTGAGTTTTATTTAACTCACAGTATACATTGGATATTTACAGGATTTTAGATGTTTCTAGCCGCATCTTTTAGATTGACAATATTTGGTATTTATATACACCTCTGTACCCAAATATTTTAGTAAATATTTTCCAAAGAATGATATTACTTGTATTTTAGCCAACCATTTTTGTCTCTTCTTTGTTCAACATGTTTTTCATCCATCGGATAAAACACCAACCTGTCACACCCATCTTCTCTAATCTCTACATGTACATATCTCCTGAATATCTGTAACGAAAAATCCCGTCTCTTCTCTAGGTGAGCCCAATCTCTTTGTAGGCATTGCACGACTCATCTCTGCATCTCTGATCTGAAAAGCAAGCAAGAAAAATGACCTTCATCTTCCTTACCAGTGAATCAAGTTTAACCAGTCTATTGATACATCCGTACATCTCGAATATTGCTAGACCATGCTCTTGGAGCGGGAGGCTCAACCAAGGTGGGGACGCGCACTAGAGCCGCGGATATGGTGTTGTCCACCAGCGAAGCCGCATCTTGTTGTCACTGATTTGGTAAGTTACAGTTACAGTGCGGTGGCTGACAAGGTCATTGCGGATGTTGCCCAGGCGGTGCGTGACCCGGCATGGGCCTGGACACGATCAACGACGACGAAGACGGCAGGTCGCCTCGATACGGAGCTCGCTGGCGCTCTTCACCCCTTCCTTCTGCTGCTTTTAGCTCGAACTGGGCGTAGTAGCCCATATTGTGTAGTGAGATCGATCTTGGAGGGGCAATTTCTTGAACCGGCAACACCGTCGCGAGATACCTTGTCCTTTACTGCCAGAAAGCGGCACCGAGATCCACCCAAAAATCATGCGGACAAAGGGAAGAGCGACCAGTTGATCAATCCTGCTGCAAGCTTCCCTAACAAACTCGCAGACTGGCCCTCTTCCACTGCAATGAAGACCTGGCCACCGATGTAAGAAATCAGCATAGCTGCAATGAGTACAAAGGAAAATGTACAGTTAGCAGAGATTATTGGAGTTAGAAAAGGGTGTAGTTGAAATAGCGCTTGTGTGGGTGTGACTTACGGCAGAGCATCATGCGCGCCAAAGTCGATCTTATGCTTGTCAAGGAATTATGGAGTGAGAACCCACGGAGCATCAGGAATGACCTCATCAACCCACCTAAAACAGCAGATAGATAGTTAGACGATCAGCAGAGCAGATAAATAGTGAGATGATCATTTGAAGCTAGATATCATGAAACATCCAGGCTTACAGTTATCAGAACAGGTGATCCACTACGTTTTTAAAACAAGACAAACACGTTTTTTTTATGCCGAGTATTTACATAAGCATGGTTATTGGAAATAAACATCATCATCCTATTGTATTGGTAATGCATAGCATAATCAGGAGATTATTGCCTAGCTTCAAAATAACCAGGGGATTAACAGAAAAAAGATTATTTCCCCAATTCACAATGTGTGGCATTCAAGGGATCAGATTAGCAGTGGCAATTGATAATCGAAATTGACGTGTATGTCAGCGATGCGTGTCTGCATCTAAATAACTGAATGAAGAAAAACAAAGGAACGCTCTGTAATTAAAGAGGGAGAGGAATTGGTTGGCGGTTTATGCACTTGCAGTGTCTCAGGGACTCGTATCGCTCGTCCTGGTCCATGACGGTCTTGCCCTTGTACCGCCGCGTGAGCTCGTCGTTGCAGCACCCCACCAGCAGGTACGTGTTGGGGAACCTGCGGGCAATTTACAGATCGAAATGAGCATATTGACAGCTAGCGTAGATTCGCGGCGACGAGACCGAGACCGAGACGTCGTGTTCGCACGAGACGCCGCGATCCCAGATCCAAGCAGACCTAGATCTACAGGGATGACGATTTTCGTAGGGAGGGGCGGAGTAAGGGGGACGTACAGCAGCTTGGCCTGCTCGAGTGCGCGGGCGTGGCCGAAGTGGAAGAGGTCGAAGATGCCGTCGGCATAGACGCGGACGGGCCGGCCGTCGATCCCCGCGGGGCTCGCTGCGGCGGCGGCGGGGGCGGGCGCCTTCTCCTTGCGGTTGCTGCCGTTGCTCTGGAGCGCGCGCTTCTTGGAATTGGAGACGCGCGCACGACGAGGACGTCGATCCGGCATCGGGTGATCTTAAAGAGGGTAGCGGAGGGGAAGGGGTTTCGGTTCGATCTGGGATTCTTGGATCGTTCTCGAGGAACGTAGATGATATGGAGAGATCAAAACGGGGATCGGGAAACGTACGAGCGGTTTTCTTGACATATGAAACAAACTTTTTGAGGTACCAAAGTGGATCGACGGTTTTTTTTACCTACCATGGTTTTTTAACCATCACGTCCTCAAGCCGTATTATTAGTAGAGATTTCTTAGATAATAACGGAATAGGAAAGAGATGATTCGACTTGATCCGAAATTAGCGCCAACGGAATAGGAAACGCACCGACTTACAATTCGCTGATTGATTGACAACTTAATTGGTGGGCGGGATGGAGATAATTTCTTTCCCTAGTCATAGCGTTTCTTAATCAGTGAGCGGATTGATTGATTTCCTGGAAAGTTATTAATTTGATTGGTTTGATTGTCTCCTTAATCAGTGGGTGGGATGGAGGTGTTTCTTATTTTATAAATCATACGGTGTGATGTAGATCGGACGTCTAGGATTGTTCCAATGATGTATGTCAAACGTGTTTTAGAACCTACCACCATCACAAACTCCCATTTAATAGTAAAAAAACGCGCAGAAAAAGCGCCGCTAATCATACAATCTGTCGCAGCCGGCCGCTCGCCTTCCATAACCCCGCTTGAGATCCCGCGTAGCCCGCCACCAAACTGGCCACCGCCGCCGAACTGGTCACCACGGCCGCTCTCTTTTCTCATCGGATTTGGTGTGAGTAGATCGACGACGCTCCCCGCATCCCCTTGCATGGCCTTTCTCTCCCTGCACGTGGTGTTGCCATCAAGCGAGAGTGTCCAGTTTCTGGGGTTCGGCCGCCGCGCTCAGACCAAGGAGAGGCACCCAGGTCGGTCACGCACGCACCACAAATCGGCAATTTCTGGCGTTTTCACTGATATTATTCACGCTTCACGGCTTCACGTATATGGTTACATCGACTGTCAGGCTCTATTGACAGCCCACGAACCAGATGGCAATGCCCTCCGTCATGTGTTGTCTGGGCCTTCTTGGACCGCGCGGAGCTGAGCAACCTTTCATTGCTTCAATGATCCCATCGTCATTCAGGTAAGGGGCTTCAGTTTCTGTGCTTCCAGCTACAGTACATCGTTATGTACTGCAGGTTCATTTGCTTTTTCCAGAGCTGAGAGAAGATGCATAGGAAACAGAATTGCGCTTGAGATTTGCATTAGTTCGTGCAATTTGTTTATGAGTTTCTGTGCAGAATTTACCTCAGGTTTTGACCATCTTCATAAGTCAAACTTCCTATCATCCTATGATGCCAATCCGTCTCATTGTTCCATGTTTTTGGTAGACCTTGCCCATCTCCTTTTTTTTAAACGGAGGGAGTACTACTCATTTTCATATTTCTGATTTCTCCACCTGTTCTGCATTCAGTTCAGCAGTTCTGCAAGGCTAATACAAGAGCGACTTTTGCTGGATAATAATAATATAAAATACTGTAGTCGGTTTTTCTACATGCTAAATGTATCTTAATCACTAGCAAGGTGCTCTTTTTTATTCTCACTATGTACTCTTTTCAATCATGTTTGATGTTGTGTCCTCTCAAGCAAAGGGGTACTCTGTTTGGCACATTGTTTACTGGATTTACTTTTGTTTTATTAAGTGTATTGTAATTGGCGCCTTGGTGGTTTCAAAAAGGTACTCTAAGAATTTCTAGAGATTAGAGCAGATTGTTAAATGGCTTCCTCTGAAGTCCACATGTCTCGCTGGAATCATGTATTACTAGGATCGTATAGTAGCACCTATCACTCGATATTTTTGTTCATGGAACCAAAATAATGTGATTATCTAGGTTCATAAGTTTGTGAAGCAAGGAAGTAGTGGCTCAGGATGATTACTGCAACTTTGAAGTGATTTATCTCCTCATTTTGTATAAGTTTAGCATATTATCCTCTCCACTGATTACTATTTACTTATTTACTTTACTATATCCCTAACCACATAGAAGGAAAACAACCCAAAGGCTAGAGTACACAACAACCAGTGTAACCCACAATATGGCATACCCGGATTTAATGAACATAGGTGCAGGCGCACCCGTTTTTTAAAAATCAAAAAATGATAATTGAAACTTTTAGAAAATTTTGAAGTAAATCATGCGTGTGTGTATTTATATATTACCTAGATACATTTCTTAAATAGTAGAAATCCAATCATTAGTGTTATTTGGACATTTTGTTATTTTTGTGTAAGCTACATATAGTCGTATTTTTTCTCAAAAACTTGCACGAGTAAGTATCAAGATAATATGTATATGCAAACAAATTATTTTTTAAAAAAAATAGCATTTCTCAAGTTTTGGAAAACCAGGGTGCGCCTAGACATGGGTTCTACTAGCTATTTCCAATGATATGATATTTTATTGAAGGCCATGTAATATGTGAATTGGGATATACTGAAAACACGTGCGTTGACACGTGCAATATTACTAGTTAAGACATAAATGTCCAACCATTGCATAACGCTCTAAGGTCCCCAATCTAGAAGAAATAGGTTTCTATCTCTCCCTCATTCATCATTCTCTTTATTACTCTAATGTGTAGTCCTATGAGCCCATATAGGCGATATGTAGTCGACGTTTGCACATTACCATCATAGAACCACATAAAAGATCAAGATTTAACCAAATACTCATTGCATACTATATAGAAATCATAGCCAATTCATCATATGCCCCTAGGAACAACACGAACTACTCATAGGTGTCGAACATGATCATGATCAGTGGGGTATGGAATACAACACAATCCGAAAGTACAACTTCACCACAAAATAATGACAAGTTGTCAGGCACAAACATGCACACAACAGTTAAACAGTATCCAAGGTTTGATCTACCACAAACTATGAGGGGGACGACGTTGAATGTCGAGGGGAAGATGGTGCCGATGTTGGGGATGATGAAGATGGTGATGAAGATGCTCCTTCCCACGCCAAGGAAGAGTCGATGGTGATTTCCCACCGGCGGTAGCAGCAGATCAGCCCTTCGGAGGTGGAAGAAGGGTTCCGGTTCCACCACCGCCTTAGAAAACTATGGGAAAAATAGGGCATCCCTTTTCTGTCAAAACGAAGGCATGCATAGTAAGACAGAGACAAGACGACGCTAGATGTCCAAACGAGCCCTAGTGGCGCGGCCTGCCTGGTGGGCCGCGCCACCTTTGCCCATTTGGGCCTCGTGGCTCCTCTCATGTGCTTCCACTTCTCTAGCTGCTTCTCGTGATAAAATAGTTACGCTACAAAAAGCCCCGAGCTTTTTGAGGTCTAGAAGGTCCTTGAAAACGCAAAATACATAAACAGGAGATTTTCTGTCTCCCGGGAATCAAATACCAAAAGAGAGACTTTGTAATAAAGTCCCGTAAATCATCTAAAAATGCATAAATAATGAATGATTGATGGAAATAACAATATAAACTAGTCCTATATGATGTAAATATTATGATGCAAAATGCACATATCAACTCCCACTAGCTTAAACCTTTGCTCGCCCTCGAGCAAATAAGCGAATAGATCATAACATGCATCAATGAGCTTATGGTTGATAAAAAGAAATACAGGGCATTGCACCATCAACTTATGCATGTTTTCATCATGTGATAAGATTCATAAATTACAACCAAGCAAGTGATGACAACATATGAGGAAGCTCTAGCAATCACCCTCTACCATTTGAACTAAAATAACCATTGCATGTTGGACAATTGAATCATATTTTTGTCTATGCCACAACTTTTGGCTATACCATCTTGGGATCTTTTATTGTTCATAGCTTCACAACTTTGTTGCTTTACAAAAGAGATAAGAATAGTATAAATAACTAAAAACGGGAATAACAAGAACAAGATGGACATGAAGTTCAACCATAGGTTCACTTAACTAGTTGAGCAGCTAAACACTTTATCCAAAGAACATGGTATCAGTTAACGATCTCGTTTCTTAGGATCCCCTGATATGTCTCAAACGTATCTATAATTTTTGATGCTTCATGCTTGTTTATACACCATTTGCTTTGTGTTTTGTTTACACTTCGTGGCGTTTTTATACATTTTCCGAAACTAACCGATTAACAAGATGCCATAGTGTCAGTTCCTGTTTTCTACTATTTTTTTGTTTCAGAAAAATTACACAGGAAATATTCTAGGAATTGGACGAAACAAAAGCTGAAGTCCCTAATTATCTGACATGAAGACAGGGTCCAAAGGAGAGCAGGAGACGGACCGAGGGCCGGCCACACCTGTTGGTGGCACAGGCCACCCTAGGTCGCGCCACCAGGGGGTGTGACCGCCTGGTCCACCTCCTAATATCGCCCTTCCGCCTATTTAATCCCCTCGATGGGAAAACCCTAAAGGCCCAAACTCTTTTCCAGAAAACATACTACAAGCCGCCGCCATCATCGACGCGAGATCGGAAGGGTCCAGAAGCTCTTCTCGGCACCCTGTCGGAGAGGGGAATCATCACCGGAGGCCTTCTTCATCACCATGCCTGCCTACGGAGTGATGTGTGAGTAGTCTACCTTGGACTACGGGTCCATATCAGTAGCTAGATGGATGTCTTCTCCTCCATGTGCTTCATGTTTAGATCTTGTGAGCTGCCTATCATGATCAAGATCATCATTATGTAATTCTACATGTTGTGTTTGTTGGGATCCGATGAATATTGAGTACTATGTCAAGTTGATTTGTGATTTATCATCTCTATCTTGTTTATGATCTTGCATGCTCTCCGTTGCTAGTAGATATCTTGGCCGAGTAGATGCTAGTGACTCCAAGAGGGAGTATTTATGCTCGATAGTGGGTTCATGCCTCTAGTAATCTGGGAGAGTGACAATAACTTCTAAGGTTGTAGATGTGTTGTTGCTACTAGGGAGAAAACAACAATCTTGTGTTCAAGGACATTTGTATTATTTACATTCACACTTTGCTTCAGGCGATAATCTGTTGCTTGCAACTTAATACCCAACGGTTGCTCGGATGATATCCGGCGGGTGGATTATTAGTCATAGATGCAGTTGGATTACGGTCTATGTATTATGTTGTAATGACCAAGTGAATCTCATAGTGATCCTCATGACATTTGCATGCATTGCTTTGCATTCTTTATTCTGTCAATTTCCCAACTGTAATTTGTTTACCCAGCATGTTATTTATCTTTATGGAGAGACACCTCTAGTGAACTATGGACCCCGGTCCATTTTTTTACATTCATATTACCGTTTACCTTCTACAAGCATTATTTACTTTTTTGCAAACAAACATCTATTACCACACGATATATTTAATCCTTTGTTTACAGCAAACCGGTGATATTGACAACCTCACTGCAAGTTGGGGCAAAGTACTTTGGTTGTATTGTGTGCAGGTTCTATGTTGCTGCTGGCGCCAAAGCTACGCCCCAGATAGGCGCCATATACAAATTCTCTTGAGCAGTCGCCAAAGCTAGCTAGCATCAACCTTTAGAAGTGGTTTCTTTCTCCTACTGGTCGATTAAACCTTGGTTTCATACTGAGGGAAAACTTGCCGCTGTGCTCATCATACCTTCCTCTTGGGGTTCCCAACTAGTAATTTGATTTCATTAGGATTGAAATTTTATTTGTTTTGATGAAAACAATTTTAATTCAACTTTTTTTGAAATATCTCAAATGGTAAATATAGGAGATTTCAAAAATTTGCGATAACTGGTAATTCCGGTCACCAATCATGGCATCTAAACATCATAGAGCATTGCACCATCCTAGAACTGCATCTACTTGCGTCGAATAGTAAACTACCACTTTACATTATCATAGCGTAAATCTACCGGTCCAGCAGTGATTTTTTTTTGCGATTTAGGCAAATAATATGTTAATAACAAATTGACATTTGAACTAACAGCAGGGCCCACCTATCAACGCTGAGGTGTGATACGTCTCAAACGTATCCATAATTTTTGATGCTCCATGCTTGTTTTTACACCATTTGCTTAGTGTTTCGTTACACTTCATGGCACTTTTATGCATTTTCCGGAACTAACCTATTAACAAGTCGCCATAGTGTCAGTTCCCTGTTTTCTGCTGTTTTTGTGTTTCAGAAAAGTTACACAGGAAATATTCTCGGAATTGGACGAAACCAAAGCCAGTCGCCCAGAATTTTACCGAAGCTTCCAGAGAACCGAAGAGGAGACGGAGTGGGGCCACGAGGGGCCCTCACACCAGGGTGGCATGGCCAGGGGCTGGGCCGCGCCCCCTATGTGTGAGACCGCCTCGGTCCACTTCTGACGATGCCCCTTCGCCTGTAAAGACCCCCCGACGAGAAAAACCTAAGGACCCGATCAGTTTTCCAGAACACATCGCGATCCGCCGCCGCCGTCGACCCGAAGATCGGGAGGGTCCAGAAGCTCTTCTCGGCACCCTGCCGAAGAGGGGAATCACCACCGGAGGTCTTCTTCATCGCCATGCTTGCCTCCGGAGCGATGAGTGAGTAGTCTACCTTGGACTATGGGTCCATAGCAGTAGCTAGATGGTTGTCTTCTCCACCATGTGCTTCATGTTTAGATCTCATGAGCTGCCCTACATGATTGAGATCACCGTTATGCAATTCTACATATTTGGTTTGTTGGGATCCGATGAATATTGGTGTTATGCTTGAGTTGAAGTACTGAAATTTATCTTTTGTTATCTCTATGTTGTTTATGATCTTGCATGCTCTCCGTTGTTAGTAGCTATCTTGGCCGAGTAGTTGCTAGTGACTCCAAGAGGGGGTATTTATGCTCGATAGTGGGTTCATGCCTCTATTTAATCTGGGGGAGTGACAGAAATCTCTAAGGTTGTAGATGTGTTGTTGCTACTAGGGGGAAAACAACATTCATATGCTCGAGGGCATATGCTTTGTTTACATTACACACTTTGCTTAATGCAATTATCTGTTGTTCGCAACTTAATACTCATGGGGTGTTCGGACGATATCCCCGTGAGTGGATTATTAGTCATAGATGCAGTTGGATGGCGGTCTATGTATTTTGTTGTAATGCCCAGAGTAAATCTCATAGTGATCCTCTCAACATATGCACGTTATCTTTATTCTATCAATTGCCCAACTGTAATTTGCCCAGCTTGTATTATTTTATCTTATGGAGAGACACCGCTAGTGAACTATGGACCCCGGTCCTATTTCCTTTATATTGCTATCACCTATTTACTTTACTCGCACTATTTACTTTACTCGCATACTATTATTACTTTCCACTCGATACGCTCATACCCTTTGTTTCAAGCAAACCGGTGAGATTCACAACCTCATCGTAAGTTGGGAGCAGAGTATTTGGTTGTGTTGTGTGCCGGTTCCGCGTTGCAGCTAGCAAGCAAAGCTTGGACGAGGCACCCTATAAATTGTCCTGAGCTGTCGCAAGCTAGCGGGCATCACCTTCAGTCGTTTGTCTGCCTCCTACTGGATTGATAACCTTGGTTTCTTACAGAGGAAAAAACTTGCTGCTATATTCATCACACCTTGCTCTTGGGGTTTTCCAACTGGCCGGTCATTTACTTCATCAACTCGGCCACCATCAAGTTTTTCTGGCGCCGTTGCCGGGGAGGAAGAAGAAGACTTCTGCAAGGGGAGTTTCGCACGCACATCCTTTACTTTGTTTTAAGTTTTCCTTTTACTTGATTTTTACTTGCATCGTTTTATCAAAAATACAAAAAAAATAGTTTCTTCTATAGTTGTTATTTTTGTTGGTCTGTTATTGTCTTGCTTTATCATGCTTTCTATCAATGGTTGGTTTCTTTGAAACTAAATCTTTTTGGCAAGGTGGGTTCACGGAAGAGCAGCAAAATTATTATAAGGAACACCGCTTGTCACAAAAAGGGAAACACTTATGGGAACAAATCAATAGATTATATATCATTGCTAGAAATGTGTGCTCTACTTATAATGTTACCTATTGCTTTGATAGATCTTGTTGCTGTGGGAGGTATAAACACCTCCCTTTTCAATGTGAGTATAATGATGATGTTACCATATCTTCTTATATTAATGGAAATTATGACTTTTATGATGTGGAACAAATTGAAGAATTTATTGCTTGGAAGGGTGCATTCGAACTTCCTTATTTGCTTGAAAATACTGATGATGCACTTTATAAATATGAGGTTTATGATATACTTACATTTTGCTTTGATAATTACAAGGAAGAAAATAGCTATATTCTTAAATATCTTAATAGATGCTCTCCAATGGAAGAGACTAATGTCTTGAAGGAGCCTATGGAAGAAGAAATTGCTGAAACTGGAAGCTCATTGGATGAAAAAGAGGAGGAGGGTGATGATCAAGAGGAGGAAGAATGGAGCTACCCATGTCTACCTCGCAATAAGAGTAACTCTTTAACTAATACCTTATTTGATCGCACTACATACTTAACAAAGGAGGGTGAGTGTGAGGTTTATATTGTTGAGCTTGCTCATGATGCTACTGAAAATTATTATGAGACAGTAAAATATGGTTGTTGGAATTCTCATGTTACTAAAACACCTCTCTTTATATTGAAAGTTCCGAAGTTGCGCTTGTTTTATAAACCCATACTTGTTACTATGTGCTTCTTTGATCTATTTTCTTACAAGATTCCTATGCATAGAAAGTGGGTTAGACTTAAATGTGTTTTATATTTTCTCCTTGATTCTCTCTTTTGCTTCAATTCATATTTCTTATGTGAGCATCTTCTCAAATTACTGAGCCTAGCTCAAAGACGTTAAAGAAAAGCACTCTTGGGAGATAACCCAATGTTTTTACATTAAGTTCTTTTTCTTTTATTTGAGTCTTGGAAGTTATTACTGCTGTAATAACCTCTCCTTATCCTTTTTATGTCGTTTTTGTGCCAAGAGAAGCCTCTGTATTTCCTTTTTATATTTTGTGAGGTAAGATTTGGGGATGTTGTTATCCTGAAACAGTTTTCAATGCTGCACCGTAAAAATTCGTGAAAATTCTCTGTATATCTTTTGGACCTGAAATTTCTTGTGCATATGACCCAGGTTATATCCAAACTTTCATTAGTTTAACACTTTTTGATTTGAGCAACATAAAACCCCTCAAAAATTCGACCTTTATCAGCTGTTCTATTTTGACAGATTTCTGCCAATATTTGTGTTTGCCGCTTTATCGCTTTCTTTTTGAGTTCTTTTGATCACAGAACTTTTGGGGAAGTTGCTACAGTAGTATATGCTTAATATGTGGTGATTTTAGGTTGAAACCTGAAGCAAAAAAGGGTTGATTATATGTTATGCTTGCACTAATGTTGCTAATAGATTTGTGTTTATATTTGTATGAAGGAAGTTTTCAAGTGTAGGGATCGGAGAGTGATGAGATGAGTTGAAGAACGGACAAAAGCTCAAGCTTGGGGATGCCCATGCATCACCCCAAGAAATATCCAAGAAGTACAAGCGTCAAAGCTTGGGGATGTCCCCGAGGCACCCCTTCTTCATCGGCAAAAATCAGGTCACCTTTCAAGACACTATATTTTTATTGCTTCATGCATTATGCGTTTTTCTTGGAGCGTCAGTTGTTTTTAGTTTTCAGTTTAGTTTTGTTTTGTTTGCTGCAATAAATGGTTGGACCCCAACAAATTCCTTTGGAGAAGTTGCCTTGCTTTTCATTTGCCAAGAACACTCCGTTTTTCATTCTTACAATTTCAACAAGTGTTCTTCTTTTTCTAGAACTGCATTTAGTTTTCGTTTTTGCCTTGATTTGTGTTCAGATCTTGCTATATCTTTTCATCAAGGTGTGTTTTTGCCTCTGATCTTTATTGGTTTTCATCAAAAGAGGCGTTTATAAAAATTTTGAATGATGTTGGAAAAGAGAAAAAGCTTTATGCAAAAAAGTGGTACAAGAAGGAGCTTGTGTAGACTGCGACTTAGGCTTTTGCATGTCGTGCTTGATGTCTTTTTGATAGTATGCTTAGTGGTTTTGCTGTAGCATGACTTGTCTCAAATAACTGAGATTGCTTAATGAGCCTTTGCAAAAATCATGCGTTGTTTTTATCGTTTGGAAGCATTATTTTGGTTTTCTCCTTGATGCTTTATTTGGGTTGACTTGGCGCATGCTCACACATGTTAGACTCTTACAAAGTCGCCAACAGCCTCTATGATCATTTAGTTTTTGACTTTTGATGCCATCTTATGCTTCTTTTAATGTCGCTTTGTCGCTTTGCATAATTATGGCCGTTATTGCTCTCTTAGTTGGTCGCTCCCAGTCTTTTGCTAGCCCTCGCCTTGTACTGAGCATGAGCTCTACTCGTGTATCCAACTCCTAAAAACCAAGTTCGCCAAACTGTCCACCATACATACCTATTAGCAATTTGCTATTCCAAAGTACATTTGACTTGCTTTTATCTACTCTACAAATTAAACTCTTACCAGTGTTATGCGAAAATTGGTCAGTAAAGCTCTCACGAACCGGAAGGCACACTTTACTTTTTCTCGTTCTTAAAATTTTTGACATTATGGTCTCTTATGTTGAGTTGTTATGCTTGCAAGTTGTAAGTTCGAGACTAGCCCAACCATGCTGTCATGGGGCAAGCTTTCAACATTGCACTTCTTATTTGAGTTGATATCGTGATCTTTTGTTTATGGATACCCGCGGTGTGAAATAAATTGGGAATCTTGCGGGATCATGGAGTTTGTATATGTGTTAGGGAAACGCCTGGGCGCCAATCTAAGCCATGCATAATTCATGGTGGAAATTTGCAGCATACCCATAGTGGACATTCGACGACGCATCTCAAAATAAAAAGCTAAACAAATGGTAAATAAAAGAGATGTCGAGGTGTTCATTGTCTGCTTGTCCTGTCATTTTGATGTGGGATTGTTCCATGTCATCGGGCACGGAGGTACCCCGTTGGCAGTTCTCTATGATACATATATACTTACAATGACAAGAGCCTTGCTTGGGACTCTAAGTAAAGTAGCATGAGGTTTGGGTACTCGTATTCACAGGACACGAGGTTTTCAAATTATGATTTGTCAAGCATATGCATCATAATTGTTCTCGCATTAACTTTAACCATTCAAGATGCTTGTGATGGGGGCAATGAGAGCTCAAAGCCGGCAAGTACCATAATTTTTGAAGGTCTATAAAACTTGCAAACACTGCTTCCCTCCGCGAAGGGCCTTCCTTTTTACTTTTATGTTTAGTCACCACCTTCTATCTTTATGCACCATTAAGAGAGCATAGTTGTCATTCTTAGTATAATGTGCATTGTCCCAAAGTTTTCATTGATTGATTCATATTGTTGGTTTCACTTGTTCTCAAATTATTTGTATCTAGTCGCCCTCTTAAACTTGAAGGTGTCCTATGCATTTATGTTTTGCTCTCCATGAAGGACAAGCTGAAAACCATTTGTATGTTTTTCCTTATGATTTGAACACACGTTTGACTTTCATTGTTTTATTTTCATGATCTTTTGTTTGTGTTCATTTTCATGTTATAACATGGTTGCCAAGTTTCTTCTATCAAGATTATGTCTTTCATGCCCATGTTTTAAGTTCTTTTGATCCCAGCGCACAAAGCTTACATATATGATTAAGATTGTGTAGGTGCATGTCACCTCAAAAATTATTTCTTTTGTTATCACTTACCTACTTGAGGACGAGCAGGAGTTAAGCTCGGAGATGCTGATACGTCTCAAATGTATCCATAATTTTTGATGCTCCATGCTTGTTTTTACACCATTTGCTTAGTGTTTCGTTACACTTTGTGGCACTTTTATGCATTTTCCAAAACTAACCTATTAACAAGTCGCCACAGTGCCAGTTCCCTGTTTTCTGCTGTTTTTGTGTTTTAGAAAAGTTACACAGGAAATATTCTCGGAATTGGACGAAACCAAAGCTAGTCGCCCAGAATTTTACTGCAGCTTCCAGAGAACCGAAGAGGAGACGGAGTGGGGCCACGAGGGGCCCTCACACCAGGGCGGCGCGGACAGGGGCTGGGCCGCGCCCCCTATGTGTGAGACCGCCTCGGTCCACTTCTGACGAAGCCCCTTCGCCTATAAAGACCCCCCAACGAGAAAAACCTAAGGACCTGATCAGTTTTCCAGAGCACATCGCGATCCGCCGCCGCCGTCGACCCGAAGATCGGGAGGGTCCATAAGCTCTTCCTGGCACCCTGCCGGAGAGGGGAATCGCCACCGGAGGTCTTCTTCATCGCCATGCTTGCCTCCGAAGCGATGAGTGAGTAGTCTACCTTGGACTATGGGGCCATAGCAGTAGCTAGATTGTTGTCTTCTCCACCATGTGCTTCATGTTTAGATCTCATGAGCTGCCCTACATGATTGAGATCACCGTTATGTAATTCTACATGTTTGGTTTGTTGGGATCCGATGAATATTGGTGTTATGCTTGAGTTGAAGTACTAAAATTTATCTTTTGTTATCTCTATGTTGTTTATGATCTTGCATGCTCTCCGTTGTTAGTAGCTATCTTGGCCGAGTAGTTACTAGTGACTCCAAGAGGGGGTATTTATGCTCGATAGTGGGTTCATGCCTCTATTTAATCTGGGGGAGTGACAGAAACCTCTAAGGTTGTAGATGTGCTGTTGCTACTAGGGGGAAAACAACATTCATATGCTCGAGGGCATATGCTTTGTTTACATTACACACTTTGCTTAATGCAATTATCTGTTGTTCGCAACTTAATACTCATGGGGTGTTCGGACGATATCCCCGTGAGTGGATTATTAGTCATAGATGCGGTTGGATGGCGGTCTATGTATTTTGTTGTAATGCCCAGAGTAAATCTCATAGTGATCCTCTCATCATATGCACGTTATCTTTATTCTATCAATTGCCCAACTGTAATTTGTTTACCCAGCTTGTATTATTTTATGTTATGGAGAGACACCGCTAGTGAACTGTGGACCCCGGTCCTATTTCCTTTATATTGCTATCGCCTGTTTACTTTACTCGCACTGTTTACTTTACTCGCATACTATTATTACTTTCCACTCGATACGCTCATACCCTTTGTTTCAAGCAAACCGGTGAGATTGACAACCTCATCGTATGTTGGGAGCAAAGTATTGCTGATCCCTTATTGATGTGGAGCAGACTGTCCTTGTGCGTGGTGAATAACCAGCCCGTTGGGAACCCCAAGAGGAAGGTATGATGAGTGTAGTAGCAAGTTTTCCCTCAGTTTAAGGAACCAAGGTTTAATGTCGGTCAGGAGAGGAGAGACAATGACGGCTGAAGGTGATGCTTGCTAGTTTGCGATAGCAGCGGACAATTTATATATGGCGCCTCGTCCAAGCTTTGCTTGCTAGCTGCAACGTGGAACCTGCACACACACAAACAAATACTTTGCTCCCAACTTACGATGAGGTTGTCAATCTCACCGGTTTGCTTGAAACAAAGGTTATGAGTGTATCGAGTGGAAAACAGTAATAATATGCGAGTAAAGTAAACAGTGCGAGTAAAGTAAACAGGTGATAGCAATATGATGGAAATAGGACCGGGGTCCACAGTTCACTAGTGGTGTCTCTCCATAGATAAAATAACACATGCTGCGTAAACAAATTACAGTTGGGCAATTGATAGAATAAAGATAACGTGATATGTCAAGAAGATCACTATGAGATTTACTCTGGGCATTACAACAAAATACATAGACCGCCATCCAACTGCATCTATGACTAATAATCCACCCCCGGGGATATCAATCCGAACACCCTAGAAGTATTAAGTTGCGAACAACAGATAATTGCATTAAGCAAAGTGTGTAATGTAAACAAAGCATATGCCCTTGAGCATATAAATGTTCTTTTCTCCCTAGTAGCAACAGCACATCTACCACCTTAGAGGTTTCTGTCACTCCCCCAGGTGAAATAGAGGCATGAACCCACTATCCAGCATAAATACCCCCTCTTGGAGTCACTAGCAACTACTCGGCCAAGATAGCTACTAACAACGGAGAGCATGCAAGATCATAAACAACATAGAGATAACAAAAGATATAATTCAGTACAACAACTTAACCATAAACACCAATATTCATCAGATCCCAACAAACCAAACATGTAGAATTACATAACGGTGATCTCAATCATGTATGGCAGCTCATGAGATCTAAACATGAAGCACATAGTGGAGAAGACAACCATCTAGCTACTGCTATGGACCCATAGTCCAAGGTAGACTACTCACTCATCGCTCCGGAGGCAAGCATGGCGATGAAGAAGACCTCCGGTGGCGATTCCCCTCTCCGGCAGGGTGCCGGGAAGAGCTTCTGGACCCTCCCGATCTTCGGGTCGACGGCGGCGGCGGATCGCGATGTGTTCTGGAAAACTGATCGGGTACTTAGGTTTTTCTCGTCGGGGGGTCTTTATAGGCGAAGGGGCGATGTCAGAGGAGGGGCCAGGCGGCCACACACGGGGGTGGCGCGGGCCAGGGGCTGGCCGCGCCACCTGTGCGTGTGGGCCCCTGGTGCCTCGCCTCCTACTCTCCTTCGGATCTCTGGAAGCTTCCGGGTAAAATAAGACTTCAGGAACTTGTTTCGTCCAATTCCGAGAATATTTCCTGTGTATCACTTCTGAAACACAAAAATAGCAGAAAACAGGAAACTGGCACTGTGGCACTTCGTTAATAGGTTAGTTCCGGAAAATGCATAAAAATGCCACTAAGTGTAACGAAACAATAGGCAAATGGTGTAAAAACAAGCATGGAGCATCAAAAATTATAGATACGTTTGAGACGTATCAAGCATCCCCAAGCTTAACTCCTGCTCGTCCTCGAGTAGGTAAGTGATAACAAAAGAATAATTTTTGAGGTGACATGCACCTACACAATCTTGATCATATATGCAAGCATTGGTGAGCTGGGATCAATAGAACTTAAAACATGGGCATGAAGATATAATCATGACAATAAGAACTTAGCAACAATGTTGTAAACATGCAAATGAACACAAACAAAAGATCATGAAAATGAAACAATGAAAGTCAAACGTGTGTTCAAATCATAAGGAAAAACATACAAAAGGTTTTCAGCTTGTCCTTCAAAGAGAGCAAAACATAAATGCATAGGACACCTTCAAGTTTAAGAGGGCGACTAGATACAAATAATTTAAGAACAAGTGAAACCAACAATATGAATCAATCAATGAACTTTGGGACAATGCATATCACACTAAGAATGACAACTATGCTCTCTTAATGGTGCATAAAGAAAGAAGGTGGTGACTCAACATAAAAGTAAAAGAAAGGCCCTTCGCAGAGGGAAGCAGTGATTGCAAGTTTTATAACCTTCAAAAATTATGGTACTTACCGGCTTTGAGCTCTCATTGCCCCCATCATAAGCATCTTGAATGGTTAAAGTTAATGCGAGAACAATTATGATGCATATGCTTGACAAATCATAAGTTGAAAACCTCGTGCCCCGTGAATACGAGTACCCAAACCTCATGCTACTTTACTTAGAGTCCCAAGCAAGGCTCTTGTCATTGTAAGTATATGCATATCATTGAGAACCGCCAATGGGGTACCTCCGTGCCCGATGACATGGAACAAGCCCACACCAAAATGACAGGACAAGCAGACAATGAACACCTCGACATCTCTTTTATTTGCCTTTTGTTTAGCTTTTTATTATGAGATGCGTCGTCGAATGTTCACCATGGATATGCTGCAAATTTCCACCATGAATTATGCATGGCTTAGATTGGCGGCCCAGCGTTTCCCTAACACATATACAAACTCCATGATCCCCACAAGATTCCCAATTCATTTCACACCGCGGGCATCCATAAACAAAAGATCACGATATCAACTCAAATAAGAAGTGCAATGTTGAAAGCTTGCCCATGACTGCATGGCTGGGCTAGTCTCCAACTTACAACTTGCAAGCATAACAACTCAACATAAGAGACCACAATGTCAAATTTTTAAGAACAGGAAAAAGTAAAGTGTGCCTTCCGGTTCGTGAGAGCTTTACTAACCGAGTTTCGCATAACACTGGTAAGAGTTTAATTTGAAGAGAAAATAAAAGCAAGTCAAATTTACTTGGAATAGCAAATTGCTAGTAGGTATGTATGGTGGACACAATGGAAAACTTTGGCTTTTAGGAGTTGGATGCACGAGTAGAGCTCATACTCAGTACAAGGTGAGGGCTAGCAAAAGACTGGGAGCGACCAACTAAGAGAGCAGTAATGGCCATAATCATGCAAAGCGACAAAGCGACATTAAAAGAAGCATAAGATGGCATCAAAAGTCAAAAACTAAATGATCATGAAGGCTATTGGCGACTTTGTGAGAGTCTAACATGTGTGAGCATGCGCCAAGTCAACCCAAATAAAGCATCAAGGAGAAAACCAAAATAATGCTTCCATACAATAAAAACAACGCATGATTTTTTCAAAGGCTCATTAAGCAATCTCAGTTATTTGAGACAAGTCATGCTACAGCAAAACCACTAAGCATACTATCAAAAAGACATCAAGCATGACATGAAAAAGCCTAAGCCGCAGTCTACACAAGCTCCTTCTTGTACCACTATTTTGCACAAAGCTTTTTCTCTTTTCCAACACCATTTGAAATTTTTATAAACACCTCTTTTGATGAAAACCAATAAAGATCAGAGGCAAAAATACACCTTGATGAAAATATAAGACAAGATCTGAACGCAAATCAAGGCAAAAACGAAAACCAAAAGCAGTAGCAGAAAAAGAAGAACGCATCGATGAACGATAAGAGTGAAAAACTAGCGTTCTTTGCAAATGAAAACGAGTACATCTCCTCCAAAGAAAATTTGTTGGGGTCCAACCATTTATTGCAGCAAACAAACAAACTAAACCAACTAAGAAAACTAAAACAACTGACGCTCCAAGAAAAACACATAGTGCATGAAGCAATAAAAATATAGTGTTTTGAAAGGTGACCTGATTTTTGCCGATGAAGAAGGGGTGCCTCGGGGGCATCCCCAAGCTTTGACGCTTGTACTTCTTGGATATTTATTGGGGTGATGCATGGGCATCCCCAAGCTTGAGCTTTTGTCCATTCTTCAACTCATCTCATCATTCTCCAATCCCTACACTTGAAAACTTCCTTCATACAAAACTAAACACAAATCTATTAGCAACATTAGTGCAAGCATAATATATAATCAATCCTCTATTTGCTTCAGGTTTGAACTCAAAACCACCACATATATAGCATATACTACTGTAGCAACCTCCCCAAAAAGTTCCATGATCAAAAGAACTCAAAAGAAAGCGATAAAGTGGCAAACACAAATATTGGCAGAAATCTGTCAAAACTGAACAGCTGACAAAGGTCGAATTTTTGAGGGATTTTCTGTTGCTCAAATCAAAAAGTGTTAAACTAAGAAAAGTTTGGATATAACCTGGGGCATATGCACAAGAAATCGCAGGTCCAAAAGATAAACAGAGAATTTGCACGAATTTTTACGGTGCAGCACCGAAAACAGTTTCAGGACAGCAACATCCCCAAATCTTTACCTCACTCAAATTAGAGGCTTCTCTTGGCACAAAAACGAAATAAACAAGATAAGGAGCGGTCATTACAGTAGTAATGACTTCCAAGACTCAAATAAAAGAAAAAGTACTGAAAAGAAAACATTGGGTTATCTCCCAAGAGTGCTTTTCTTTAACGCCTTTGAGCTAGGCGCAGAAAATTGCGAATCAAGTAATATCAATAGATGAAGCATCAAGCTCATAATTTGCTCTAAGAATAGAGTCAAAAAGCAATTTCTTTCTTTTCCTAGGGAAGTGGTCCATACCTTTCTTAAGTGGGAATTGATATTTGATAGTGCCTTCCCTCATATCAATGATAGCACCTACAGTTCGAAGAAAGGGTCTTCCCAAAATAATAGGACATGAAGCATGGCATTCAACGTCCATAACAAGAAAATCAACGGGAACAAGGTTATTGTTAACCACAATAAGAACATCATTAATCCTTCCCAAAGGTTTCTTCTTAGCAACATCAGCAATAGGAACATCAAAATAACACTTTTCAAGCGGTGGTAAATCAAGCATGTCATAAATCTTTCTAGGCATGATAGAAATACTAGCACCTAGATCACATAAAGCATGGCAATCATAACCATTAACATGCATATCAATGATGGGTTCCCAACCATCATCTAACTTCTTGGGAACAGAAGTTTTTTGCTTCAACTTTTCATCCCTAATCTTTATGAAAGCATTGGTAATATGCTTAGTAAAAGCAATATTTAAAGAACTAGCATTGGGAGTAAAAGCAAGCTTTTGCAAGAACAAAATAACTTCAGATATATTGCAGCCATCAACATCAAAATCATTAAAAGAAATAGAGCTATCATCTCCCACACTCCGAAAAATTTCAGCACTCTTTTGAGAAAAAGTTTTGGCAGTTTTAGGCTTTTTAACACAAGGAGCGGGAGTTTTCTCTACACCAATCAAAGTAAGAGGATTGCTAGCAGTAGGAGCAACATCATTAGAGGTAGTAATAGTACATACCTTCATCTCTCTAGCCATCTCATCTTCTCTTTCCCACCTGGCATGCAATTCCGCTAACCATCTAATATTTTCATCAATTCCAACTTGGATAGCATTAGCGGCAGCAACAACATTGCTCTCTTTTACATTATTAGGAAACACTTTTAATTTCAGAAGTTCAACATCATGAGCAAGGCTATCAACTTTAGAAGCAAGAATATCAATTTTGCCTAACTTTTCCTCAACAGACTTGTTAAAAGCAGTTTTCTTACCGATGAAGTCCTTGAGCATTACCTCAAGCTCGGAGGGCGCGGCCCTAGTGTTGTTGAAGGAATTACCATAAGAGTTACCATAACCATTACCATTGGTAGAAGGATACGGCCTATAATTGTTACTAGCAAAATTGTTCCTATAAGCATTGTTGTTAAAATTGTTGTTTCTAATGAAATTCACATCAACATGCTCTTCTTGAGCAACCAGAGAGGCCAAAGGAACATTATTAGGATCAACATGGGTCCTATCATTAGCAAGCATAGCCATAATGGTATCAATCTTATCATTCAAGGAAGAGGTTTCCTCAACAGAATTTACCTTCTTACCTTGTGGAGCTCTCTCGGTGTGCCATTCAGAATAATTTACCATCATGTTGTCGAGTAGCTTTGACGCGGCGCCCAAGGTAAGGGACATAAAAGTGCCTCCAGCAGTTGAATCAAGTAGGTTCCTTGAAGAAAAATTCAGTCCTGCATAAAAAGTTTGGATAATCATCCAAGTAGTCAGTCCATGAGTGGGGCAATTCTTTATCATAGATTTCATTCTTTCCCAAGCTTGAGCAACATGTTCATTATCAAACTGAGTAAACTTCATAATATTGCTACGCAACGATATAATCTTAGCAGGAGGATAGTATCTACCAATAAAAGCATCCTTACACTTAGCCCATGAATCAATACTATTCTTAGTCAAAGACAGCAACCAATCTTTAGCCTTTCCTCTCAAAGAAAAAGGAAACAACTTGAGCTTAATAATATCACTATCAACATCCTTATATTTCTGCATCTCACATAGCTCAACAAAATTGTTGAGATGAGCTGCAGCATCTTCAGTACTAGCACCAGAAAATTGCTCTTTCATAACAAGGTTCAATAAAGCAGGCTTAATCTCATAAAAGTTTGCAGCAGGAATAGGTGGTGCAATAGGAGTGCAGATAAAATCACTATTGTTCGTGCTAGTGAAGTCACACAACTTGGTGTTTTCAGGATTGGCCATTTCAGCAAAACGAAAGTAAACAAGTAAAACAACTACCAAGGATTCTAATTTTTTTGGGTTTTTGATATAAAGCAATGCAGGTAAAATAAATAAAGTAAAGCAAAACAATAACAAAGTAAAGAATGTGTGTGCGAAGAACTCCCATCGCAGAAGTCTTCTCTCCTCCCCAGCAACGGCGCCAGAAAAATCTTGCTGATCCCTTATTGATGTGGAGCAGACTGTCCTTGTGCGTGGTGAATAACCAGCCCGTTGGGAACCCCAAGAGGAAGGTATGATGAGTGTAGCAGCAAGTTTTCCCTCAGTTTAAGAAACCAAGGTTTAATGTCGGTCAGGAGAGGAGAGACAATGATGGCTGAAGGTGATGCTTGCTAGTTTGCGACAGCAGCGGACAATTTATATATGGCGCCTCGTCCAAGCTTTGCTTGCTAGCTGCAACGTGGAACCTGCACACACACAAACAAATACTTTGCTCCCAACTTACGATGAGGTTGTCAATCTCACCGGTTTGCTTGAAACAAAGGTTATGAGTGTATCGAGTGGAAAACAGTAATAATATGCGAGTAAAGTAAACAGTGCGAGTAAAGTAAACAGGTGATAGCAATATGATGGAAATAGGACCGGGGTCCACAGTTCACTAGTGGTGTCTCTCCATAGATAAAATAACACATGCTGGGTAAACAAATTACAGTTGGGCAATTGATAGAATAAAGATAACGTGATATGTCAAGAAGATCACTATGAGATTTACTCTGGGCATTACAACAAAATACATAGACCGCCATCCAACTGCATCTATGACTAATAATCCACCCCCGGGGATATCAATCCGAACACCCTAGAAGTATTAAGTTGCGAACAACAGATAATTGCATTAAGCAAAGTGTGTAATGTAAACAAAGCATATGCCCTTGAGCATATGAATGTTCTTTTCTCCCTAGTAGCAACAGCACATCTACCACCTTAGAGGTTTCTGTCACTCCCCCAGGTGAAATAGAGGCATGAACCCACTATCGAGCATAAATACCCCCTCTTGGAGTCACTAGCAACTACTCGGCCAAGATAGCTACTAACAATGGAGAGCATGCAAGATCATAAACAACATAGAGATAACAAAAGATATAATTCAGTACAGCAACTTAATCATAAACACCAATATTCATCGGATCCCAACAAACCAAACATGTAGAATTACATAACGGTGATCTCAATCATGTATGGCAGCTCATGAGATCTAAACATGAAGCACATAGTGGAGAAGACAACCATCTAGCTACTGCTATGGACCCATAGTCCAAGGTAGACTACTCACTCATCGCTCTGGAGGCAAGCATGGCGATGAAGAAGACCTCCGGTGGCGATTCCCCTCTCCGGCAGGGTGCCGGGAAGAGCTTCTGGACCCTCCCGATCTTCGGGTCGACGGCGGCGGCGGATCGCGATGTGTTCTGGAAAACTGATCAGGTACTTAGGTTTTTCTCGTTGGGGGCCTTTATAGGCGAAGGGGCGATGTCAGAGGAGGGGCCAGGCGGCCACACACGGGGGTGGCGCGGGCCAGGGGCTGGCCGCGCCACCTGTGCGTGTGGGCCCCTGGTGCCTCGCCTCCTACTCTCCTTCGGATCTCTGGAAGCTTCCGGGTAAAATAAGACTTCAGGAACTTGTTTCGTCCAATTCCGAGAATATTTCCTTTGTATCACTTCTGAAACACAAAAACAGCAGAAAACAGGAAACTGGCACTGTGGCACTTCGTTAATAGGTTAGTTCCGGAAAATGCATAAAAATGCCACTAAGTGTAACGAAACAATAGGCAAATGGTGTAAAAACAAGCATGGAGCATCAAAAATTATAGATACGTTTGAGACGTATCAAGTATTTGGTTGTGTTGTGTGCAGGTTCCGCGTTGCAGTTAGCAAGCAAAGCTTGGACGAGGCGCTCTATAAATTGTCCTGAGTTGTCGCAAGCTAGCGGGCATTGCTGGCGCGTGGTTGACGTGGGAGTATGTAATTGATGTAGGAGCTTCTTCTTCTTCAAGTCCTCGTCAACGGCACCAGAAGATTCCTTGTGCGTGGTGAATGACCAGCCAGTTGGGAACCCAAGAGGAAGGTATGATGAGTATAGCAGCAGATTTTCCCTCAGTTAAGAAACCAAGGTATGTCGATCAGGAGAAGAGCAAACAATAACGACTGAAGGTGATGCTTGCTAGTTTGCGACAGCTTCGGACAATTTATATATGGCGCCTCGTCCAAGCTTTGCTTGCTAGCTGCAACGCGGAACCTGCACACAACACAACCAAGTACTTTGTTCCCAACTTGCGATGAGGTTGTCAATCTCACCGGTTTGCTTGAAACAAAGGTTATGAGCGTATCGAGTGGAAAACAGTAGAAGTATGCGAGTAAAGTAAACGGTGCGAGTAAAGTAAACAGGTGATAGCAATATGATGGAAATAGGACCGGGGTCCACAGTTCACTAGTGGTGTCTCTCCATAAGATAAATAACACATGCTGGGTAAACAAATTACAGTTGGGCAATTGATAGAATAAAGATAAATGTGATATGTCAAGAAGATCACTATGAGATTTACTCTGGTCATTACAACAAAATACATAGACCGCCATCCAACTGCATCTATGACTAATAATCCACTTGTGGCGAATCAATCCGAGAACTCCACAAGTATTAAGTTGCGAACAACAGATAATTGCATTAAGCAAAGTATGTAATGTAAACAAAGCATATGCCCTTGAGCATATGAATGTTGTTTTCTCCCTAGTAGCAACAGCACATCTACAACCTTAGAGGTTTCTGTCACTCCCCCAGGTTAAATAGAGGCATGAACCCACTATCGAGCATAAATACTGTTGGAATTCTGCCCTAGAAGCAATAATAAAGATGCTATTATTATAATTCTTGTTCATGATAATGTTTATATTCCATGCTAGAATTGTATTAAGCGGAAACTTTAATACTTGTGTGGTTTATAAACAACACCATGTCCCTAGTACGCCTCTATGGACTAGCTCATTGATTAATGATGGTTAAGGTTTCCTAACCATAGACATGAGTTGTCAATTAATAATGAGATCATGTCATTAGGAGAATGATGTGATGGACAGACCCAAATAAAGCGCAGCAATTAGATCGTGTCATTGTGTTCATCTTTGCGAAGCTTTTTCCTATGTCAAGTATTGTATTCCTTAGACCATGAGATAACACAACTCCCTGGTATCGGAAGAAAGCTTTGAGGTCATCAAACGTCATCCTATGATAGGGTGATCATAAAGGTGTCTCTCAGGTGATCGGAAAGTACTTGTTGGGTTGTATGTATCGAGATGGAATTTGTCCCTCCCGAGTAGGAGAGATATACTTCGGGCCCACTCGGTAATAGATATCAACATCGCTTGCAAGCACGTGGTTAAGGAGTTAATCACAAAGTGATATCGGATTACGGAATGAGTAAAGTACTTGCTGTGAACGAGATTGAACTAGGTATGCCGATACCGACGATCGGATCTCGGGCGAGTAAAATATCGCGAGACGAAGGGAATACAAATACGGGATTGATTGAATCCTGACATCGTGGTTCATCCGATATGATCATCGTTGAGTGCGTGGGAGTCAATATGGATTTCCAGATCCCGCTATTGATTATTGATGGAGATCATGTCCGCGCATTCTCGAACCCGTAGGGTCACACACTTAACGCAAATCAACGCTAGGGTAGCCTCAGGGATATATGTGAAACTGTTTCGGAAGTTATGGAATGGTTCCGGGTGGAAAATATTGATATTTATTAATTATTAGAATTAGTAAATATTGATTCTATTTATTTAGAAGAAATAAAAGAAAGAAAAAAAAGGAGAAAGAAAAAAAAGGGGGAGCGGCGGCCAGGGAACGTCCCTGGCTCGCTCGCATCCATCGAGCGGAGCGGCCAGGCACTTCCCTGGCGTGCTCGCGTGCGTGGAGCAGGCCCGACTGGGCCTTAGTGCATGGGACGGTTTGGCGTTTGGCTCTTGGGCCGGCTGCACGTTCGAGGCCAGCTGCCAACTGCCATCGATCGAATTAGATCGCATCGATGCGATCGTTGCTGGCGGCGCTGCGGTTTCGTGGCCTACGTGCAAACTCGCACGATGTCACTTTAACCTAGCCCCTAAAGCAAGTTTGGCCGGCTATAAAAGGACCCCTACGGCTGGCGGCTCTCATGACCTAATTCCCGCGGAGCCGCTGCCCGCTTTCTGAAGCCTCCTTTCTCCGTTCTTTCTCCACCACGCAAACAGGCAAAGCCCTGTCGGTGTATACTCTGCACCATAGACACCACACCGTCGTGTTGTCGATCCCATCTACCACTCCACCATATCTCGCTGGACCAGGAAGGCAGAGTCGTTGGTGCGCTGTACGTGTGCATCTCTCGGAGGCGTCG
This sequence comes from Dactylis glomerata, assembly GCA_007115705.1. Taxonomy (NCBI): domain Eukaryota; kingdom Viridiplantae; phylum Streptophyta; class Magnoliopsida; order Poales; family Poaceae; genus Dactylis; species Dactylis glomerata. Next base: position 749,672 of record QXEO01000906.1, on the reverse strand, counting down.
CCACTTGCGGCGTTGGATCGGATCGGATCGCGAGGAGGAGACGGCTAGTACGAATACATCATCCACGTTCTGTTGAACGTTTTCGCTGTGCGATTTCTTCAAGGGTATGAAGATCTCATCTATCTCTCTCGTTGATTACATCTCCTAGATTAGATCTTGGCTTTCTTGTTCGCATCCGTAAGAAAATTTTTGATTTACTTTGTTGCGAAACCCTTCAGTGGTATCAGAGCTAGATCTATGCGCAGATGTGTTTCACGAGTAGAACGCAACAGGCTTGTTGCGGGCGTTGATGTTTTCTGTTGCAAACCTCTTTGTTGTGTATTTCTTATGGCGCGGCATAGTGAGATCGAAGCGGTCCAGGCCAACTTTACGCGACCTCGTTCGCGAGACCGGCTCCGCACTTGACGTGTGGCTTGTTCCACACATGCGGCTGGTGGATGTCAGTTTCTCTCACTATAGTAGTCATGGGATTTACAACGGATGTTAGCAACCATAATATCACCGTTGTGGCTTTTTGTAGGTAAGAATCGTTCTTAACTTGTTACTCCCATAAGCCACGTAAAACATGCAACAACAAAGTAGAGGCGTCTAACTTGTTTTTGCAGGGAGTGTTTTGTGATATGGTATAGCCACAAGATGTGATGTGATATATGTGATGTATGCAATGATCATGTTTTGTAATATTTCACGACTTGCATGTCGATGAGTTCACAACCGGCAGGAGCCATATGGTTGTCTTTATAATTGTGTATGACCTGCGTGTCAACTTCTTATACGCCATGTAATAGCTTTACTTTATCGCTAAGTAGTTAGCAATAGTTGTAGTTGCTATTCGTGGTGGAGGCAATCATGGTGGACTGATGGAGATCATGCCGGAGCGCACAAGATGGAGATCATGGCGCGGAGATTGGCTATACCATGTCACATAAAATTATATGCATGGGATGTTTATCCTTTTATGTATCTTATTTTGCTTAGATCGCGATGGTAGCATTATAAGATGATTCCTCACTTAAAGATCAAGATAAAATTGTGTTCTCCCCTCGTATGCGCCGTTGTGAAAGTTCGTCGTTTTCAAGCATCTCGTGATGATCGGGTGCTATAAACTCTATGTTCATATACAACGGGTGCAAGCCAGTTTTGCACACACGGAGATACTTGGGTTTGACTTGACGAGCCTAGCATGTACAGACATGGCCTCGGAACACACGAACCGAAAGGTTAAACATGAGTCATATGAATGATATGATCGACACTTCGTTGTCCACCATTGAAACCACATCTCTTCTCGTGAAGATCGGATTAGGTGTGGTGAATTTGGATCGTGTTCACTAAACAACTTGAGGGATGTTGAATTTAGTGGGAGTTCATCTAGTAATTTGATTAAAGTTGAACTAGTTATTATGAACAAAGTCTAAATTGTACTTGCAAATTTTGTAGATCAAATGGCTAAGTCCAACTTCAACTTCAACGTTTTTGCTGAGAAAGAAAAGCTTAAGAACAATGGGTCTAACTTCACCAACTGGTTCTGCAATCTGAGAATCATTCTCGCTGGCGGACAAAAAGCCTATGTACTTGAGAAAGCGCTAGGTGACGCCCCTGCTACTGATGCGCCGGCTGATGAAAAAGCTGTTTATCAGTCACGCAAAGATGATTATGGAGTGATTAAGAGTACCATGTTGTTTGCTATGGAACCGGAACTTCAAAATTGTTTTGAGGAGTTCGACGGGCCCTTTGAGATACTTGAGGAACTGAAAACCATGTTTCAGACTCAAGCCCGTTCTGAGAGATATGTGATCTCTGAGAAGTTCTTTAACTGCAAGATGGAGGAAGGGAGTTCCGTTAGTGAGCACGTCATTAAGATGTCGGGCTACACTCAACGCCTTGAGCAACTGGACTGCAAGATTCCAGAAGAGCTCAAGATTGACAGAGTTCTGCAATCACTCCCTCCTAGCTACAAAGGTTTTGTGGTTACTCATAATCAAATTGGATCCACTGATATGATCACAGAGCTCTTCGCTAAGCTGAAAGCTGCGGAGGTGGATATCAAGAAAGATAATCATGTGTTGATGGTCAACAAGACCACTAGCTTCAAGAAAGCTAATGGTGCAAAGAAATCCTTCAAGAAAGGCAGCGGCAAGCGCGTTGCCCCTACTGAGAAGAAGCTCAAGTCTGGACCAAAGCCGGACACTGAGTGCTTCTATTGCAAGGACAAGGGTCACTGGAAGCGCAACTATCCGAAGTACTTAGCGGACAAGAAGGCTGGCACCATTAAAGGTATATTTGATATACATGTTATTGATGTTTACCTTACTAGCGCTCGTTGTAGTGCCTGGGTATATGATACTGGTTCAGTTGCTAATATTTGTAACTCGAAACAGGAGCTACGGAATAGACGGTGGCTAGCAAGGGATGAGGTGACGATGCGCGTTGGCAATGGATCAAAAGTTGATGTGATGGCCGTCGGCACGCTCTCCTTAGTTTTACCTTCGGGGTTAGTTTTAAACCTTAATAAGTGTTATTATGTGCCTGCATTGAGCATGAACATTATATCTGGATCGTGTTTATTGCAAGACGGTTATTCATTTAAATCTCAGAATAATGGTTGTTCTATTTATATGAATAACATCTTTTATGGTCATGCACCTGTTCTGAATGGTTTATTTCTTCTGAATCTCGAAAGCAATGAAACACACATCCATAACATTGAGGCTAAAAGATGCAAAGTAGATAGTGATAATCCAACTTATTTGTGGCACTACCGTCTAGGTCATATTGGTGTAAAACGCATGAAGAAACTCCATTCTGATGGACTTTTGGAGTCTCGTGATTTTGAATCATTTGACACGTGCGAGCCGTGCCTCATGGGCAAGATGATCAAAACCCCGTTCTCCGGAATAATGGAGCGAGCAACGGACTTATTGGAAATCATACATACCGATGTGTGCGGACCAATGAGTGTTTCGACGCGCGGTGGATATCGCTATTTTCTCACTTTTACTGATGACTTAAGTAGATATGGGTATATCTATTTAATGAAACATAAATCTGAACGTTTGAAAAGTTCAAAGAATTTCAGAACGAAGTGGAAAACCATCGTAACAGGAAAATTAAATTTCTATGATCCGATCGTGGAGGTGAATATTTGAGTTATGATTTTCTCATGCATCTTAAAGCAAGCGGAATCGTTTCGCAACTCACGCCACCCGGAACACCACAGCGCAATGGTGTGTCTGAACGCCGGAATCGAACTCTATTAGATATGGTGCGATCGATGATGTCTCTTACAGATTTGTCGTTATCATTTTGGGGTTATGCATTAGAAACCGCTGCATTCACTTTAAATAGGGCACCATCTAAATCCGTTGAGACGACTCCGTATGAACTATGGTTTGGTGCTAAACCTAAGTTGTCGTTTCTTAAAGTTTGGGGATGCGAAGCTTACGTCAAGAAGTTGATGCCGGACAAGCTCGAACCCAAAGCGGAGAAATGCGTCTTCATAGGATACCCTAAGGAAACGACTGGGTATACCTTCTACCACAGATCCGAAGGCAAAGTCCTTGTTGCTAAGAACGGATCCTTTCTTGAGAAGGAGTTTCTCTCGAAAGAAGTGAGTGGGAGGAAGGTAGAGCTGGACGAGGTTATTGAACCTTCTCTCGAGCTGGAGAGTAGCGCAGCACCTGAAGTTGTTCCGGTGCCGTCTGCACCAACAAGAGAGGAAGCTAATGACGAGGATCATGAAACTTCGAACGATGCTACTACTGAGCTTCGCAGGTCGACAAGGTCACGTGCCACTCCTGAATGGTACGGCAACCTTGTCTTAACCGTCTTGTTGTTAGACAACAATGAACCTGCAAACTATGAGGAAGCAATGATGAGCCCAGACTCTGAGAAATGGCTAGAGGCCATGAAATCCGAATTGGGATCCATGAGTGAAAACCAAGTATGGACTTTGGTGGACCTTCCTAGCGACCGTAAGGCCGTTGAGTGCAAATGGATTTTCAAGAAGAAAACAGACGCGGATGGTAATGTTACTGTCTATAAAGCTCGGCTTGTCGCAAAAGGTTTTCGGCAAGTTCAAGGTGTTGACTACGATGAGACTTTCTCTCCCATAGCGATGTTTAAGTCCATTCGGATTTTATTAGCAATTGCTGCATTTCATGATTATGAAATTTGGCAGATGGATGTCAAGACTACGTTCCTCAATGGCAACATTGATGAAGAGTTGTATATGATGCAGCCCGAAGGTTTTGTCGATCCTAAGGATGCTAATAAAGTGTGCAAACTTCAGCGTTCCATTTATGGACTGAAGCAAGCATCTCGGAGTTGGAACCTTCGTTTTGATCAAGTGATCAAGAGTTTTGGATTTGTTCCAAATTGCTACGAAGCTTGTATATACAAGAAAGTGAGTGGGAGCTCGGTGACATTTTTAGTACTATATGTGGATGACATATTGATTATTGGAATTGACATCGGTATGCTTAACGATGTGAAGAGTTATTTGAATAAATGTTTTTCAATGAAAGATCTAGGAGAAGCTGCTTATATATTAGGCATCAAAATCTATAGAGATAGACAAAGACGCCTAATAGCTTTAAGCCAAAGTACATACCTGGACAAAGTTCTGAAAAGGTTCAGAATGGATAAAGCAAAGAAAGGTTCATTGCCCATGTTGTCAGGTAAGATATTGAGCAAGGCTCAGTGTCCAGCTACGGTAAAAGATAGAGATACTATGAGCAAAGTGCCATATGCCTCGGCCATAGGTTCTATCATGTATGCCATGCTGTGTACTAGACCGGATGTGTCCAATGCTCTTAGTTTGACGAGCAGATACCAAAGTGATCCAGGAGTGGAACACTGGACAGCCGTAAAGAACATCCTAAAGTATTTAAATAGGACTAAAGAAATGTTCTTGGTCTATGGAGGTGATGAGGAGCTCGTCGTAAAAGGTTACGTCGATGCTAGCTTCGACACCGACCCGGATGATTCTAAATCTCAGACAGGATATGTTTATATTTTGAATGGTGGAGCTGTGAGCTGGAGAAGCTGCAAGCAAAGCGTGATCGCGGGATCTACAACCTAAGCGGAATACATGGCTGCTTCGGAAGCGTCAAGTGAAGGAGTTTGGATCAGGAACTTCATCACTGAGCTTGGTGTGGTTCCAAATGCCTTGGACCCACTGGAGATATTGTGCGACAACACTGGCGCCATAGCACTGGCTAAGGAACCAAGATATCATCCAAAGACCAAGCACATCAACCGCTGTTTCCATATAATTCGAGATTATATATCAGATGGAGATCTGAAGATTAGCAAAGTACATATGGATCTGAATGTCGCAGATCCGTTGACTAAACCTCTTCCACGAGCAAAACATGATCAACACCTTAATGCCATGGGTGTTAGATTGTTACCAGATGTAAACTAGATTATTGACTCTAGTGCAAGTGGGAGACTGTTGGAATTATGCCCTAGAGGCAATAATAAATATGTTATTATTATAATTCTTGTTCATGATAATGTTTATATTCCATGCTAGAATTGTCTTAAGCGGAAACTTTAATACTTGTGTGGTTTATGAACAACACCATGTCCCTAGTACGCCTCTATGGACTAGCTCATTGATTAATGATGGTTAAGGTTTCCTAACCATAGACATGAGTTGTCAATTAATAATGAGATCATGTCATTAGGAGAATGATGTGATGGACAGACCCAAATAAAGCGCAGCAATTAGATCGTGTCATTGTGTTCATCTTTGCGAAGCTTTTTCCTATGTCAAGTATTGTATTCCTTAGACCATGAGATAACACAACTCCCTAGTATCGAAAGAAAGCTTTGAGGTCATCAAACGTCATCCTATGATAGGGTGATCATAAAGGTGTCTCTCAGGTGATCGGAAAGTACTTGTTGGGTTGTATGTATCGAGATGGAATTTGTCCCTCCCGAGTAGGAGAGATATACTTCGGGCCCACTCGGTAATAGATATCAACATCGCTTGCAAGCACGTGGTTAAGGAGTTAATCACAAAGTGATATCGGATTACGGAATGAGTAAAGTACTTGATGTGAACGAGATTGAACTAGGTATGCCGATACCGACGATCGGATCTCGGGCGAGTAAAATATCGCGAGACGAAGGGAATACAAATACGGGATTGATTGAATCCTGACATCGTGGTTCCTCCGATATGATCATCGTTGAGTGCGTGGGAGTCAATATGGATTTCCAGATCCCGCTATTGATTATTGATGGAGATCATGTCCGCGCATTCTCGAACCCGTAGGGTCGCACACCTAACGCAAATCAACGCTAGGGTAGCCTCAGGGATATATGTGAAACTGTTTCGGAAGTTACGGAATTGTTCCGGGTGGAAAATATTGATATTTATTAATTATTAGAATTAGTAAATATTGATTCTATTTATTTAGAAGAAATAAAGAAAGAAAGAAAAAGGAGAAAAAAAAGGGGGAGCGGCGGCCAGGGAACGTCCCTGGCTCGCTCGCATCCATCGAGCGGAGCAGCCAGGCACTTCCCTGGCGCGCTCGCGTGCGTGGAGCAGGCCCGGCTTGGCCTTAGTGCATGGGCCGGTTTGGCGTTTGGCTCTTGGGCCGGCTGCACGTTCGAGGCCAGCTGCCAACTGCCATCTATCGAATTAGATCGCATCGATGCGATCGTTGCTGGCGGCGCTGCGGTTTCGTGGCCTACGCGCAAACTCGCACGATGTCACTTTAACCTAGCCCCTAAAGCAAGTTTGGCCGGCTATAAAAGGACCCCTATGGCTGGCGGCTCTCATGACCTAATTCCCGCGGAGCCGCTGCCCGCTTTCTGAAGCCTCCTTTCTCCGTTCTTTCTCCACCACGCAAACAGGCCAAGCCCTGTCGACGTATACTCTCCACCATAGACACCACACCGTCGTGTTGTCGATCCCATCTACCACTCCACCATATCTCACTGGACCGGGAAGGTGGAGTCGTTGGTGCGCTGTACGTGTGCATCTCTCGGAGGCGTCGCCACTTGCGGCGTTGGATCGGATCGGATCGCGAGGAGGAGACGGCTAGTACGACTACATCATCCACGTTCTGTTGAATGTTTCCGCTGTGCGATTTCTTCAAGGGTATGAAGATCTTATATATCTCTCTCGTTGATTAAATCTCCTAGATTAGATCTTGGCTTTCTTGTTCGCATCCGTAAGAAAAATTTTGATTTACTTTGTTGCGAAACCCTTCAAATACCCCCTCTTGGAGTCACTAGCAACTACTCGGCCAAGATAGCTACTAACAACGGAGAGCATACAAGATCATAAACAACATAGAGATAACAAAAGATATAATTCAGTACAACAACTCAATCATAACACCAATATTCATCGGATCCCAACAAACCAAACATGTAGAATTACATAACGGTGATCTCAATCATGTAGGGCAACTCATGAGATCTAAACATGAAGCACATGGTGGAGAAGACAACCATCTAGCTACTGCTATGGACCCATAGTCCAAGGTAGACTACTCACTCATCGCCCCGGAGGCAAGCATGGAGATGAAGAAGACCTCCAGTGGCGATTCCCCTCTCCGGCAGGGTGCCGGGAAGAGCTTCTGGACCCTCCCAATCTTCGGGTCGACGGCGGCGGCGGATCGCGATGTATTCTGGAAAAGTGATTGGGTACTTAGGTTTTTTCGTCGGGGGGTCTTTATAGGCGAAGTGGCGATGTCAGAGGTGGAGCCAGGTGCCCTCACACCATGGCGGCGCGACCAGGGCCTGGGCCACGCCAACCTGGTGTGTGGGGCCCCTGTGGCCCCCCTCCTACTCTCCTTCGGATCTCTGGAAGCTTCCGGGAAAAATAAGACTTTAGTAACTTGTTTCGTCCAATTCCGAGAATATTTCCTGTGTATCACTTCTGAAACACAAAAACAACAGAAAACAGGGAACTGACACTGTGGCAACTTGTTAATAGGTTAGTTCCGGAAAATGCATAAAAGTGCCACGAAGTGTAACGAAACATTAGGCAAATGGTGTAAAAACAAGCATGGAGCATAAAAAATTATAGATACGTTGGAGACGTATCAGGCATCACCTTCAGTCGTTTGTCTGCCTCCTACTAGATTGATAACCTTGGTTTCTTACTGAGGGAAAAACTTGCTGCTATATTCATCACACCTTGCTCTTGGGGTTTTCCAACTGGCCGGTCATTTACTTCATCAACTCGGCCACCATCAAGTTTTTCTGGCGTCGTTGCCGGGGAGGAAGAAGAAGACTTCTGCAAGGGGAGTTTCGCGCGCACATCCTTTACTTTGTTTTAAGTTTTCCTTTTACTTTATTTTTACTTGCATCGTTTTATCAAAAATACAAAAAAAATAGTTTCTTCTATAGTTGTTATTTTTGTTGGTCTGTTATTGTCTTGCTTTATCATGCTTTCTATCAATGGTTGGTTTATTTGAAACTAAATCTTTGAAATTATTATGAGAGAGTAAAATATGGTTGTTGGAATTCTCATGTTACTAAAACACCTCTCTTTATATTGAAAGTTCCGAAGTTGCGCTTGTTTTATCTACCCATACTTGTTACTATGTGCTTCTTTGATCTATTTTCTTACAAGATTCCTATGCATAGAAAGTGGGTTAGACTTAAATGTGTTTTATATTTTCTCCTTGATTCTCTCTTTTGCTTCAATTCATATTTCTTATGTGAGCATCTTCTCAAAATACTGAGCCTAGCTCAAAGACGTTAAAGAAAAGCACTCTTGGGAGATAACCCAATGTTTTTACATTAAGTTATTTTTCTTTTATTTGAGTCTTGGAAGTTATTACTACTGTAATAACCTCTCCTTATCCTTTTTATTTCGTTTTTGTGCCAAGAGAAGCCTCTAATTTGAGTGAGGTAAGATTTGGGGATGTTGTTGTCCTGAAATAGTTTTCGGTGCTGCACCGTAAAAATTTGTGAAAATTCTCTGTATATATTTTGGACCTGAAATTTCTTGTGCATATGCCCCAGGTTATATCCAAACTTTCATTAGTTTAAAACTTTTTGATTTGAGCAACAGAAAACCCCTCAAAAATTCGACCTTTGTCAGCTGTTTTGTTTTGACAGATTTCTGCCAATATTTGTGTTTGCCGCTTTATCGCTTTCTTTTTGAGTTCTTTTGATCACAGAACTTTTGGGGAAATTGCTACAGTATCATATGCTTAATATGTGGTGGTTTTAGGTTGAAACCTGAAGCAAAAAAGGGTTGATTATATGTTATGCTTGCACTAATGTTGCTAATAGATTTGTGTTTAGTTTTGTATGAAGGAAGTTTTCAAGTGTAGGGATCGGAGAGTGATGAGATGAGTTGAAGAACGGACAAAAGCTCAAGCTTGGGGATGCCCATGCATCACCCCAAGAAATATCCAAGAAGTACAAGCGTCAAAGCTTGGGGATGCCTCCGAGGCACCCCTTCTTCATCGGCAAAAATCAGGCCACCTTTCAAGACACTATATTTTTATTGCTTCATGCATTATGCGTTTTTCTTGGAGCGTCAGTTGTTTTTAGTTTTCAGTTTAGTTTAGTTTTGTTTTCTTCAATAAATGGTTGGACCCCAACAAATTCCTTTGGAGAAGTTGCCTTGCTTTTCATTTGCCAAGAACACTCTGTTTTTCATTCTTACAATTTCAACGAGTGTTCTTCTTTTTCTAGAACTACGTTTAGTTTTCGTTTTTGCCTTGATTTGTGTTCAGATCTTGCTATATCTTTTCATCAAGGTGTGTTTTTGCCTCTGATCTTTATTGGTTTTCATCAAAAGAGGTGTTTATAATTTTTTTGTATGGTGTTGGAAAAGAGAAAAAGCTTTATGCAAAAAAGTGGTACAAGAAGGAGCTTGTGTAGACTGCGGCTTAGGCTTTTGCATGTCGTGCTTGATGTCTTTTTGATAGTATGCTTAGTGGTTTTGCTGTAGCATGACTTGTCTCAAATAACTGAGATTGCTTAATGAGCCTTTGCAAAAATCATGCGTTGTTTTTATCGTTTGGAAGCATTATTTTGGTTTTCTCCTTGATGCTTTATTTGGGTTGACTTGGCGCATGCTCACACATGTTAGACTCTTACAAAGTCGCCAATAGCCTCTATGATCATTTAGTTTTTGACTTTTGATGCCATCTTATGCTTCTTTTAATGTCGCTTTGTCGCTTTGCATGATTATGGCCGTTATTGCTCTCTTAGTTGGTCGCTCCCAGTCTTTTGCTAGCCCTCGCCTTGTACTGAGCATGAGCTCTACTCGTGCATCCAACTCCTAAAAACCAAGTTCGCCAAAGTGTCCACCATACATACCTATTAGCAATTTGCTATTCCAAAGTACATTTGACTTGCTTTTATCTACTCTACAAATTAAACTCTTACCAGTGTTATGCGAAAATTGGTCAGTAAAGCTCTCACGAACCGGAAGGCACACTTTACTTTTTCTCGTTCTTAAAAAATTTGACATTATGGTCTCTTATGTTGAGTTGTTATGCTTGCAAGTTGTAAGTTCGAGACTAGCCCAACCATGCTGTCATGGGGCAAGCTTTCAACATTGCACTTCTTATTTGAGTTGATATCGTGATCTTTTGTTTATGGATGCCCGCGGTGTGAAATAAATTGGGAATCTTGTGGGATCATGGAGTTTGTATATGTGTTAGGGAAACGCCTGGACCGCCAATCTAAGCCATGCATAATTCATGGTGGAAATTTGCAGCATACCCATAGTGGACATTCGACGACGCATCTCAAAATAAAAAGCTAAACAAATGGTAAATAAAAGAGATATCGAGGTGTTCATTGTCTGCTTGTCCTGTCATTTTGATGTGCGATTGTTCCATGTCATCGGGCATGGAGGTACCCCGTTGGCGGTTCTCGATGATACATATATACTTACAATGACAAGAGCATTGCTTGGGACTCTAAGTAAAGTAGCATGAGGTTTGGGTACTCGTATTCACAGGACACGAGGTTTTCAACTTATGATTTGTCAAGCATATGCATCATAATTGTTCTCGCATTAACTTTAACCATTCAAGATGCTTATGTTGGGGGCAATGAGAGCTCAAAGCCGATAAGTACCATAATTTTTGAAGGTCTATAAAACTTGCAAACACTGCTTCCCTCCGCGAATGGCCTTCCTTTTTACTTTTATGTTGAGTCACCACCTTCTATCTTTATGCACCATTAAGAGAGCATAGTTGTCATTCTTAGTATAATGTGCATTGTCCCAAAGTTTTCATTGATTGATTCATATTGTTGGTTTCACTTGTTCTCAAATTATTTGTATCTAGTCGCCCTCTTAAACTTGATGGTGTCCTATGCATTTATGTTTTGCTCTCCATGAAGGACAAGCTGAAAACCATTTGTATGTTTTTCCTTATGATTTGAACACACGTTTGACTTTCATTGTTTTATTTTCATGATCTTTTGTTTGTGTTCATTTTCATGTTATAACATGGTTGCTAAGTTTCTTCTATCAAGATTATGTCTTTCATGCCCATGTTTTAAGTTCTTTTGATCCCAGCGCACAACGCTTACATATATGATCAAGATTGTGTAGGTGCATGTCACCTCAAAAATTATTTCTTTTGTTATCACTTACCTACTTGAGGACGAGTAGGAGTTAAGCTTGGGGATGCTGATACGTCTCAAACGTATCCATAATTTTTGATGCTCCATGCTTATTTTTACACCATTTGCTTAGTGTTTCGTTACACTTTGTGGCACTTTTATGCATTTTCCGGAACTAACCTATTAACAAGTCACCACAGTGCCAGTTCCCTGTTTTCTGCTGTTTTTGTGTTTCAGAAAAGTTACACAGAAAATATTCTCTGAATTGGACGAAACCAAAGCCAGTCGCCCTGAATTTTACCGAAGCTTCCAGAGAACAGAAGAGGAGACGGAGTGGGGCCACGAGGGGCCCTCACACCAGGGCGGCGTGGACAGGGGCTGGGCCGCGCCCCCTATGTGTGAGACCGCCTCGGTCCACTTCTGACGATGCCCCTTCGCCTATAAAGACCCCCCGACGAGAAAAACCTAAGGACCCGATCAGTTTTCCAGAGCACATCGCGATCCGGCGCCGCCGTCGACCCGAAGATCGGGAGGGTCCGTAAGCTCTTCCTGGCACCCTGCCGGAGAGGGGAATCGCCACCGGAGGTCTTCTTCATCGCCATGCTTGCCTCTGAAGTGATGAGTGGGTAGTCTACCTTGGACTATGGGTCCATAGCAGTAGCTAGATGGTTGTCTTCTCCACCATGTGCTTCATGTTTAGATCTCATGAGCTGCCCTACATGATTGAGATCACCGTTATGTAATTCTACATATTTGGTTTGTTGGGATCCGATGAATATTGGTGTTATGCTTGAGTTGAAGTACTGAAATTTATCTTTTGTTATCTCTATGTTGTTTATGATCTTGCATGCTCTCCGTTGTTAGTAGCTATCTTGGCCGAGTAGTTGCTAGTGACTCCAAGAGGGGGTATTTATCACTACAAGAAATGTGTTGACTACTGACGCTTAAAATTCGTCACTAGATCGTCATAATGGTTGATCTATGACAATTTTATGACGAAAAAATGATCGTCAAAAACGGGGCGTCGTTGATGATCGAACATGACGAATTTATTGAGATTGTCATAACCGTCTATGACGATATTGGACCGTCATAACGGTTATGACGATATAATATCATCATGAGCAGTTTGGGGAGGCCACATCAGCAATCCGACGGGGCATACGCGTGGCAGGAAGCCACATCAGCAATCCAACGTGGAATACAGGTGGCATACACGTGGCAGACATGTAAATCGAAATCAGCCCAGTCCATTTCAGTGATCTATATGGGCCAAGCCCAATAAGTCTAGCCTTTTTTGCCTAGGCCTTAGCCTTCTTTTTGTCAATATCTCTATTGGGCCGTATAGCTTTTTTACATCCTTTTTCTATTTTCTAGTCAATTTTTTACAAGGCTGGTCCCACCTGTCAGTTCTTAATTTTCGTACTGGTCCCACTCGTCAGTTCGTATTTTCATACTGGTCCACTGGTCAGGTCTTATTTTTTAACAATTTGACAACAATTAAATACCAGATAAGAAACAATGAATAGATAAAATTATTTTTACAAGCATAACAAAATTTCCACAGGCACATATATACAATATATACAAGGCTGGAACTGAATTTAGCCAAATATGTAAAAATCCACAACGTGACCATATCCTACAACATGCAATATCACAGGACCCAAAGCATGTCCCTTCCAGGCGACCAAACTTGGCTCCCAATCTCCATGTGCCTTCCAACAACGCCACAGCAACCTGCATGGGGCTTCAAGCTTCTTCAATTTTCTCCATTACTGTGAAAAACGGATGAAACTTATTTAGGTTACCAAATAATTGCACCTTTATATTTTACTAAAGAATGAATAATGATCATAGCAACCAAACCAGATCCTAAAGAAATGTCAAAGATCAAGTGATCAACACTTAAGTGAGAAAAGAATCCAAACTTGGTTCATGACACATTATGTTGCTATCCAACGTGATGAATTCTGGTTGTGTTTCCGTATCACCTATCAACTAGGATGCCTGCATTGCTGAACAAAACCTTGTTACCTAATGCTTCTTATAAGCAAAGTAAATCATACCGGCAAACAAAGAATCAAAACAGATTCATATTAAGAAATTTTTAACTGGATGTCAATTATCAATTATAAGTAAAAGGCCCAGGTTAACCCATAACAGTCTGATAAAGATAAAAGTTACAGCTGTTCACTATCGGATGAAAAAAATGCTCCACACAAGCATTTAACTTGCAGGGCCATAGGTTCTTGCCAGACCGCAAACTAATCTTCACAGGCTAAAAAGGCTAACAATCAGCTGGATATATTCCTCCAGCAGTGTGCATTGCAGATTCATGATCGCAAATGGATTTTGTCAGTACGCAACAGGCTAACAATCAGCTGGATTACAAATTTCAATAGCAAACTTTGTTATGCAATGTTGTTCTCTAAGTACTTTATATGCAGTGTTGCTACATGTCGCTAGCAACATTAAGCTATTGTGTTATATTCGAGGCTTCAAAGGTGCTTCACAGACTTTCCGCTTGGTCATCACCAAGCAGATCTGGCCACTTCTAGATCCTAAAATCGCAGCCTACTGACCCACGCAGTCACAACAGCAAGCGAACATAGACAGATCGAGCACACTACCAATGGTGGAAGGATCAACGTGAGTTACCTTATAGTAGCTGAGATTGATGGGGATGCGCTCAGCGGCGCGGATGGCCGTGAGCTCCTTGTCCGTCGTGTCGGACTTGATGTGCGCCACCACCTTGCATCGCACCGCGTCCTCGTCGCCTGGGGCCGCCACGAGAACTGCAGAATTAGGCATGGGTGTCAGTACCGCGCAGGTTAGGGCATGGCAGCGAAAACGCGTAGGAGAGAGAGGGGTGGTGCTTGACCTTGGTCGGCGACCTTGACGGATGTTTATCCTAGCGATACAAGAGACATATCCATCACCAGAAACTCGTCCAGCTTACTCCTCAACCTCCCCCTCACCAACCTTCTTGTTGTGCTTCCTGCAGTATTCATCTACAAGCAAAGAATGCATAGGCACAGATCAGTATTCATGAACTAACACCACGCGCTTAGTTACAGACCATCAGAAGAATCAAAATGCAGACCCTTTTGACTTGCAGAATACATGAAATGTGGTCATGTTCTCTCTAAATGAGAAACAAACATTGTCGGGGCCAACCTGTAAGAGATACTTAAAGATCTCGCTGCCATTCTTCTTTAATATGATCTGTTTCGCATTGTCGGGGCGTAGAAGTCCTGGTCAAAGAAGTACTTGCACCGCAGCGTCGGCAGTGTAGGCCACTGATGCCAAATCCACCGGGTGGGTTGGAACCACCGTAAGAGTTAACAGACGTGCAAGTAAGAGTTAATAGACCATGATCAATGTTTAGATGTGGAGTACACTTGGTAATATTGCAACTAACATAACAGGAACAAAAACAGCAAACCCTTCTACAGAATTGTGATGTAGCAGATTGCTTGAGACATTCATTAGATGGCACTAATTGCTATCTTCAAAGTATCTAGAGTGTACAAGGACCTAGAATTTTAGATGCCTTAGACATTAAAAAAATACTACATGGTTTACCATGGATCAGAGATTTAAAAATAGCTGAGAAGGAAAACTGCAGCTAGGATATGTATGTTTTAATAATGAAGTTCAGAGATTTAATAATGATTGGCACACGATTGGTACTATCTTGCTGAATTATTGCTTTACCTTTAGTTGGCCCTTAACATGTTCTAGCTATTGCAGGGTCATATTCTAAGGACTACTGGAGTATTTCCCTAGAAGATGTTGTTATGGATTGTGACTTAAATGATGTAACAAGAATTACAATACTGTTGAAATAGCATTTACTGGACAGTAATAAGAGTTGAAGTTACTAACAAGCACATAAATAGTTCTTAGTACTGCTGTTGGCAGAAATAACAATGACAATCCGTCTTGGGCGCAGCAATTAGCATGGCAGAAACAAAATTAGCATTACTGCTATTGGTTTTACTAGATTCGTGATGGTGAAACTAGGTATAAGGATCCATTTTTTTAGTACAGCCTAAACGAAATGATTGGATTCATTTGCTTGCCTCAAGTCTACCAAATGATCATTACTGTTGTTGGTCCCTTCACGCTGATTAAGTTATTTCCCTGTCAAAACACTTACGACAATGATTTCTGCAGCAGTAGCAATTCTAGTGCCTCTGAGACATGGCTGTCTCCAGGATTGGGATCAGGGTCACCCTCCGACGCTCGCGCAAAACAAGGTACTAGCAGGATCGGATGCAAACACTTCTAGTTTTGCGTGCGTACGTACCTTTGGAGGCTGATCGGAAGAGGACGCAGACGCAGAAGAGGACGCGGACATGGAAGAGGGCACGGCAGCCATCGCGACACCACGGCGACAGTGGCGAAGTCCATGCGTGCAGAGGGACGCGGCGGCTGCGGGGGAGCGGCGGGTGTGGAGGAGCCACTTCTCCATCTTCTCCGGCGTCCAGCTTAGATCCGACGCGATCGGGACCTTCTGCGGCCTGGCGGCCTGGTCGGTAAACAAGGTGGCCGCCGCAACATTCTTGAGCTTCTGCGGTGTACCGACGATGGGAACCCATCCGTGGACTGAGAGAGCGAGAGAGCGAGGGGGCACCGGTCGGTGGGAGGAGAGGAGCTGGAGGCGAGGAGCAGCGTGACGGCGGCGGAGAGCTGCGTCGATGGGAAATGGATCTGGGGGAAATGGATCTGCGGCGGGAGAGAGCTAGAGGCCGGAAGCGGCGCGATCGGATCTGGGGGAAATGGATCTGCGGCGGGGTGGTTGGTAGGGTTAGGGTTTGGTAGGTTAGGGTTTGGTAGGGTTAGGGTCACAGCGGGTTTTATCGATGCGTTTTTGTCCGTTGGTTCGGCGTCCCGTGGACGGTTTAGATGGGTCCTTATGCGGTGATCCGTGGGAAGGGCTCTCCTGTAATCTGATTGGCTGTAAGGGTTAGGTTAGGGTTTGTGCTTTTTTGTTTTAACACCTTTTCCAATTACTTTCACAAATAAAATAGACTAGAATATCCTTAAATGGCCCCATATTATGCATAGGTGTGCATCTTGGATGGCAAACAATATTGATTTGGGAAGTTTTAATTTTTGTTGCACAAAAAATTCATTTTTCATTTTTTTAGTGCAAAATATGGGTTTTTTTGTTAAGCACCTACCAAAAATATGTTGCATAAATAGAACAACAAAATTTTAAATGATATTATACCATATTTTATGCACAGTTCACCAGTTGTTTGCATGGAAAAGGTTTTATAACCACCCCTCAAGAAATTGACAAATATCTGCCGATTCAGCTGGAAGCGGGTCAAATTTGAACTACAGGTGCTTCATAGTTTGCTCATGTTTTTTTACAAAAATCATTTTTAGGTACACAACTATCTATTTCATCAGAGATCCATAAAGAGTTTGGCAGGATTCGATCCCGACCTAGGAGCGGTCACGCTTACCGTTTTGGCCGCATTTTGAAATGGGCATAAGAAATTCAAAAACAATCAAAACAATACAAATCCTTCATGTTGTGTTATGTTATGTGAACTAGTTGCCATGAAAAATAATAAACTTTGAATATTGCAAATATTTTGAAAAAGTGTTCACAAAAAAGAGCTATCTCATACGAAGTTCTACGGTTTTCAAGTCAAATGAGCTAGTTATGGCCACAACCACGGCATAGTTTGTTAAAATGATCCCATATTGTGCAAATGTGTGTATCTTGGGATGACAAACAATGTTGATTTGGGATGTTTTAATTTTTGTTGCACAAAAAATTCATTTTTCATTTTCTTAGTGCAAAAAATGGGTTTTTTCGTTAAGCACCTACCAAAAATATGTTGCATAAATAGAACAACAAAATTTTAAATGATATTATACCATATTTTATGCACATTTCACCAGTTGTTTGCATGTAAAAGGTTTTATAACCACCCCTCAAGAAATTGACAAATATCTGCCGATTCAGTTGGAAGCGGGTCAAATTTGAACTATAGGTGCTTCATAGTTTGCTCATGTTTTTTTCCAAAAATCATGTTTAGGTACACAACTATCTATTTCATCAGAGATCCATAAAGATTTTTGCAAGATTCAACATCTAGCTAAGAAGGATCATGCTCGCCTTTTTACCGCATTTTAAATACACCATAATGGCATTTTAGTGATTAAATTTTATTATCTTAATTTGTTACGGATAAAATTATTTAATGTTATTATATATGCAATGAAAAGAATTTACAAAGTTTGTTTGAATTTATTTGGCCTAAGCTTGAATCTTCTTCAAATCTTTTATGTTAAAATCTTAAGAGTAATGGAAAAGGCAAAGAGGAAAAAAACATAATTGGGCGCCTTAGTCCATAGTGGCCCAAGTATTACTCACATCGGGCCAGGCCCAACATACGAAATCATACAGTTAAAAATCTGTAGCGTGGCCTAGTATCACAAGTGGTTCTCTACCTTGGTGGTAAGGAGAGGGACACGGGATGAGGAGGTGGTGGGTTCGACTCCCCACCGCAGCGAATTATTTTGCCACCCAATCCTGTGCAGCGCGGACCAGCTCATCAGCATGCGGGACCCGCCCGTGCAGCACGGGACCAGCTCGTCAGCATGCGGGTCGATTTGGGACCCGCCTGCCAGGTTAAGACCTGCAGTGAGGTCGATTTGGGACCCGCTTGTCAGCCAACGGGACACGCTGACAGACCTGGTCGTGGGACCCGTCTGCCAGGTCAATGATATGGCTGTTAGGCTTATTTGCTAATTAAATAGGCCACATAGATATGACATGTAGGCGAATTGCTGAGGTGTCAGTCCAGTTAATCTGTTCTATACAAACTTATTTGCTACTTAAATAGGCTACATAGATATGACATGTAGGCGAATTGCTGAGGTGTCAGTCTAGTTAATCTTTTCTATAAAAAAAATACGATAATAGTAGTGTTATGACGATCTAAATTCGTCGTTAGCGGCTTTGGATAAGGTCCGAAACTGCATGGGATAGGTTATGACGATTTTGTGCCTATTGGGTTATGATGTTTTTGCTTCAAATCATCATAATTTTTAGGGTTGTTGGCCTCCTCAGTTAGCTCATGACGATCTTGTATAAAATCGTCACTACTTTATGACACTTTTCTCTAGGGTCATGATGAAAACGTCACTAGTCAACACATTTCTTGTAGTGTATGCTCGATAGTGGGTTCATGCCTCTATTTAATCTGGGGGAGTGACAGAAACCTCTAAGGTTGTAGATGTGTTGTTGCTACTAGGGGGAAAACAACATTCATATGCTCGAGGGCATATGCTTTGTTTACATTACACACTTTGCTTAATGCAATTATCTGTTGTTCGCAACTTAATACTCATGGGGTGTTCGGACGATATCCCCGTGAGTAGATTATTAGTCATAGATGCGGTTGGATGGCGGTCTATGTATTTTGTTGTAATGCCCAGAGTAAATCTCATAGTTATCCTCTCATCATATGAACGTTATCTTTATTCTATCAATTGCCCAACTGTAATTTGTTTACCCAGCTTGTATTATTTTATCTTATGGAGAGACACCGCTAGTGAACTGTGGACCCCGGTCCTATTTCCTTTATATTGCTATCACCTGTTTACTTTACTCGCACTGTTTACTTTACTCGCATACTATTATTACTTTCCACTCGATACGCTCATACCCTTTGTTTCAAGCAAACCGGTGAGATTGACAACCTCATCGTAAGTTGGGAGCAAAGTATTTGGTTGTGTTGTCTGCAGGTTCCGCGTTGCAGTTAGCAAGCAAAGCTTGGACGAGGCGCCCTATAAATTGTCCTGAGTTGTCGCAAGCTAGCGGGCATTGCTGGCGCATGGTTGACATGGGAGAATGTAATTGATGTAGGAGCTTCTTCTTCTTCAAGTGGGCATTGCATGTCGTGCTTGATGTCTTTTTGATAGTATGCTTAGTGGTTTTGCTATAGCATGACTTGTCTCAAATAACTGAGATTGCTTAATGAGCCTTTGCAAAAATCATGCGTTGTTTTTATCGTTTGGAAGCATTATTTTGGCATTCTCCTTGATGCTTTATTTGGGTTGACTTGGCGCATGCTCACACATGTTGGACTCTTACAAAGTCGCCAATAGCCTCTATGATCATTTAGTTTTTGACTTTTGATGTCATCTTATGCTTCTTTTAATGTCGCTTTGTCGCTTTGCATGATTATGGCCGTTATTGCTCTCTTAGTTGGTCGCTCCCAGTCTTTTGCTAGCCCTCGCCTTGTACTGAGCATGAGCTCTACTCGTGCATCCAACTCCTAAAAACCAAGTTCGCCAAAGTGTCCACCATACAGACCTATTAGCAATTTGCTATTCCAAAGTATATTTGACTTGCTTTTATCTACTCTACAAATTAAACTCTTACCAGTGTTATGCGAAAATTGGTCAGTAAAGCTCTCACGAACCGGAAGGCACACTCTACTTTTTCTCGTTCTTAAAAAATTTGACATTATGGTCTCTTATGTTGAGTTGTTATGCTTGCAAGTTGTAAGTTTGAGACTAGCCCAACCATGCTGTCATGGGGCAAGCTTTCAACATTGCACTTCTTATTTGAGTTGATATCGTGATCTTTTGTTTATGGATGCCCGCGGTGTGAAATAAATTGGGAATCTTGCAGAATCATGGATTTTGTATATGTGTTAGGGAAACGCATGGGCCGCCAATCTAAGCCATGCATAATTCATGGTGGAAATTTGCAGCATACCCATAGTGGACATGCGACGACGCATCTCAAAATAAAAAGCTAAACAAATGGTAAATAAAAGAGATGTCGAGGTGTTCATTGTCTGCTTGTCCTATCATTTTGATGTGGGATTGTTCCATGTCATCGGGCACGGAGGTACCCCGTTGGCGGTTCTCGATGATACATATATACTCACAATAACAAGAGCCTTGCTTGGGACTCTAAGTAAAGTAGCATGAGGTTTGGGTACTCGTATTCACAGGACACGAGGTTTTTAACTTATGATTTGTCAAGCATATGCATCATAATTGTTCTCGCATTAACTTTAACCATTCAAGATGCTTATGATGGGACCAATGAGAGCTCAAAGCCGGTAAGTACCATAATTTTTGAAGGTCTATAAAACTTGCAAACACTGCTTCCCTCCGCGAAGGGACTTTCTTTTTACTTTTATGTTGAGTCACCACCTTCTATCTTTATGCACCATTAAGAGAGCATAGTTGTCATTCTTAGTATAATGTGCATTGTCCCAAAGTTTTCATTGATTGATTCATATTGTTGGTTTCACTTGTTCTCAAATTATTTGTATCTAGTCGCCCTCTTAAACTTGAAGGTGTCCTATGCATTTATGTTTTGCTCTCCATGAAGGACAAGTTGAAAACCATTTGTATGTTTTTCCTTATGATTTGAACACACGTTTGACTTTCATTATTTCATTTTTATGATCTTTTGTTTGTGTTTATTTTCATGTTATAACATGGTTGCTAAGTTTCTTCTGTCAAGATTATGTCTTTCATGCCCATGTTTTAAGTTCTTTTGATCCCAGCGCACAACTCTTACATATATGATCAAGATTGTGTAGGTGCATGTCACCTCAAAAATTATTTCTTTTGTTATCACTTACCTACTTGAGGACGAGCAGGAGTTAAGCTTGGGGATGCTGATACGTCTCAAACGTATCCATAATTTTTGATGATCCATGCTTATTTTTACACCATTTGCTTAGTGTTTCGTTACACTTTGTGGCACTTTTATGCATTTTCTGGAACTAACCTATTAACAAGTCACCACAGTGCCAGTTCCCTGTTTTCTACTGTTTTTGTGTTTCAGAAAAGTTACACAGGAAATATTCTCGGAATTGGACGAAACCAAAGCCAGTCGCCCAGAATTTTACCGAAGCTTCCAGAGAACCAAAGAGGAGACGGAGTGGGGCCACGAGGGGCCCTCACACCAGGGCGGCGCGGACAGGGGCTGGGTCGCGCCCCCTATGTGTGAGACCGCCTCGGTCCACTTCTGACGATGCCCCTTCGCCTATAAAGACCCCCCGACGAGAAAAACCTAAGGACCCAATCAGTTTTCCAGAGCACATCGCGATCCGCCACCGCCGTCGACCCGAAGATCAGGAGGGTCCATAAGCTCTTCCTGGCACCCTGCCGGAGAGGGGAATCGCCACCGGAGGTCTTCTTCATCACCATACTTGCCTCCGAAGCGATGAGTGAGTAGTCTACCTTGGACTATGGGTCCATAGCAGTAGCTAGATGGTTGTCTTCTCCACCATGTGCTTCATGTTTAGATCTCATGAGCTGCCCTACATGATTGAGATCACCGTTATGTAATTCTACATGTTTAATTTGTTGGGATCCGATGAATATTGGTGTTATGCTTGAGTTGAAGTACTAAAATTTATCTTTTGTTATCTCTATGTTGTTTATGATCTTGCATGCTCTCCATTGTTAGTAGCTATCTTGGCCGAGTAGTTGCTAGTGACTCCAAGAGAGGGTATTTATGCTCGATAGTGGGTTCATGCCTCTATTTAATCTGGGGGAGTGACAGAAACCTCTAAGGTTGTAGATGTGCTGTTGCTACTAGGGGGAAAACAACATTCATATGCTCGAGGGCATATGCTTTGTTTACATTACACACTTTGCTTAATGCAATTATATGTTGTTCGCAACTTAATACTCATGGGGTGTTCGGACGATATCCCCGTGAGTGGATTATTAGTCATAGATGCGGTTGGATGGCGGTCTATGTATTTTGTTGTAATTCCCAGAGTAAATCTCATAGTGATCCTCTCATCATATGCACGTTATCTTTATTCTATCAATTGCCCAAATGTAATTTGTTTACCCAGCTTGTATTATTTTATCTTATGGAGAGACACCGCTAGTGAACTGTGGACCCCGGTCCTATTTCCTTTATATTGCTATCACCTGTTTACTTTACTCGCACTGTTTACTTTACTCGCATACTATTATTACTTTCCACTCGATACGCTCATACCCTTTGTTTCAAGCAAACCGGTGAGATTGACAACCTCATCGTAAGTTGGGAGCAAAGTATTTGGTTGTGTTGTGTGCAGGTTCCGCATTGCAGTTAGCAAGCAAAGCTTGGACGAGGCGCCCTATAAATTGTCCTGAGCTGTCACAAGCTAGCGGGCATCACCTTCAGTCGTTTGTCTGCCTCCTACTGGATTGATAACCTTGGTTTCTTACTGAGGGAAAAACTTGTTGCTATATTCATCACACCATGCTCTTGGGATTTTCTAACTGGCCGGTCATTTACTTCATCAACTCGGCCACCATCAAGGTGGCTAAAACCAAAGCCATTTGCTGAGGTGGCCTGGGTCCCATATGTTATCCAATTAAAACGTTGTCGAACCCACGAGGAGCTGAAGGTATTGGTCAGCAAGTTTAACAGGAAAAATAATATAAAAGCATGTGTTTTGGGGGTTTTGGGTATAAGCGTGCAAGAAAGTAAATACTTAAAGTAAAAATTGCAGGAATATAAATGCCCTTTTTAGAGAAGGCCCAATCCTCTATGCAGAAAGAGGACAAGCTCAAGTGTAAACGAGATGTTACAAATGTTCACAGGGCAGCATGGATTTACTTAGCATACAGATTTCCAAAACAACATGTATGACTATCTTATCAAGTTTTATTCTCATTCGATGGAGCCATAAATAGGTGTAACCATAATACAAGCATGACTGGTTCTGAACATGAAAAGGATTACAATATTTGAAAAATGAGGTTCTCAACTTTTCACTCACATTAGCGCGATTGGACCATTCAGTTACACATCATTATTACAAGCTAGATGTAGGGGGGAAATAGGGCTCCTCTTCTCAAATTTCAGTATCAAATTGTAAAGTTAGGTAATCTTCGACTTGATCAATCTTCATCTTCTTCTTTTTCTCAATTTCATTGAATATTTACTTTTGCTGCTCCAACTGAGTGCTAGGCCTTTTGCTGCTCCTGCCAATTTTCATTTGAAAATGTTTCACTTCTTCTAGTTGAATGAAAGAATTTCCCAAAACAAATTGAAATTCGAGGAGAAAACTAAAAAATTGAACAACTAGCAAGTCTGTCACTCTGACTCGAACCACTTTCACTAGTCGAAGACGGCGAAGGTGAGGTGGATGGGAGGGCGGCTAGGGTGAAAACCTAGATCACCGCCTTTCTTCTAGTGATGTGAGCTTCCTTCTATCTCGAGATATAAAACGGTCACTAAATTAGGCAACTCCTCGATGTCATGCAAAGTTACGGGTAATCAATCCAATTAATCCAAATCAATTGCGTTAATTCTAGGCTAGCTGGTATCGGGAAATGTAGCATTGATTGGAAACCAGGATGATGGATTTTCCTAGCCCTCTTTGCTACTCGCCCGAACTAAATATGTACTCTTCCGGTGATAACTCGATTCAACAACGGGCTGCGCAAGGCTTTCCTTTTTGGATGCATATTCTGGCTATAACCAGATCAAGCTGAGGAAAGAGGACGAGGAAAAAACGGCCTTCATCACACCGTATGGGGTGTTTTGCTACCAAGTGATGCCATTCGGCCTAAAAATGCAGGAGCAACTTATCAAAGGATGATGCAAAGTTGCCTCGGGAGCCAAATAGGGCGCAACATACAAGTCTACATTGATGATGTAGTCATCACTACAAGAGAGGAGAAATCTTTAATCAGCGACTTGGCAGAAACCTTCGACAACCTCAACAAGTTCAAGCTTAAGTTGAACCCGACAAAGTGTTCCTTCGGAGTTTCAGCAGGGCAACTTTTGGGATTCTTGGTATCAGCACGAGGAATAGAGGCAAATCCAGAAAAAATTCAAGCAATTCTAACAATGGGGAAACCCACAAAACTCCATGACGTACAGAAATTAGCAGGACGAGTCGCGGCATTAAGTTGTTTCGTTGCACGACTAGGGGAGAAGGCGCTTCCTTTTTATGCACTTATGAAGAAGACAGACGACAAATTTGAGTGGACAGAAGAAGCAGACGCAGCATTTGCGCAATTGAAAAAAGTGCTTTCCACGCCGCCAGTGCTGGTCGCACCTAAAGAAAAAGAGCCACTACTACTGTACATCGCCGCAACCCATCAGGTGGTAAGTACAGTTCTAGTAGTCGAAAGAAGTGAAGAAGGCAAGGCTCATGGCGTCCAAAGACCGGTATATTTCATCAGTGAAGTGCTATCTCCAACCAAACAGAGGTACCCACATTATCAGAAGTTGGCATACAGTGTCTTCACTACTGCACGTAAATTACGACAGTATTTTACTGTGCACCCAATTATAGTGGTCAATGAAGCACCACTATCGAACATATTGAACAACCCTTTAGCAACAGGCCGTGTCTCTTTGTGGGGAATCGAGTTATCTCCCATGGACATCACGTATGAAAAAAGGAAGGCGATCAAGTCGCAAATTTTGCCAGATTTTACAGCAGAGTGGCTTGAGCTGCAAAGCACAGGACCACCAGATTTATCGAGTACTTGGACAATGTACTTCGATGGATCAAAGCGAGTCCAAGGAGCAGGCGCAGGAGTAGTATTAATATCGCCTCATGGCGACAAATTAAAGTATGTCTTAAGGATGAGCTTCCCGCAGGCTTCTAACAATGAAGCGGAGTACGAGGCTTTATTGCACGGAATGAAGATGGCTAAAGCTTGTGGAGCAACTCGCCTAAAGATATTTGGAGACTCTAACCTTGTTGTCCAGCAAGTTATGAACATGTGTGACACAATCAATGACAACATGATGGCCTACAAGAATCTGTACCATTATCTAGAAGGAACGTTCGATGGATGCGAAGTCTCTCACGTCAGCAGGAACAGCAATGAAGAAGCCGACACTTTAGCAAATATTGGATCACAATGCTTACCTGTACCATCTGGAGTATTTTGGGAAGAAATAGCGGAGAGATCAATAAAAAGTGCTAAAAGTTCGACTACCACGGCAGGCTCGGGGGCTATGACAGAGCCAGAGGAGGTCATGATGATAGAAGAAACATGGATGCAGCCATATCTTGCGTTCATGATAAATAAAAAGCTACCAGAAGATGCAGTGGAGGATAACTCGAAGAGCGAAAGCATTTGTCGTGATTGAAGGAAAACTATACAAGAGAAGTATTACAGGCGTTTTACAACGCTGTGTCACACCCCAGGAAGGGCAAACAATATTGAAAGACATACACGGCGGAGTATGTGGTCATCACGCCAGCAGCAGAGCAATAGCGGCAAAAGCTTTTCGAGCGGGATTCTATTGGCTAACAGCCATCGAGGACGCAAAAGATATAGTTCGAAAGTGTGAAGCACGTCAAAGGTTTGCATCCAGACCGCACGCACCAGTAGCGGAGCTACAAACAATACCATTATCCTGGCCTTTCGCACAATGGGGTCTCGACATGGTGGGAAAGCTGCACAAATCTTGGCCAGGGGGGCATGTCTACATGCTAGTAGCAGTGGATAAATTCACCAAATGGGTGGAAGCAGCTCCAGTAACAACTCAAGACTCTACAGCAGCAATCAGCTTCATCAAGTCGATAGTTTTTCGTTTTGGTGTACCACACAGCATCATCACAGACAATGGGACAAATTTTACTTCAAAAGAATTCAAAAGTTATTGCGAAGGATTGGGGATCAAACTTAAGTTTGCATCTGTGGCGCACCCGAAGACAAACGGGCAAGTCGAAAAAGCCAATGGACTGATCAGTAGCGGAATAAAAAAGAGGCTTTTAGCACCTCTCGAGAAAGCCAAGAGCGCTTGGGTAGAAGAATTGCCCTCCGTTCTTTGGAGTCTAAGAACTACGCCTAATATAGCAACTCAAGAAACTCCTTTCTTCCTGGTCCATGGCGCAGAAGCCGTGCTTCCAGTCGAAGTTACACACGAGGCTCCAAGAGTGACGACATATGACGAGGCGATATCGACAGAAGCATTGCAAGACGACGTTGACGCACTAGATGAAGCAAGAGACAAAGCATTAGAAAGGGCTACGCAATATCAGCAAAGCTTACGAAACTACCATAGCAGTCGAGTTCGTCCACGATCCTTTGTGGTAGGCGACCTCGTTTTGCGACTCAGGCAAGATAGCCATGGGAAATTGGAGTCCCCGTGGGTGGGACCTTACATCATCACGGAAGTAATACCAGGAGGAGCATATCGACTATAAGACAAGAAGACTGGGAAGGACGAAAGCAACCCGTGGAATGCAGAATAGCTACGACGTTTTTACACGTAGACTAAGTATAGAAATATCAATATATTCGAGTTAACCTTCTGGACCCAGAACATGAGGCCACAGGTCGGGTTCTTTGGGTTTAACTCGACAAAAATTGTACGATTCTCGTGTTACTTCTCCGCTCGGGGGCTTCAACCCCTGGATCGTACGAAAAAATCGTTATGACAAGAGGGAAGGGTTTTCCTTCACTATAAGGTTGTTTACACAACCCGATAAATACAGATAAAACTTGGTTCATAAAAAGAACCCGATATCATCCTTACATTTATTGGTTCGCAAAGAACCCGACATATGGAAAGCGTATCTCAGAGCATGACTTGTTCTCATGGTACTAGTAAACGATATCGACACAAAGTACGAATATTTATTGCAAGTATCATTGCAGGAAGGACAATTGTCAAACGAAATTACATGGATAACGGATCCTAATAAAAGAGGGCTTCAAGCTTCATATTTCTTCTGGCAAAGAGTGCCATTATAGATCTTCACGTCAAACTTCGACGTACCAACGTGGAAGTCGAAGGCCATGATGAAGCCTTGATGGATGTCGTGGTCTTCAGCAAATTGCGACCAGCCTCCTCTAAAGTACTGTTCGCCGTCGCCATCGTACCACACCTCCACCTCATAGGGGATGCCACCGCCAGACTGTTCACGAAGAACCGCCTCTCGCAGTTCGCGGCAATCCATAAACTTCGTGAAATCTAGCGGCAAGCGCTGAATTTCATGGCACTGCGCCATGGCAATGCAAAGGAAAGAAAAGATACGGGGAGGTGCAGAAAGAGCAGCTGGAGCAGCAGATGGAGGAGTGATTGGACCTGGAGTGACGTTAGTCACTTTGGGTTTGTTCTTACTACCAGGTGGGCGGCTGGGACGGCGCTTGGCCGGAGCATCTGACGAAGTCCCTGCGGCGGCCGGCGCGGTGTTCTTGTTCTTGCTGCCGCGAGGACGACCCCGACCTCATGGTGCCGCCGGGGAACCAAGGTTCAGACGGGAGCCTGCAGCATCTGCCATGAGTGCGAGAAAGAAACCTCAGAAAAACCTAGATGGAGGAGAGAAGATGATGCGGCGGAGGAAAGGATCTGATTAGGGTTTTTATCCTTAACAGATGGTGCTTTATTTATAAGCGTGTATTATTGGCCCCCCGTGCTACGACGCAGCCCACAAACAAATTTTAAGTAGGAGTTAAATTCTGCGTAGAGCAGACGATAATATCAATGAAGAAAAACAAGACAGGAGGCTATGATCGCGCGATATGGAAACCTCGACTTGGACTCGGGGGCTCGTCAAATAGTAAAAGGTCGACAGTAGAAAGAAGAGCTGAACTTTGAGCCTATGCTTGACTACAAGTTGCCAAACATAGCCTCGGGGGCTACTCCCATCGGGAGCGCTGAGCGCGCACCCGATAGAGAAGAAATAGTCAATATTGAAATTGCAGAAGGATAAGCATACAAAAATCTTCGACTACGTAGTCGACAAATTAAAGAGAAGTTACTCCCATCGGGAGCGAGTTTTATGGTTGTAGAAACCCGAATATTTTCAGTCAAACTTTGACTGCGACATGAGATTCTCGAGTTGCGTTATCGCAACGAAACTCGAATGCCGTGATTTATCACGAAGGTAAGACCCCGGGATCCGTCCTGTGTGGCCTAGTATACGCACATGGATGCGCTCTGCTGGTATGTATCCGTGTCAACGACGCGAAGAAAATCCTAGTGGACGCACTGGGTACCCTGAGAACCACTGGGACTCATTTTTTGTAAGTCCTAAATGAGGCAAAAGAGTGAGTTTGACCGGTATCCCGAATTCAAGTCCAAGGGGATTGAATTTGAAGTAGGTGACAAGTATCTGTTCCGGCAGTTAACTGACCTCTTGATCCGTCAGAGTTGTCAGGCTTGTTCATCGAGACCCCTTGCGAGCAAATTATCATCAATATAAAGTCGAAAGACCAAGTCGAAGATTTGAAGATAAAGTCGAAGAATTGATCAAGTCGAAGATTTGAAGATTAGAGATTCAACCCGAATCTGCAATTCTGGTAGAATCTCAGGGGCTACTGACAAGGGTATAGTTGATAGAACCCGTTAGTTGAGTACCCCTGAGGCCCGATAAGCTAGGCCCAATTGTAATGATAGTCGAATACGAGTTAATACCGTATGTCGATATTTGTAATCTGTATCGAACCCTACCCGATCCTCGAGACCTGGCCACCTATATATAGGGGCCAGGAGGGGACGGTGTAGGGCAGATTGAAAGCAAGCCAGGTTGAATACCCAAGTTTACTTTCGATACACACCTATTTCGACTAACTTTACCTTCGAGTTCATCCGACGCCCTATCTCCCCGATCCTAAGTCCTTCATCTAGGACATTTGTCGAGTTAACCCCTCGTCAACTATAGTTCTACGTTTTGTCTTTAGTTAAATATTTATAATTTGACCAAAATTATAAGGAAAAGTACCAGCATTTAGGGTGCTAATTTGTATCACTTTGATCCTCTTCAAATAGAGTTTCGTAATATACCAAGTTGATCATATATATTTGATACTCTTTTCTACATAGTTGGTTAATTTAAAATTTTAACTTACTATAGAAGCAATAAGTATTCTTATTTGCAGAAGAAGAGAGTTTTTTAAGTATTGCATCCATTCAGCGATTTGCTTCGTGAGTTGCATATATTTTGATGCCATGGTACCATCTTCATCAAATCCAGCCTCCAGGAAGTCTACGTCATCACCTTCAACCTTCGGAATGTGGGATGGGAGCGTCACCTCGAATGTCTTCAATTTTCCTTCGGCCTGCAAGGCTGCAACAAGTGGGACACGAATAGCCCGTCGACAGCCAACCCTGAATCCCTTACTGTCATGTCGTGCCATCTCACCTAAGTCAATTCTAGCAGGACATCCTGAATACATAGCAAAATAATGGATAATAAAAGAAGAAGAATGTGCAAAGAGCACAATTATGGTGATATTTAAATACAGAATTCAACCCACAAGTTTAGCTCATGCCTTTCAAACACCTTTAAAAGAAAAGGTGACCAAATAGTTTAGCATAAGGAAACAAACCTCACAACGTAGAGCAACGAAAAACATTTTCTGTTTTGACAACACACTCGATTTACTACAAACCACTCGGACAATCAGTAAAATAAAGATAGTGCGAATATAATTTGGAGATGCTTCAGGCAAGACAACAATGACACACTATCAATACACCTACAGCTAACTAATATCTAACCGTTTGTAACAACCGTGGAAGAACTAAGCTAAGAAAGCATGTCCACCTCATGGCGCAGTTCCTCCTTGCCACCCCCGCTACACTCCTCCCCTTCACGAGGCGGCATCACGGCAATCTGCTGCAACACGTACTGCTTCACAGACTACCACTTGTCGAAGAAGCTGGCACAATCACATAGTACATCCATCACCTGCACAACAACAAACCAAGATAGCTTCACCTCCACTTACGGCACAAAATAATTTACTAAAACACAAACAAGATTACTAGGCTAGGCCCGGCATCACCTAATCTTTACTATTGGTTCTCAGTTGGTGAAGGCACTTTGCCTCTACATCATTTGATTGCCCAAAATACCCCTAACAAAACAACTGAAATGCAGAATTAATACGGAATCAATCTGGTCCTGTTAAGGAATATATTTTCAATCAATCTTTCTATACTTGGAAAACTGTAGTAAATAGAGGAATTAATATAGGAAATATTTCCTTGTTCTGCCCCATCAATCAAGATAAATATTTCCTTATTTCGCTCAACAAATATCACGTCAATCAAACAAAATATTTCCTTATTTTTTGCAACAAATATTACGTAAATAAGCAAAAAAAAACTTGTTTTGCCCAATAAATATCACGTCAATCAAACAAAATATTTTTTTGTTTTTCTCAAAAAATATCACCTCAATCATAGATGTTTTACTCATCAATCGCTTCCTAAGAAACCAGTGATGGTACATGCTGAAATGAAATCAGCGATTTGTTTGATCGATTGGAAATACGGGAATAGTAGACGCTACCATAAAGAAACACGATTGCTCTTGGCCAAAGGAGTTTGAGTCCAATGCCTTAAATCGCTAAGGTCACGTTTGACTGCATGTGAATTTACACCAATTTCAGCTTACGAGGGTATAAATGAGACACCGGTTTATTTTTCATAATCAAAAAATTGTTTGAGTAAGAAAATATTTGGAATGACCAAAGGAACAACCGGAAATCAATCAACGGGTAGAGAAGCTAGCAAAATCTACAGCAGGCATCGAACGCCTAACAAGAACACCGACTATTCAACTACTAAAAAGATATATAGAAATAGGGAAATATTCGTTTTGATTTAAATCCTACAAAAGTGACTCGGCATATATTTATCGAGCTGATGGATAAGGTGACAATACATGCTGAGGAAAAATGAGGTAGCAAGATAAGAGAGTGGCACAACATCGTAGTGACGACATAGATAGACAAGAACTAGGAAGAGAAAAATGGTGGCTTTACTATTTGTGGTCTAGGTTAAACGACAAAAATTGCATGCTTCTTGCATCCATTCTAAAATAAGATAATCTTTTGCTTATGAGATTACTACCTAGATGTGTTTCGTAGTGAGGATATCATCTTAAGTCTGAGCCCATTTCAAGGTCAAGAAGACCATATAATTTATTGAATCAGACTGGCTATATATGTGGTGTTTCAGATGCACCCTTTGGATGACAATGTTACTACAATAGTATTTTTTTCCTTAAGAAAAACCAAAGATCGGAACCTCGCTTGGGAGGGTTGCCAAAGTGTAAAAAAAGTGAGTATAGTGGTTTCCTCTGGTGGGAGGGGAGGAGAGGGACACGCATGATGAGTTATGGGGGTGGGGGCAAGTAAGCAACTCATTTGACTGTAGTAGAAGAGATGGCATGACAACGATGAATAGTTGTTAAGAAATAAATGCTCCGTGCAAAAGATATCATGATTTAAATCAAACTGCTTTGATAAATTTATTTTTACAATGTTACTCCGTAGCAACGCACGGGTATTTAGCTAGTCATCAACAAAACTATAGTTTCATAATTATAGTTTGATTTCTGGAATGTAAGCAACATATATAGTCCAAAGTACACAACCATACTATCTTTGTCAAAATACATCACATAGTCGAGAAGCAGGCAAGAAATAGGATAAAGCCCACAAATAGCAGGTCATATATAAGGATGTGTAACAGGACAATCATTTTCACAGCATACACTATATGTAGGTTCCAAATACTGAAAGATCTACTCCCTCTGTCCAAACGCTTAAGGCGTAATTTTTCTAGCACGTCGATTAAGGAGCGATTAAGTGCAAGAATAACTTCCAAAATTGCCCCTCCATGCATGCATAAAACCTAGCACTAGCAGATGCCTTACGCCGTGCATTAGTACCAGCTTCTGCTCTCCTTTTCAACTAGCACACATACAAGTTCTTTCTATATACATCTTTCTTTCTCTGACGGAGGTACAGGTATGTGTGTTGTGATATAAAATTCAGTTAGCAAGGACCAAAGGTGTAGTCATATGAAATAAGACAATTCTGAATTGGGCATTCAACAAGATCTGCATTTTTTAGCATCTAAATAAAGGACTGACTGCTGATTCCATCACATAGCATGATTTGTTATAATAAAAACAGTACAAGTAAAGAACTACAAAAGCTCATTAAAGGAAAAAATGAATGGCTAATTCTGATCTGTGTGTCAGGTGAGTCAGGTGAACAACAACATGCTTTTGCACACAGATACAAGGAGAAACAGAGCAAGTCCCATTGGAGGCAGACATGTGACTGAAGCATCAGATGGAGCTACCACCAGCAAGTTAAAAAACTATTAAAAAGGTGAACTTCAAACAATGATAACAGCAGCCCTACACATGCAGGAAATCTATGCCTGAAACTAAAAGAGACACACATAATGCGCACACTGTCACCTTCACATCATGATACAAGGTGTATCCGGAGATCACAAATATAAAGCACGGGAGTTGCATAATATCTGAATAATAGCACCTACCAATTCAACTAGATACAAAGCTCATGATCACATAAAGATCACATCATGGGAGAGAGAGGTGAACCACATAGCTACCGGTAGAGCCCTTGGCCCTGGGGGAGAACTACTCCCTCCTCATCATAGGGGGCAGCAACGGCGATGGAGATGGTGGTGAGGTCGATGGAGACGGCGATGGAGATCGATGGAGATGGCTCCGGGGGCACTTCCCCGTCCCGGTAGGGTACCGGAACAAAGACTTCTGTCCCCCAAAATTTGTCTTCGATGGCGGCGCTGCAGAACTGTTCATGGAAAAATGCCGATTATTTTAGGGTTTTCCGTCGGATGGCTTTATATAGGCGAAGGGGCGTCGTCAGGAGATAGACCAGGCGGGCTCACCATGGGTGGGCGCGGCCAGGGGCTGGGCCGCGCCCCCCTGTGGTGTGGCCAGCCTCTGGCCCCTCTCCGGCTCCCGTTTGGTCCTCGTCCTTCGTCCGGGGAAAATAGGAGTTTCCAAACTTGTTTCGTCCCATTCCGAGAATATTTCCTGTGTAGCTTTTCTAAAATACAAAAATAGCAGAAAACAGGGAATTGCACTATGGCATCTTGTCAATAGGTTAGTTCCGGAAATTGCATAAAAACGCCACGAAGTGTAACGAAACACAAGTCAAATGGTGTAAAAAGAAGCATAGAGCATCAAAAATTATAGATACGTTTGAGACGTATCACTATGCATGATTATGGCCGTTATTGCTCTCTTAGTTGGTTGCTCCCAGTCTTTTGCTAGCCTTCATTTTGTACTGAGAGAGAATACTTCTCGTGCATCCAACTCCCAAAAACCAAAGTTTTCCAAAGAGTCCACTATAAATTCCTATGCATAGTATTTGCAAGCCATTCCAAGTAAATTTTCATGTGCTACCTTTCAAAAAATCTTCAAAATACTTCTCATTTTGTGACACTGTTTTCAGCTCATGGGGACGTAGTGGTCGGATTTGCTATCTTCCATATTGTTTTTATTCCAAAAAAAGAAAAAAAGGAAAAAGAAAAGAAAAAAGGCACTCCTCCATGGTATGTGAAAATTGATGGGCACCCGATGGAATCGGTTAGCCATGGTTTGTGAAAGGAAAAGTGGGGAGTAGTGCCAAGCTTTATAAAAGAGCACAAAAGTGCCAATCTCTCTCTCAAAAACTTGCTTAGTATGAAAGATAGTAAGAACCCCATTGCCAGTCGTTGAGAAGAACAACCACCTCTCAAAACAAAATTTTATCTCTCTGTTTTACAAATGAAAAGCTCTAGCACATGTTTAATCCCTGCTTCCCTCTACGAAGGGCCTTTCTTCTACTTTTATGTTGAGTCTCCACCTTCAACCTTTATGCACCGTCTAAGAGAGCATAGTTGTCATTCTAAGTTTATTGTGCATAGTCCCAAAATTTATTATTGATTGATTCATGATTATTGTTTTGCTTGTTCTTAAATTATTTGTATCTAGTCGCCCTCTTAAACTTGAAGGTGTCATATGCATTTATGTTTTGCTATTCCATGAAGGACAACCTGAAAACCACTTTGCTATGTTTTTCTATATGGTTGAAACACACACTTGACTTTCAATGCATCATTACTCATGATCTTTTGTTTGTGTTACTTTTCATGTTATAACATGGTTGCTAAGTTTTATTGTCAAGATTATGTCTTTTATGCCCATGTTTAGAGTACTTTCATCTCAGCACTCAATGCTTTACATCGTTTGATCAAGATTGTGTTCGTGCATGTCACCTCAAAAATTATTGTTTTGTTATCACTTGCCTACTCGAGGACGAGCAGGAGTTAAGCTTGGGGATGCTTGATACGTCTCAAACGTATCTATAATTTTTGATACTCCATGCTTGTTTATGCACCATTTGCTTTGTGTTTTGTTACACTTCGTGGCGTTTTTATGCATTTTCTGGAACTAACCTATTAACGAGATGCCACAGTGCCAGTTCCCTATTTTTTTCTGTTTTTGTGTTTCAGAAAAGCTACACGGGAAATATTCTCGGAATTGGTCGAAACAAAAGCCGAACTTCCTATTTTTCCCGACACGGGACGGAATCCAAAGCTGAGACGGAGGGGGACCAGGGGCCGCCCACACCATGGGGTGGCGCAGGCTAGCCCCTGGCTGCGCCACCAAGTGGTGGGGACACCTAGCCCACCTCCTGACGCCGTCCTTCTGCCTATATATTCCCCTCGACAGGAAAACCCTAAACACCCGATCAATTTTCCATGAAACATACTTTAAGTCGCCGCCGTCGTCGATGCGAGATCGGGAGGGTACAGAAGCTCTTCTTGGCATCCTGCCGGAGAGGGGAATCACCGTCGGAGGCTTTCTTCATCACCATGCTGATACGTCTCAAACGTATCTATAATTTTTGATGCTCCCTCCTTGTTTATACACCATTTGCTTTCTGTTTTGTTACACTTCATGGCGTTTTTATGCATTTTCTAGAACTAACCTACTAACGAGATACCAAAGTGCCAGTTACCTGTTTCTGCTATTTTTGTGTTTCAGAAAAGCTACACAAGAAATATTCTCAGAATTGGACGAAACAAAAGCCAAAGTTCCTATTTTTCCCGAGTGTGACGGAGTCCAAAGCAGAGACGGAGGGGTGCCAAGAGGCGACCGCACCACCCCATGGCGCGGGCCACCCCCTGGCCATTCCGGGGCCTAGTGTGGGCCCCTGGTCCACTTCCTGACGCCGCCCTTCCGCCTATATATTCCCCTCGATGGGAAAACCTAAGCACCCGATTAATTTTCCATGAAACATACTATAAGCCGCCGCCGCCATCGACGCGAGATCGGGAGGGTCCAGAAGCTCTTCCCGGCACCCTACCGGAGAGGGGAATCACCGCCGGAGGCCTTCTTCATCACCATGTCTGCCTCTGGAGTGATGTGTGAGTAGTCTACCTTGGACTACGGGTCCATAGCAGTAGCTAGATGGTTGTCATCTCCTCCACGTGCTTCATGTTTAGATCTTGTGAGCTGTCTATCATGATCAAGATCATCGTTGTGTAATTCTACATGTTGTGTTTGTTGGGATCCGATGAATATTGGTACTATGTCAAGTTGAATTGTTGATTTATCATCTTTATGTTATCTCTATGTTGTTTATGATCTTGCATGCTCTCCGTTGCTAGTAGATATCTTGGCCGAGTAGATGCTAGTGACTCCAAGAGGGAGTATTTATGCTCTGCAGTGGGTTCATGCCTCTAGTAACTTGGGGGAGTGACAGAAACCTCTAAAGTTGTAGATGTGTTGTTGCTACTAGGGACAAAACAACAATCTTGTGTTCAAGGACATTTGTATTGTTTACATTACACACTTTGCTTAAGGCGATAATCTGTTGCTTGCAACTTAATACCCAATGGTTGCTCGGACGATATCCGAAGGGTGGATTATTAGTCATAGATGCAGTTGGATTACGGTCTATGTATTATGTTGTAATGCCCAAGTGAATCTCATAGTGATCCTCATAACATTTGTACGCTTGCTTTATTCTATCAAATGCCCAACTGTAATTTATTTACCCAGCATGTTATTTATCTTATGGAGAGACACCACTAGTGAACTGTGGACCCCGGTCCATTCTTTTATATTGCTATTACTGTTAACCATTTACTTGTTTTATTTACATTCTTGCAAACTACTATCTTTTACCACTCGATACGCTTAATCCTTTATTTACAGCAAACCGGTGAGATTGACAACCTCACTATAAGTTGGGACAAAGTACTTGGTTGTGTTGTGTGCAGGTTCCACGTTGCTGCTGGTGCAAAGCTACGCCCTGGACGAGGCGTCATATACAAATTGTCCAGAGCTGTCGCGAAGCTAGCGAGCATCAACCTTCGGAAGTTTTGTTCTGTCTCCTACTGGTTCGATAAACCTTGGTTTCATACTGAGGGAAGACTTGCTGCTGTGCTCATCACACCTTCTCTTGGGGTTTCCAACTGGGCGGTCATCTACAAAACTCCTACATTAAACACCGCACCATCAACAAGTTTTCTGGCGCCGTTGCCGGGGAGAAAGAGGATTTCTGCAAGGATAGTCTCTTGCTTCCAATCTTTTACTTTGTTATTGTTTTGCTTTATTTTATTTTTGCTTGCATCTTTTTATCAAAAATATAAAAAAATTAGTTCCTTTATAGTTGTTACTTTTACTTGCCTACTTTTAGTTTTGCTAGAATGGGTACTCCTGAGAACACCAAGTTGTGTGATTTTACTAGCACCAACAACAATGATTTTATCTACACTCCTATTGTGCCACCTGCTCCGAAGGCAAATTTTTATGAGATTAAACCTGCTTTGTTGAATCTTGTTATGAAAGAGCGATTTTCTGGTGCTAGTACTAATGATGCTGCAGCTCATCTCAACAATTTTGTTGAGCTATGTGAGATGCAAAAGTATAAGGATGTAGATGGTGATATTATTAAGCTTAAGTTGTTTCCTTTCTCTTTAAGAGGAAGAGCTAAGGATTGGTTGCTATCTTTGCCTAGAAATAGTATTGATTCTTGGGTTAAGTGTAAGGATGCTTTTATTGGAAAATATTATCCTCCTGCTAAGATTATAGCTTTGAGAAGTGATATTATGAAGTTTAGGCATTTTGATAATGAACATGTTTCTCAAGCTTGGGAAAGAATGAAATCTATGATAAAGAATTGTCCCACTCATGGACTGACTACTTGGATGATTATCCAACCCTTTTATGCAGGACTAAATTTTTCTTCAAGAAATATTTTGGATTCAGAAGCTGGAGGCACTTTTATGTCCATCACCTTGGGCGCCGCAACAAAGCTTCTTGATAATATGATTGTAAATTTTTTTGAGTGGCACACCGAGAGAGCTCCACAAGGTAAGAAGGTAAATTCTGTTGAGGAAACCTCTTCCTTGATTGATAAGATTGATACTATTATGGCTATGCTTGTTAATGATAGATCCCATGTTGATCCTAATAATGTTCCTTTAGCCTCTTTGGTTGCTCAATAAGAGCATGTTGATGTGAACTTCATTAGAAATAATAATTTCAATAACAGTGCTTATAGGAACAATTTTGCTAGCAACAATTATAGGCCGTATCCTTCTACCAATGGTAATGGTTATGGCAACTCTTATGGTAATTCCTCCAACAACACTAGGGGCGCGCCCTCTGATCTTGAAATCTTGCTCAAAGACTTAATTAGTAAACAAACTGCTTTCAATAAGTCTGTTGAGGAAAAGTTGGGTAAAATTGATGTTCTTGCATCTAAAGTTGATAGCCTTGCTCTTGATGTTGAACTTCTGAAACTAAAAGCTTTGCCTCATGATGTGAAAGAAAGCGAGACTTTGAATGCCATCTAGGTTAGAATCGATGAAAATGTTAGGATGTTAGCAGAATTGCATGCTAGGTGGGAAAGAGAAGACGAGATGGCTAGAAATATGAAGGTTTGTACTATTACCACCTCTAGTGATGTTGTTTCAAATGTTAGCAATCCTCTTACTATGATTTGTGTAGAAAAACTCCTACGCCTTATACGAAAAAGCCCAAAACTACAAAAACTTTTTCTACAAAAAGTGCTGAAATTTTTCGGAGTATGGAAGACAATAGCTCTACTTCTTTTAATTATTTTGATGCTGATTGTTGCAATATATCTGAAGTTATTTTTTTCTTGCAAAAGCTTGCTTTAAGTCCTAATGCTAGTTCTATGAATGTTGCTTTTACAAAGCATATTACAAATGCTCTCATGAAAATTAGGGAAGAAAAGTTGAAACAAAAGGTCTCTATTCCCAAGAAGTTAGAAGATGGTTGGGAGCCCATCATTGATATCAATGTGAATGATTTTGATTGTCATGCTTTATGTGATCTTCACCGCTTGAAAATTGTTATTTCGATGTTCCTCTTGCTGATGTTGCTAAGAAGAAACCTTTGGGAAGGATTAATGATGTTCTTATTATGGTTAACAATAACCTTGTTCCCGTTGATTTCCTTGTTTTGGATGTTGAATGCAATGCTTCATGTCCTATTATTTTGGGAAGACCTTTTCTTATAGCTGTTGGTGCCATCATTGATATGAAGGAAGGCACCATTAAATATCAATTTCCACTCAATAAAGGTATGGAACACTTCCCTAGAAAGAGAAATAAATTACTTTTTGACTCTATTCTTAGAGAAAATTATGAACTTGATGCTTCATCGCTTGATATTACTTGATTTCTACTTTCTGCGCCTAGCTCAAAGGCGTTAAAGAAAAGCACTCTTGGGAGATAACCCAATGTTTTATTTTCAGTACTTTTTCTTTTTGTTGAGTCTTGGAAGTTATTACTACTGTAATGACCTCTCCTTATCATTTTATTTCATTTTTGTTCCAAGAAGAACCTCTAATGGGAGGAAGGTAAGATTTGGGGAAGTTGCTATCCTGAAATAGATTTCTGTGCTGCACCGTAAAAATTCGTGAAAATTCTCAGAATATCTTTTTGATCTGTGATTTCTTGTGCGCATACCGCAGGTTATTACCAAACTTTTATTAGTTTTGCACTTTTCGATTTGAGCAATAGAAGGTCCTCGAAAAAATCAATCTTTGTTAGCTGTTCTGTTTTGACAGATTTCTGCCACTATTTGTGTTTGCCTCTCGATCGCTTTCTTTTTGAGTTCTTTTGATCACGGAACTTTTGAGGAAGTTGCTACAGTATCTTATGCTTTAATGGATGGTATATTTGAGTTTGAAACTGAACCAAAAGAGTAGATTTACTATCATGCTTACACTAATGTTGCTAATAGAATTGTGTGAAGTTTTGTATGAAGGAAGTTTTCAAGTGTAGGGAAAGGAGAGTGATGAGATGAGATGAAGTATGGACAAAATATCAAGATTGGGGATGCCCATAACACCCTAAGAAATATCCAAGAGGTACAAGCGTCAAAGCTTGGGGATGCCCCCGAGGCACCCCTTCTTCATCGACAAAAATCAGGTCACCTTTCAAGACACTATATTTTTATTGCTTCATGTACTGTGCATTTTTCTTGGAGCGTCTTTACTTTTGCTTTCAGATTTATTTTGTTTTGTTTGCTGCAATAAATGGTTGGACCCCAACACATTTCTTTTGGAGAAGACACACTCTGTTCTTCATTGCCAAGAACACTCCAGTTTTTACTCTTATCGTTCAACGAGTGTTCTCTTTTTCTAGAACTACGTTTAGCTTTTGTTTTTCGCCTTGATTTTCATTCAAATCTTTATATCTTTGTATCAGGGTTTATTTATACCACTGGTATATATTGGTTTTCATCTCAAAGAGTGATTTCAAAAAGATTGAATGGTGTTGGAAAAGCGAAAAAAGTTTCATGCCTATAGTGGTACAAATGGGAGCTTGTTTAGACTGTGGCTTAGACTTCTGCATGTCATGCTTGATGTTATTTTGATAGTATGCTTAGTAGTTTTTTCTGTAGCATGACTTGTCTCAAATGACTGAGATTGCTTAATGTGCCTTTGAAAGAATCATGCGTTGTTTTTGTTATATGGGAGAATATTATTGTGGTTTTCCCCTTTGATGCTTTATTTGGGTTGACATGGCACATGCTTACAACATGTTTGCCTTTAACAAGTCACCATAATCCTCTATTATCATTTGGTTTTTGACTTGTGATACCACTTTATGCTTCGGTTAATGATGTTTTGTCGCTATGCATGATTATGGCCGTTATTGCTCTCTTAGTTGGTCGCTCCCAGTCTTTTGCTAGCCTTCATTTTGTACTGAGAGGGAATACTTCTCGTGCATCATATCTACCTATTAGCAATTTGCTATTCTAAGCACATTCGTCTTGCTTTTATCTATCCTTCAAATTAAACTTTTTTGTGTTATGTGAAAATTAGTTAGTAAAGCTCTCACGAACCTGACGGCACACTTTACTTTTCTTGCTTTTAGTAAATTTGACATTGTGGCTCTCTTATGTTGACATTATGCTTGCAAGTTGTAAGTTGGAGGTTAGCCCAGCCATGCCGTCATGGGGCAAGCTTCAACATTGCACTTTTTCTCATTTAGTTGATATCGTGATCTTTTGTTTATGGATACATGCGATGTGAAATAAGTTGGAAACTTGTGAGCTCATGGAGTTTGTATGTGTTAGAGAAACGCCTGAGCCGCTAATCTAAGCCATGCATCATTCATGGTGGAAATTTACAGCATGCCCATAGTGGACATTCGACGATGCATCTCACAATAAAAAGTTATACCAATGGTAAATAAAAGAGATGCCGAGGTGTTCATTGTCTGTTTGTCTTGTCATTTTGATGTGGGCTTGTTCCATGTCATCGGGCAAGAGGTACCCCGTTGGCGTTCTCGATGATACATGTATGCTTACAATGACAAGAACTTGCTTGGGACCTAAGTCGAGTAGCATGAGGTTTGGGTATTCGTACTTCACGGGACAAGAGATTTTCAACTTATGATTTGTTAAGCATATGCTTCGTAATTGTACTCGCATTAACCTTAACTATTCAAGATGCCTATGATGGGGGCAATGAGAGCTCAAAGCTAGTAAGTATCATAATTTTTGGAGGTTTATAAAACTTGCAATCACTGCTTCCCTCTGCAAAGGGCCTTTCTTTTACTTCTATGTTGAGTCCCCACCTTCTACCTTTATGCACCGTCTAAGAGAGCATAGTTGTCATTCTGAGTTTAATGTGCATAGTCCCAAAATTATTATTGATTGATTCATGATTATGGTTTTGCTTGTTCTTAAATTATTTGTATCTAGTAGCCCTCTTAAACTTGAAGGTGTCCAATG
Source organism: Dactylis glomerata (assembly GCA_007115705.1). NCBI lineage: Eukaryota > Viridiplantae > Streptophyta > Magnoliopsida > Poales > Poaceae > Dactylis > Dactylis glomerata. The sequence continues at coordinate 708,048 of QXEO01000906.1, read as the reverse complement.
CATTTATGTTTTGCTATTCCATGAAGGACAAGCTGAAAACCACTTTGCTATATTTTTCTATATGGTTGAAACACACACTTGACTTTCAATGCTTCATTACTCATGATCTTTTGTTTGTGTTACTTTTCATGTTATAACATGGTTGCTAAGTTTTATTGTCAAGATTATGTCTTTTATGCCCATGTTTAGAGTACTTTGATCTCAGCACTCAATGCTTTATATCGATTGATCAAGTTTGTGATGGTGCATGTCACCTCAAAAATTATTCTTTTGTTATCACTTACCTACTCGAGGACGAGCAGGAGTTAAGCTTGGGGATGCTTGATACGTCTCAAACGTATCTATAATTTTTGATGCTCCATGCTTGTTTATACACCATTTGCTTTGTGTTTTGTTACACTTCGTGGTGTTTTTATGCATTTTCCAGAACTAACCTATTAACGAGATGCCACAGTGCCAGTTCACTGTTTCTACTGTTTTTGTGTTTCAGAAAAGCTACACAGAAAATATTCTCGAAATTGGACGAAACAAAAGCCAAAGTTCCTATTTTTCCCGTTGCGTGACAGAGTCCAAAGCAGAGACGAAGGGGTGCCAGGAGGCGGCCGCACCACCCCATGGAGCGGGCCACCCCTGGTCGCGCTGGGGCCTAGTGTGGGCCCCTGGTCCACTTCCTGATGCTGCCCTTCCGCCTATATATTCCCCTCGACGGGAAAACCTAAGAACCCAATCAATTTTCCACGAAACATACTGTAAGCCACCGCCGCCGTCGACGCGAGATCGGGAGGGTCCAGAAGCTCTTCCCGGCACCCTGCCAGAGAGGGGAATCATCGCCGGAGGCCTTCTTCATCACCATGCCTGCCTCTAGAGTGATGTGTGAGTAGTCTACCTTGAACTACGGGTCCATAGCAGTAGCTAGATGGTTGTCATCTCCTCCATGTGCTTCATGTTTGGATCTTGTGAGCTGCCTATCAAGATCAAGATCATCGTTGTGTAATTCTACATGTTGTGTTTGTTGGGATCCGATGAATATTGGTACTATGTCAAGTTGAATTGTTGATTTATCATCGTTATGTTATCTCTATGTTGTTTATTATCTTGCATGCTCTCTATTGCTAATAGATATCTTGGACGAGTAGATGCTAGTGACTCCAAGAGGGAGTATTTATGCTCGATAGTGGGTTCATGCCTCTAGTAACTTGGGGGAGTGACAGAAACCTCTAAAGTTGTAGATATGTTGTTGCTACTAGAGAGAAAATAACAATCTTGTGTTCAAGGACATTTGTATTGTTTACATTACGCACTTTGCTTAAGGCGATAATCTGTTGCTTGCAACTTAATACCCAACAGTTGCTCGGACGACATCCGATGGGTGGATTATTAGTCATAGATGCAGTTGGATTACTGTCTATGTATTATGTTGTAATGCCCAAGTGAATCTCATAGTGATCCTCATGACATTTGTACGCTTGCTTTGTTCTATCAATTGTCCAACTGTAATTTGTTTACCCAGCATGTTATTTATCTTATGGAGAGACACCACTAGTGAACTGTGGACCCCGGTCCATTCTTTTACATTGCTATTACAGTTTATCATTTACTCGCTTTAGTTACATTCTCGCAAACTACTATCTTTTACCACTCGATACGCTTAATCCTTTGTTTACAACAAACCGGTGAGATTGACAACCTCACTGTAAGTTGGGGCAAAGTACTTGGTTGTGTTGTGTGCAGGTTCCACGTTGCTGCTGGTGCAAAGCTACGCCCCAGACAAGGCGCCATATATAAATTGTTTGGAGCTATCGCGAAGCTAGCAAGCATCAACCTTCGGAAGTTGGTTCTTTCTCCTACTGGTTTGATAAACCTTTGTTTTATACTGAGGGAAGACTTGCTGTTGTGCTCATCATACCTTCCTCTTGGGATTCCCAACTGGGCGGTCATCTACACGCCATCATCTGCAAGGTAAAACAAATTTGCTTTGTGCCTTCAACCTCACCAAGTGGTTGTCAACACAAGGTGTGTGTAAGTATACAAAACTGAAAATAAATATGCAGTACTAAGTAAATATGCAAATGCAACGGTGCTAGAAAATCTTTTGCCGTGGGTATATGCAAACTAAAGTAATATGCAATGCAATGATAAACAGTAAAGATATGGTTGTAGTGTTTTGGTTTGTGAAATGTGCTGTGGCGGTATGTGATAGTGTAAATCACCGTCCAGTTGGGAACCCCAAGAGGAAGGTTTGATGAGTACAGCAGCGAGTTATCCCTCAGTAAGAAACCAAGGTTTGTCAGTCCAGGAAAAAACTAAACTCCAGAAGGTGATGCCCGCTAGCTTCACGACAGCTTCGGACAATTTATAAGGCGCCTCGATCAAGCTTTGCTTTGCGAGCGGCAACGTGGAACCTGCACACAACACAACCAAATACTTTGCTCCCAATTTACGATGAGGTTGTCAATCTCACCGGTTTGCTTGAAACAAAGTGTATGAGCGTATTGCTACGTGTGGTGGTGTATAGTTGACGTGGGAGCAGACTGTCCTTGTGCGTGGTGAATAACCAGCCCGTTGGGAACCCCAAGAGGAAGGTATGATGAGTGTAGCAGCAAGTTTTCCCTCAGTTTAAGAAACCAAGGTTTATCGAACAGGAGAAGAGAGACAATGACGGCTGAAGGTGATGCTTGCTAGTTTGCGACAACAGCAGACAATTTATATATGGCGCCTCGTCCAAGCTTTGCTTGCTAGCTGCAACGTGGAACCTGCACACACACAAACAAATACTTTGTTCCCAACTTGCGATGAGGTTGTCAATCTCACCGGTTTGCTTGAAACAAAGGTTATGAGTGTATCGAGTGGAAAACAATATAGTATGCGAGTAAAGTAAACAGTACGAGTAAAGTAAACAGGTGATAGCAATATGATGGAAATAGGACCGGGGTCCACAGTTCACTAGTGGTGTCTCTCCATAGATAAAATAACACATGCTGGGTAAACAAATTACAGTTGGGCAATTGATAGAATAAAGATAAACGTGATATGTCAAGAAGATCACTATGAAATTTACTCTGGGCATTACAACAAAATACATAGACCGCCATCCAACTGCATCTATGACTAATAATCCACCCCCGGGGATATCAATCCGAACACCCTAGAAGTATTAAGTTGCGAACAACAGATAATTGCATTAAGCAAAGTGTGTAATGTAAACAAAGCATATGCCCTTGAGCATATGAATGTTGTTTTCTCCCTAGTAGCAACAGCACATCTACCACCTTAGAGGTTTCTGTCACTCCCCCAGGTGAAATAGAGGCATGAACCCACTATCGAGCATAAATACCCCCTCTTGGAGTCACTAGCAACTACTCGGCCAAGATAGCTACTAACAACGGAGAGCATGCAAGATCATAAACAACATAGAGATAACAAAAGATATAATTCAGTACAGCAACTTAATCATAAACACCAATATTCATCGGATCCCAACAAACCAAACATGTAGAATTACATAACGGTGATCTCAATCATGTAAGGCAGCTCATGAGATCTAAACATGAAGCACATAGTGGAGAAGACAACCATCTAGCTACTGCTATGGACCCATAGTCCAAGGTAGACTACTCACTCATCGCTCCGGAGGCAAGCATGGCGATGAAGAAGACCTCCGGTGGCGATTCCCCTCTCCGGCAGGGTGCCGGGAAGAGCTTCTGGACCCTCCCGATCTTCGGGTCGACGGCGGCGGCGGATCGCGATGTGTTCTGGAAAACTGATCGGGTACTTAGGTTTTTCTCGTCGGGGGGTCTTTATAGGCGAAGGGACGTTGTCAGAGGAGGGGCCAGGCGCCCTCACACGGGGGTGGCGCGGGCCAGGGCCTGGCCGCGCCGCCCCTGTGTGTGGGGCCCTAGTGGCCCCCCTCCTACTTCTCTTCGGATCTCTGAAAGCTTCCGGGTAAAATAAGACTTCAGGAACTTGTTTCATCCAATTCCGAGAATATTTCCTGTGTATCACTCTGAAACACAAAAACAGCAGAAAACAGGGAACTGGCACTGTGGCACTTCGTTAATAGGTTAGTTCCGGAAAATGCATAAAAATGCCACTAAGTGTAACAAAACAATAGGCAAATGGTGTAAAAACAAGTATGGAGCATCAAAAATTATAGATACGTTTGAGACGTATCAAGCATCCCCAAGCTTAACTCCTGCTCGTCCTCGAGTAGGTAAGTGATAACAAAAGAATAATTTTTGAGGTGACATGCGCCTACACAATCTTGATCATATATGAAAGAATTGGTGAGCTGGGATCAATAGAACTTAAAACATGAGCATGAAGATATAATCATGACAATAAGAACTTAGCAACCATGTTGTAAACATGCAAATGAACACAAACAAAAGATCATGAAAATGAAACAATGAAAGTCAAACGTGTGTTCAAATCATAAGGAAAAACATACAAATGGTTTTCAGCTTGTCCTTCAAAGAGAGCAAAACATAAATGCATAGGACACCTTCAAGTTTAAGAGGGCGACTAGATACAAATAATTTAAGAACAAGTGAAACCAACAATATGAATCAATCAATGAACTTTGGGACAATGCATATCACACTAAGAATGACAACTATGCTCTCTTAATGGTGCATAAAGAAAGAAGGTGGTGACTCAACATAAAAGTAAAAGAAAGGCCCTTCACAGAGGGAAGCAGTGATTGCAAGTTTTATAACCTTCAAAAATTATGGTACTTACCGGCTTTGAGCTCTCATTGCCCCCATCATAAGCATCTTGAATGGTTAAAGTTAATGCGAGAACAATTATGATGCATATGCTTGACAAATCATAAGTTGAAAACCTCGTGTCCCGTGAATACGAGTACCCAAACCTCATGCTACTTTACTTAGAGTCCCAAGCAAGGCTCTTGTCATTGTAAGTATATACATATCATTGAGAACCGCCAATGGGGTACCTCCGTGCCCGATGACATGGAACAAGCCCACACCAAAATGACAGGACAAGCAGACAATGAACACCTCGACATCTCTTTTATTTGCTATATTGTTTAGCTTTTTATTATGAGATGCGTCGTCGAATGTTCACCATGGGTATGCTGCAAATTTCCACCATGAATTATGCATGGCTTAGATTGGCGGCCCGGCGTTTCCCTAACACATATACAAACTCCATGATCCCTACAAGATTCCCAATTCATTTCACACCGCGGGCATCCATAAACAAAAGATCACGATATCAACTCAAATAAGAAGTGCAATGTTGAAAGCTTGCCCCATGACAACATGGCTGGGCTAGAATCCAACTTACAACTTGCAAGCATAACAACTCAACATAAGAGACCACAATGTCGAATTTTTAAGAACAGGAAAAAGTAAAGTGTGCCTTCCGGTTCGTGAGAGCTTTACTGACCGAATTTCGCATAACACTGGTAAGAGTTTAATTTGAAGAGAAAATAAAAGCAAGTCAAATTTACTTGGAATAGCAAATTGCTAGTAGGTATGTATGGTGGACACTTTGGAAAACTTTGGCTTTTAGGAGTTGGATGCATGAGTAGAGCTCATACTCAGTACAAGGCGAGGGCTAGCAAAAGACTGGGAGCGACCAACTAAGAGAGCAATAATGGCCATAATCATGCAAAGCGACAAAGCGACATTAAAAGAAGCATAAGATGGCATCAAAAGTCAAAAACTAAATGATCATGAAGGCTATTGGCGACTTTGTAAGAGTCTAACATGTGTGAGCATGCGCCAAGTCAACCCAAATAAAGCATCAAGGAGAAAACCAAAATAATGCTTCCATACAATAAAAACAACGCATGATTTTTTTCAAAGGCTCATTAAGCAATCTCAGTTATTTGAGACAAGTCATGCTACAGCAAAACCACTAAGCATACTATCAAAAAGACATCAAGCATGACATGAAAAAGCCTAAGCCGCAGTCTACACAAGCTCCTTCTTGTACCACTATTTTGCACAAAGCTTTTTCTCTTTTCCAACACCATTTGAAATTTTTAAAGACACCTCTTTTGATGAAAACCAATGAAGATCAGAGGCAAAAATACACCTTGATGAAAAGATATGACAAGGTCTGAACGCAAATCAAGGCGAAAACGAACACCAAAAGCAGTAGCAGAAAAAGGAGAACACTCGATAAACGATAAGAGTGAAAAACTGAGCGTTCTTTGCAAATGAAAACGAGTACATCTCCTCCAAAGAAAATTTGTTGGGGTCCAACCATTTATTGCAGCAAACAAACAAACTAAACAAACTAAGAAAACTAAAACAACTGACGCTCCAAGAAAAACGCATAGTGCATGAAGCAATAAAAATATAGTGTTTTGAAAGGTGACCTGATTTTTGCCGATGAAGACGGGGTGCCTCGGGGGCATCCCCAAGCTTTGACGCTTGTACTTCTTGGATATTTCTTGGGGTGATGCATGGGCATCCCCAAGCTTGAGATTTTGTCCATTATTCAACTCATCTCATCATTCTCCAATCCCTACACTTGAAAACTTCCTTCATACAAAACTAAACACAATTCTATTAGCAACATTAGTGCAAGCATAATATATAATCAATCCTCTATTTGCTTCAGGTTTCAACTCAAAACCACCACATATATAGCAGATACTACTGTAGCAACCTCCCCAAAAGTTCCGTGATCAAAAGAACTCAAAAGAAAGCGATAAAGTGGCAAACACAAATATTGGCAGAAATCTGTCAAAACTGAACAGCTGACAAAGGTCGAATTTTTGAGGGATTTTCTGTTGCTCAAATCAAAAAGTGTTCAACTAAGAAAAGTTTGGATATAACCTGGGGCATATGCACAAGAAATCGCAGGTCCAAAAGATAAACAGAGAATTTTCACGAATTTTTACGGTGCAGCACCGAAAACAGTTTCAGGACAGCAACATCCCCAAATCTTTACCTCACTCAAATTAGAGGCTTCTCTTGGCACAAAAACGAAATAAACAAGATAAGGAGCGGTCATTACAGTAGTAATGACTTCCAAGACTCAAATAAAAGAAAAAGTACTGAAAAGAAAACATTGGGTTATCTCCCAAGAGTGCTTTTCTTTAACGCCTTTGAGCTAGGCACAGAAAATTGCGAATCAAGTAATATCAATAGATGAAGTGCTAGTTACCTCAGTAGGCTCTTTGAAGGATCCCAAAGATGATTCAACCTACAAGTCACCCTTAGTGGAACTAAGAGTCTTAAGAACATGTTGAGATTTAAGCGCAGAAACCTTGGGAACATACATAAATTTTTGCTCTTTTCCAACAAACACTTTCTCCCTCTTAAATTTAAGAGAAGAGAAGATTATGCTAAGAGTTTCCATAGACTCCTCTAGTTTACCAATACTTAAGTTTTGATTGTCATGAGTAGTGCTAGCCTCTAAAATGGTAATTCTCTTACCGATGTTTTCTATTAATTCATTAACTCGGCTAGCATTTTCTAGGATACTTCGCAAACTTTTCTCTAAAGAGTTGAGCTTTTATACCACCTCCTCCAGGGTGGTCTCAGTTTTAGCAACATGAACAGGTGGTATTCCCACTAAACTTTCAATTATAGTGCAAGCTTCTCCAGCAGGAGTACCCAGAAAATTACCTCCTGTAAGAGTATCAAGAACATACCTATTCCAACTGGATATACCAACATAAAAATTTCTAAGGAGGATCGTGGTAGAGTGCTTTTTGGTACACATATGATGAGCATTGTTAATACGGTACCAAGCATCTTTTAAACTTTCTCCCCCTTGTTGCTTAAAACTACGAACTTCTACTTCAGGATTACTCATTTTAACAAAACTAAAAGCAGATAAGTAAAAACAACTACCAAGGATTCTAATTTTTTTGGGTTTTTGATAAAAAAGCAATGCAGGTAAAATAAATAAAGTAAAGCAAAACAATAATAAAGTAAAGAATGTGTGTGCAAAGAACTCCCCTCGCAGAAGTCTTCTCTCTTTCCCGGCAACGGCGCCAGAAAAGTGGCTGCTACGTGTGGTGGTGTATAGTTGACGTGGGAGCAGACTGTCCTTGTGCGTGGTGAATAACCAGCTCGTTGGGAACCCCAAGAGGAAGGTATGATGAGTGTAGCAGCAAGTTTTCCCTCAGTTTAAGAAACCAAGGTTTATCGAACAGGAGAAGAGAGACAATGACGGCTGAAGGTGATGCTTGCTAGTTTGCGACAGCAGCGGACAATTTATATATGGCGCCTCGCCCAAGCTTTGCTTGCTAGCTGCAACGTGGAACCTGCACACACACAAACAAATACTTTGTTCCCAACTTGCGATGAGGTTGTCAATCTCACCGGTTTGCTTGAAACAAAGGTTATGAGTGTATCGAGTGGAAAACAATATAGTATGCGAGTAAAGTAAACAGTACGAGTAAAGTAAACAGGTGATAGCAATATGATGGAAATAGGACCGGGGTCCACAGTTCACTAGTGGTGTCTCTCCATAGATAAAATAACACATGCTGGGTAAACAAATTACAGTTGGGCAATTGATAGAATAAAGATAAACGTGATATGTCAAGAAGATCACTATGAAATTTACTCTGGGCATTACAACAAAATACATAGACCGCCATCCAACTGCATCTATGACTAATAATCCACCCCCGGGGATATCAATCCGAACACCCTAGAAGTATTAAGTTGCGAACAACAGATAATTGCATTAAGCAAAGTGTGTAATGTAAACAAAGCATATGCCCTTAAGCATATGAATGTTGTTTTCTCCCTAGTAGCAACAGCATATCTACCACCTTAGAGGTTTCTGTCACTCCCCCAGGTGAAATAGAGGCATGAACCCACTATCGAGCATAAATACCCCCTCTTGGAGTCACTAGCAACTACTCGGCCAAGATAGCTACTAACAACGGAGAGCATGCAAGATCATAAACAACATAGAGATAACAAAAGATATAATTCAGTACAGCAACTTAATCATAAACACCAATATTCATCGGATCCCAACAAACCAAACATGTAGAATTACATAACGGTGATCTCAATCATGTAAGGCAGCTCATGAGATCTAAACATGAAGCACATAGTGGAGAAGACAACCATCTAGCTACTGCTATGGACCCATAGTCCAAGGTAGACTACTCACTCATCGCTCCGGAGGCAAGCATGGCGATGAAGAAGACCTCCGGTGGCGATTCCCCTCTCCGGCAGGGTGCCGGGAAGAGCTTCTGGACCCTCCCGATCTTCGGGTCGACGGCGGCGGCGGATCGCGATGTGTTCTGGAAAACTGATCGGGTACTTAGGTTTTTCTCGTCGGGGGGTCTTTATAGGTGAAGGGACGTTGTCAGAGGAGGGGCCAGGCGCCCTCACACGGGGGTGGCGCGGGCCAGGGCCTGGCCGCGCCGCCCCTGTGTGTGGGGCCCTGGTGGCCCCCCTCCTACTTCTCTTCGGATCTCTGGAAGCTTCCAGGTAAAATAAGACTTTAGGAACTTGTTTCGTCCAATTCTGAGAATATTTCCTGTGTATCACTCTGAAACACAAAAACAGCAGAAAACAGGGAACTGGCACTGTGGCACTTCGTTAATAGGTTAGTTCCGGAAAATGCATAAAAATGCCACTAAGTGTAACGAAACAATAGGCAAATGGTATAAAAAGAAGCATGGGGCATCAAAAATTATAGATACGTTTGAGACGTATCACGTATCGAGTGGAAAGTGATAATAGTATGCGAGTAAAGTAAACTGTGCGAGTAAAGTAAACAGGTGATAGCAATATATAGAAAATAAGACCGGGGTCCACAATTAACTAGTGGTGTCTCTCCATAAGATAAAATAACACATGCTGGGTAAACAAATTACAATTGGGCAATTGATAGAATAAAGACAACGTGCATATGTCGAGAGGATCACTATGAGATTTACTCTGGGCATTACAACAAAATACATAGACCATCATCCAACTGTATCTATGACTAATAATCCACTTGTGGCGAATCAATCCGAGAACTCCACAAGTATTAAGTTGCAAACAACAGATAACTGCATTAAGCAAAGTGTGTAATGTAAACAAAGCATATGCCCTTGAGCATATGAATGTTGTTTTCTCCCTAATGGCAACAACACATCTACAACCTTATTGGTTTCTGTCACTTTCCTAGATTAAATAGAGGCATGAACCCACTATCGAGCATAAATACCCCCTCTTGGAGTCACTAGCAACTACTCGACCAAGATAGCTACTAACAACGGAGAGCATGCAAGATCATAAACAATATAGAGATAACATAAGATAAAATTCAGCATATCAACTCAATCATAACACCAATATTTATCGGATCCCAACAAACACAAGATGTAGAATTACATAACGGTGATCTCGATCATGTAGGGCAGCTCACGATAACATAAAGCACATGGTGGAGAAGATGCATAAAAATGGCACTGTAGCATCTCGTTAATAGGTTAGTTCCGGAACAGCAGAAAAAATAGCAGAAAACAGGGAACTGACACTGTGGCATCTCGTTAATAGGTTAGTTCCAGAAAATGCATAAAAATGTCACGAAGTGTAACGAAACACTAAGCAAATGGTGTAAAAACAAGCATTGAGCATAAAAAATTATAGATACGTTAGAGACGTATCAGCATCCCCAATCTTAACTCCTGCTCGTCCTCGAGTAGGTAAGTGATAACAAAAGAAATAATTTTTGAGGTGACATGCACCTATATAATCTTGATCATCTATGTAAGCGTTGTGCGTTGGGATCAAAAGAACTTAAAACATGGGCATGAAAGATATAATCTTGATAGAAGCAACTTAGCAACCATGTTATAACATGAAAATAAACACAAATAAAAGATCATGAAAATGAAACAATGAAAGTCAAACGTGCATTCAAATCATATGAAAAAACATACAAATGGTTTTCAGCTTGTCCTTCAAGAGAGAGCAAAACATAAATGCATAGGACACCTTCAAGTTTAAGAGGGCGACTAGATACAAATAATTTGAGAACAAGTGAAACCAACATCATGAATCAATCAATGAAAACTTTGGGACAATGCACATTATACTCAGAATGACAACTATGCTCTCTTAGATGGTGCATAAAGGTAGAAGGTGGTGACTCAACATAAAAGTAAAAGAAAGGCCCTTCGCGGAGGGAAGCAGTGATTGCAAGTTTTATAAACCTTCAAAAATTATGGTACTTACCGGCTTTGAGCTCTCATTGCCCCCATGATAAGCATCTTGAATGGTTAAAGTTAATGCGAGTACACTTATGATGCATATGCTTGATAAATCATAAGTTGAAAACCTCGTGTCCCATGAAGTACGAATACCCAAACCTCATGCTACTTTACTTAGAGTCCCAAGCAAGCTCTTGTCATTGTAAGTATACACGTATCATCGAGAACCGCCAACGGGGTACCTCTGTGCCCGATGACATGGAACAAGCCCACATAAAAATGACAGGACAAACAGACAATGAACACCTTAGCATCTCTTTTATTTACCATTGGTATAGCTTTTTATTGTGAGATGCGTCATCGAATGTTCACTATGGGCATGCTGTAAATTTCCACCATGAATTATGCATGGCTTAGATTAGCGGCCCAGGCGTTTCTCTAACACATATACAAACTCCCTGATCCCGCAAGATTCCCAATTAATTTCACATCGCGAGTATCCATAAACAAAAGATCGCGATATCAACTCAAATGAAAGATAGTGCAATGTTGAAAGCTTGCCCCATGACGGCATAGCTGGGCTAATTTCCAACTTACAACTTGCAAGCATAACAACTCAACATAAGAGAGCCACAATGTCAAAATTTTAAAACGAGAAAAGTAAAGTGTGCCATCAGGTTTGTGAGAGCTTTACTGACCAATTTTCGCATAACACCAAAAAGAGTTTAATTTGAAGGATAGATAAAAGCAAGTCAAATGTACTTTAGAATAGCAAATTGCTAATAGGTATGTATGGTGGACACTTTGGAACAACTTGGTTTTTAGGAGTTGGATGCACGAGTAGAGCTCATACTCGGTACAAAATGATGGCTAGCAAAAGACTGGGAGCGACCAACTAAGAGAGCAATAACGGCTATAATCATGCATAACGACAAAGCGACATTAAAAGAAGCATAAGATGGCATCAAAAGTCAAAAACTAAATGATCATAGAGGAAATGGTGACTTTATATGAGTCTAACATGTATGAGCATGCGCCAAGTCAACCCAAATAAAGCATCAAAGGAGAAAACCAAAATAATGCTTCGAAACAATTAAAACAACGCATGATTTTTTCAAAGGCTCATTAAGCAATCTCAGTCATTTGAGACAAGTCATGATACATCAAAACCACTAAGCATACTATCAAAAAGACATCAAGCATGACATGCAAAAGCCTAGGCCGCAGTCTACACAAGCTCCTTCTTGTACCACTTTTTTGCATAAAGCTTTTTCTCTTTTCCAACACCATTCGAACTTTTTATAAACAACTCTTTTGATGAAAACCAACATGGACCAGAGGTCAAAATACACCTTGATGAAAAGATATAACAAGATCTGAACACAAATCAAGGCAAAAATCGAAAGCTAAACGCAGTTCTAGAAAAAGAAGAACACTCGTTGAAACGATAAGAGTGAAAAACGGAGTGTTCTTGGCAAATGAAAAGCAAGGCAACTTCTCCAAAAGGAATTTGTTGGGGTCCAACCATTTATTGCAGCAAACAAAATTAAACTAAACTGAAAACTAAAAACAACTGACGCTCCAAGAAAAATGCATAATGCATGAAGCAATAAAAATATAGTGTGTTGAAAGGTGACCTGATTTTTGCCGATGAAGAAGGGGTGCCTCGGGGGCATCCCCAAGCTTTGACGCTTATACTTCTTGGATATTTCTTGGGGGTGAAATGGGCATCCCCAAGCTTGAGCTTTTGTCCATTCTTCAACTCATCTCATCATTCTCCAATCACTACACTTGAAAACTTCCTTCATACAAAACTAAACACAATTCTATTAGCAACATTAGTGTAAGCATAACATGGAATCAACCCTTTTTGTTTCAGGTTTCAACTAAAAACCACCACATATAAAGCATATACTACTTTAGAAACTTCCCCAAAAGTTCCGTGATCAAAAGAACTCAAAACGAAAGCGATCGAGCGGCAAACACAAATATTAGCAGAAATCTGTCAAAACAGAACAGCTGACAAAGGTCAAATTTTTAGAGGGTTTTATGTTGCTCAAATCAAAAAGTGTATAAATAATGAAAGTTTGGATATAACCTGGGGCATATGCGCAAGAAATCGCAGGTCCACAAGATATAATGAGAATTTTTATGGTGCAGCACCGAAAACAGTTTCAGGACAGCAACATCCCCAAATCTTACCTCACTCAAATTAGATGCTTCTCTTGGCACAAAAATGAAATAAAAAAGGATAAGGAGAGGTTATTACAGTAGTAATAACTTCCAAGACTCAAATAAAAGAAAAATTACTGAAAGTAAAAACATTTGGTTATCTTCCAAGAGTGTTTTCTTTAACGCCTTTGAGCTAGGCTCAGTAATTTGAGAAGATGCTCACATAAGAAATATGAATTGAAGCAAAAGAGAGCATCAAGGAGCAAATATAAAACACATTTAAGTCTAACCCACTTCCTATGCATAGGAATCTTGTAAGAAAATAAATCAAAAAAGCACATAGTAACAAGTATGGGTAGATAAAACAAGAGCAACTTCGGAACTTTCAATATAAAGAGAGGTGTTTTAGTAACATGAGAATTCCAACAACCATATTTTCCTCTCTCATAATAATTTTTAGTAGCATCATGAACAAACTCAACAATATAAATATCACACTCATCCTCCTTTGTTAAGCATGGAGGGCTATCAAATAAGGTATTAGTTAAAGAGTTACTCTTATTGGGAGGTAGACATGGGTAGCTCCATTCTTCCTCCTCTTGATCATCACTCTCCTCCTCTTTTTCATCCAATGAGCTTCCAGTTTTAGCAATTTCTTCTTCCATAGGCTCCTTCAAGGCATTAGTCTCTTCCGTTGGAGAGCATCTATTAAGATATTTAAGAATATAGCCATTTTCTTCCTTGTAATTATCAAAGAAAAATGTAAGTATATCATAAACCTCATATTTATAAGGGAATCATCAGTATTTTCAAGGAAATAAGCAAGTTTGAATGCACACTTCCAAGCAATAAATTCTTCAATTTGTTCCACATCATAAAAGTCATAATTTCCATTAATATAAGAAGATATGGTAACATCATCATTATACTCACATTGAAAAGGGAGCTGTTTATACCTCCTACAGCAACAAGATCTATCAAAGCAATAAGTAACATTATAAGTAGAGCACACGTTTCTAGCAATGATATACAATCTATTGATTTGTTCCCATAAATGTTTCCCTTTTTGTGACAAGCGGTGTTCCTCATAATACTTTTGCTGCTCTTCCGTGAACCCACCTTGCCAAAAAGATTTAGTTTCAAAGAAACCAACCATTGATAGAAAGCATGATAAAGCAAGAAAATAACAAACCAACAAAAATAACAACTATCGAAGGAACTAATTTTTTTGTATTTTTTATAAAACAATGCAAGCAAAAATAAAGTAAAGCAAAACTTAAAATAAAGTAAAGGATATGCGTGTGAAACTCCCCTTGCAGAAGTCTTCTTTTTCCCCGGCAACGGCGCCAGAAAAATCCTTGCTGTGGCGGTGTGTGATAGTGTAAATCACCGTCCAGTTGGGAACCCCAAGAGGAAGGTTTGATGAGTATAGCAGCGAGTTTTCCCTCAGTAAGAAACCAAGGTTTGTCAGTCCAGGAAAAAGCCAAACTCCAGAAGGTGATGCCCGCTAGCTTCGCGACAGCTCCAGACAATTTATAAGACGCCTCGTCCAAGCTTTGCTTTGCAAGCGGCAACGTGGAACTTGCACACAACACAACCAAATACTTTGCTCCCAACTTACGATGAGGCTGTCAATCGCACCGGTTTGCTTAAAACAAAGTGTATGAGCGTATCGAGTGGAAAGTGATAATAGTATGCGAGTAAAGTAAACAGTGCGAGTAAAGTAAACAGGTGATAGCAATATAAAGGAAATAGGACCGGGGTCCACAGTTCACTAGTGGTGTCTCTCCATAAGATAAAGGGATTTCTATTTTCGTGCCCTCGGGTCCTTAGTTGTACTCAGTTTTCCCCAGCTCGTTAGTTTTTCCTCAATTTTGTCCAAGCCCTTGTCTGAAACCCTAACAAGTGCTGGAATGGCCGGTTGCCGGATGGGTCAATAACTTTGACCGTTATCTGCTGACTAGTGGGGCCACGTAGAGCCCGCAAAGACACGTCAGAGCATCCACCATTGTTTGACCGTAAGCATCGCCGTATCCCTGACCAAAATGCGGACGAGTCTGGCTTCGGTATATCGAATGACAAGTGGGGCCATGATGCTGATACAAGGGGCAATAGACGGGTAGGATTATATTTTTAAACGGAGCTCTACAGCGATGGCACGGAGGAGGTGCCTGCGCGGTGCCGAGATGAGATCGACGTCCACAAAGAACTGCATGAGGCGAGACCAGACGCATTAGATAGATATGAACTAGACGCGTTTAACCATGCAAAGAAGAGAAGAAATGGTCGAGGACATCGACGACGACCTCAACACTTTGACTGACGATGTCAGACACGAACACGAGCAATGTAGAGAAAACTAGTGTCTCTCCTTTCTGGCGTGTATAGATGGGTGCTAGGGGAGTGTGGTGGTGAAGGGAAAGACCTCGCGGTGGTCTGTGGCATCCAGCATAGCGGGGCGGCGTGGCCGTGCCCACAGCGGCGTGCATGTTCGGCATTGGCATCAGCATGTACGTTCGTCATTGACCTCGGCGGTATCTCTGGTGTGTCAGTGATCGAATGAGGAGACGGGATTGAGGGTACATCCCGACGGTGACCTAGCAGCGGCGGCGAGCATGCATAGCCATTCTGACCATGCCGATATCGGCATCAGCATCGTTTGGAGGCTGTGGTGCTCGAATCATGGTGGAAATTACGATTCCCTATTATTTTTACATGCATAATATATAGAAAATATCTAGATCTCTAAATCGATGCATATGAAGCTACATATATATTCTTGGTCATAATCCCCTTATCTAAAGGGGATGGATGCATGGCTTCACGTCGTCGTCGCTTTCATCGTCAGTATCTTCATCGTCTGTGTAGTAGTACTTCCTGCACAATGTTACGTCGAACACCTTCACTGTGAGCACATCATCGCCTTCATATTTGAAGTGTAGGATGTAGCCGAAATCCACACCGTGCGCGATGGCGAAATTCTCCCAGCCCTTGTCGAGGTACATCCGGCCTTGTCCGTCAAATAGGACCTCCATGGTCCAGAGACGAGGACCGCAGTCAGCTGCTCGCAGATACACCTTTGCGGGCTCCTGGCCGTCAAGATAGTCCGCAAACTTTTGTGAGAGTGCCTGCAAAGAGATCGAGCACCGATCGTTTGAAATTAAAGGCTTTTTGGAACATGCACATAATTAATCACATGCATCATATATGTGGGAACGTGTACATACCTTCTTGGCCAAAGGGTCTTCATAGATGACGATTAAGAACTCCTCTATGATCAATGGCAGTGTTGACAGTGGTGGTGGCAATGATGATGATCCACCACCCAGGCCGCCCCTTCCTCTTCCCCTTCCCCTTCCCCTTCCGGTCGGCGTCCGAGATGTGGAAGCCATGGCAATGGATCAAGTGTATGTGAACGTAGAAGAGAGAGGCAGAAATGAAGAAGAGAGAGGCAGAACCTATTGACATGAGGGATGGCCGTTGTGGGGGTTTATAAGGGAGAGATGACCGTTGTGGGTGTTTATATCTCAACAAAAAAGTAATGCCTAAAAGAAATGGAAATTCGTGATAGTTTATTATTTTACCGTGAAAAGTAATGCCTAAAGGAAATTCGTGATAGTTTATCATTTCACCGTGAAAAGTAATGCCTAAAAGAAATGGAAATGCGTGATAGTTTATTATTTTACCGTGAAAAGTAATGCCTACAAGAAATGGAAATTCGTGATAGTTTATCATTTTACCGTAAAAAGTAATGCCTAAAAGAAATGGAAATTCGTGATAGTTCATCATTTTACCATGAAAAGTAAAGCCTACAAGAAATGGAAATTCGTGATAGTTTATCATTTTACCGTGAAAAGTAATGCCTACAAGAAATTCGTGATTACCCAACTTGTTGAATCCGGTGGCAAACTCGGTATTTAGCATACATAGAGGGGTAGTAGTTTGCCACCGACAGATAGAGAGAGGGTGGCACGATACTGCCCGTTAGATCATAGGATCGACGGTAGGTGGGCACGATCCGTGTGACAACAGCTCGACCAATCAGGCCAAGTTTGGGCTTTTGTGAGAAGGGAGAGGGTAAAACTGAGTAGTATCAAGGATACAAGGGCAAGTAAATAGTAAACAGGCTAAGGAATTCAAATAAGAGATTTAGAAAAAGAAAAACACATGTTTTGTACAATGAAACCCAGGTTGGCCTACCTCAAAGTATTAGCAATTCAAATATACATGAGTGTAAAAATTATGGCCTCATTCAGACAAACTATGTTTTGGGTATAGATGTTTTGAGAAGGGGTTTGAGTGGAAAGCCATGAACCTTCATAGCTACTAGTGATTTGAGAAGTGGCCATTTGTGTGAAAACTTGATTTATATATGATTGTTATGATTTCCTACGTGGCAGGTCGCGTAACAAGACTCTATGAGTAGGAGGCACTATGATTTTATTTTTTTGCGCATGAAATGACTCAATTAGATGGCTTAATCCCATCTGTTGACTCTCTGTTGACCAGCCACTTGAGGGTAAAACTGAGTATATTGCACTAGCCAGTATTAGTACTCGAGGGGAAAACTGAGTACATATATTTTTCCAGTGTAAGACTCAAGGGTAGAACTGAGTACACGTAACGGTGCAGACGTGCAGTACCACGGACGCGTGTCGCGGTGCGCAGCGGTTAGGCGCGCGGTGCGCGTGTTGAGACCAAACATCAACTGCTGAGACGAACCGTTACTTTGCCAGTACAGAGCCCCTCTCTCTCTCCCTCTGCACACAGTCTCATTATAACTCACGCACGCAACCACGCCTCTCACGTCCTATCACCTTCTCCAAATCCAAAAAAACCCCAACCTCCCTACGCGCGCTCCCCTGCCGGCGATGGAGAAGAAGAATGCGCCGGCGGCCGTCGCCCCCGAGCCGGTCACCTCCGAGCCTGTCGCCTCCGAGCCCATCGCCTCCGAGCCCGTCGCATCCGAGCCCGTCGCATCCGAGGGCGGCACATCCAAGCGCGGTGCCTCCGTGAACTGGGCCTCTCTTAAGGTGACAGACCACTTCACAAGATCGGCGACTGCTTACTGGAGAACGAGGAGTACGTGGACACCTATGCTGCTTTGAGGCAAGTTTGTACAAATTGGCGCTCAGATCTATCTGAGCCCGACGTGCACCTGCACGAATGGATCATGGTAGAACATGCCCTTCCACGTGCCATTGAGTTCTCCTTCCTCAACCTCTGCACATCCTGCTACGTCACCATCGATCTAACGGAAGTTCATGCAAGGTTCAAATTCCTCCATATCTATAGAGTTAATCTATTTTTATTTTCAATCGTAAACATCTTAGTGCTGAATGTTATCTTCATCAACTCCCTTTTAGATACTACTTCGTCGGCTTTTACCGTGGCATCATCGTGCTTGCCCAGAAGAACCAGCCGCACAAGATATGGCTTCTGAACCCACTCACAAAGACATTGAACACTACGTTTGAGGCGCAGATGCCATCTATGATTGTGAAGTCAGTCGCTGTAATAAAGTCCCCGACTATGGTCTTCATTTGCACAGGTTACCCCAATGAAATTGCTTGGGTCGATAAGAGCTCTCCAACTAAGGATATAGATGTAGATGATTGGGGAGAAGGAAGATTTACGATCGAGGACCATTCTCTGCGTTGCATTACCCCCATTCAATGGTGAATTGTATGCAATAGCTGTGAATGAGTTCAGAAGATTAGTGTGCACCAACAATGTCCAGTTGGAGCAGCGCGCGAGCACTGTCAACATAAAGACACTATTTTCATTTCCAGAACTTGGAAATGATTATGATTCCAAGTTCTACCTTGTGGAGTCGGATGGTGATCTACTGCTTGTGTTGTTGGGCGGCAGCACTGACGACAACAGGCATTTGGAGGAAGGTCAACCATTGGTGTACCGTGTGGACACTGAGAGCCGCTCTCTCCATGCCGTCAGTAACATTGGCAGTCGTGCCCTCTTCGTCAATTTTATCCGGTGTATATCCGTCGACACCAGAGTGCACCCGATAGTTCGACCTGGCTGCATCTACTACGCGGAATTGGGTTATATGAGAGAGTACTCTGATGATAGAAAGGCCTGGGATGAGTGGCCACGACGTGTGGATAGAATAGGATATGGTCTGAAAAATGAACAAAGGCCATACCGTTTGGAGGATGTATTGGCTGCACACTGCAGACGGAGGGAGTTCAGTGAATATTTCCTTCATCTCATGAAATGTAGCGACGACGAAATATATGATAAAGAATGAAGAACATTGTTATTGGCTGCTTTTGGCTGCTGTATACAGTTTATGTATTATACTTTTTTTTCTAGATTTATTATGCCGCTGTGAATTTATCCTATACTAGCTTCTAGATTTGCTACTAGATTTGTTACCATATTGGGCAAAAAACGAGGGCCAAAAGGCAACAATCATTGAAGAAAGATAGAAATAGAAGCTTCTCTAGATTTGATACTAATTTGGTGAAAAGAGAGAGAACTGTTACAGAGAGAGAGGGGAAAAAGGCGCTCTGAAAAGGCAATGCCAATTTGGCCCGAGAGAGACAGAACCGAGCTCTCACGTACAACCAAACGCGGTCTCGTCCTGTCCCACGCGGTCCCTTTCTACCAGCCCCACGCGACGCGGCCCCACACGATACGACCCCACACGTCAGCACGGAAACGGTCAACTAAACAGGAATCCTCCCGTCTGAGCTCCTTCTGAGGGTTTCAGACAATGGCTTGGGGAAAACTGAGGAAAAACTAACGAGCTGGGGGAAAACTGAGTACAACTAAGGACCTGAGGGCACGAAAATAGAAATCCCTAAGATAAAATAACACATGCTGGGTAAACAAATTACAGTTGGGAAATTGATAGAATAAAGACAACGTGCATATGTCGAGAGGATCACTATGAGATTTACTCTGGGCATTACAACAAAATGCATAGACCGTCATCCAACTGCATCTATGACTAATAATCCACTTGTGGCGAATCAATCCGAGAACTCCACAAGTATTAAGTTGCGAACAACAGATAACTGCATTAAGCAAAGTGTGTAATGTAAACAAAGCATATGCCCTTGAGCATATGAATGTTGTCTTCTCCCTAATGGCAACAGCACATCTACAACCCTAGAGGTTTCTGTCACTCCCCCAGATTAAATAGAGGCATGAATCCACTATCGAGCATAAATACCCCCTCTTGGAGTCACTAGCAACTACTCGGCCAAGATAGCTACTAACAACAGAGAGCATGCAAGATCATAAACAACATAGAGATAACATAAGATAAAATTCAGCACATCAACTCAATCATAACACCAATATTCATCGGATCCCAACAAACACAACATGTAGAATTACATAACGGTGATCTCGATCATGTAGGGCAGCTCAAGAGATCTAAACATGAAGCACATGGTGGAGAAGACAACCAACTAGCTACTGCTATGGACCCATAGTCCAAGGTAGACTACTCACTTATCACGCCGGAGGCAAGCATGACGATGAAGAAGACCTCCGGTGGCAATTCCCCTCTCCGGCAGGGTGCCGGGAAGAGCTTCTGGACCCTCCCGATCTTGGGTCGACGGCGGCGGCGGATCGCGATGTATTCTGGAAAAGTGATTAGATATTTAGGTTTTTCCCGTCGGGGGGTCTTTAGAGGCGAAGGGGCAGCGTCAGAAGTGGACCAGATGGGGCTCACCATAGGTGGGTACGGCCAGGCCCTAGGCCGCGCCCCCTGGTGGTGAGGCCGCCTCCTGGCTCCTTTCCGTCTCCTCTTTGGTTCTCTGGAAGCTTCGGTAAATTTTTGGACGTTCGGCTTTTGTTTCATACAATTCTAATAATATTTCCTGTGTAACTTTTCTGAAACACAAAAACAGCAGAAAACAGGGAACTGGCACTGTGGCATCTTGTTAATAGGTTAGTTCCGGAAAATGCATAAAAATGCCACGAAGTGTAACGAAACACTAAGCAAATGGTGTAAAAACAAGCACGGAGCATCAAAAATTATAGATACGTTAGAGACGTATCAAAATGCAATAAAGGAAATATTTTTGTATTTTCGAAATTAATAATAACTGAAAATAAAAACAGCGGTAAAGTGAATGGAAAGTTGTTTCTTATGATAAAAAGTGGACCGGGGTTCATGGGTTCACTAATGCATTCTCTCATAAAAGATATGGTGGACAAAGAATCATACAATTGACATAAAAAATTACAAGAAAGTTCACATTCTGATGAATTCATATGGGCATCATGTCCTATATAGAGATGTTTTGGTTATTCATCTCTCTCATACTCTACCAAGATGGGAATTTAATCTAGCCATCTCGGTATTAAGAATAACTCAGAGCATAGCATTAAGCACAATGACATGAAGTTAAAATAAGAACATGCTTGATCTATTCGCGGATACTCAGCAAGGTCACGCTAGAGATACCCTATAGCATGGTATTTTCTTTATCCCTAGTGAGGCAACAAAGTAAGATAAACACCCAAATGACACCCAAGGACTGTACTCCCCAGATAAATCACCCCCGTTACTCCAACTAATGCACACGTTCCCCCACACACGCTCTCATAAACATGCTTGATCATAACAAGTAAACAAGATCGGGGTCCATAATATGCATATACTCATACACTAAAGTTAAAGAACAATTGCAATCTCATATATTAACTCATAGAAAGATCCACCACAAAAGTGATACAAAGATGGCCATAATCATGTTATGCAACTCATATGGCGCTAAGACGATGAAGAACAAGAGAGATATACAATTAGCTACTGCTACAAACCCGTAGTCCAGAGGTGGACTACTCCCTCTTCATCATGGTGACGAAGGTAGAGTCGTTGGAGGGGATGGAGATCACACCGACAGCACCCTGTCGGAGTTTTCCCCTCCAATCTTTGATCTCCCAAGCTTTTGTTTCATCTTTCTGTGTTTCGGCGGCACTCTTCTTCGCGGCCCATAGGGGCACCCTTTATATAGTCGGTTTTAGGTCAAGACGAATCCATCGAGACGAAGATCGACAGCATCAGAGCAACAAGGGGGAATGGGCAGGCCCTTCCCTAGCCGCGTGGGCCATGCTTGTTGGGCCCTCATGGTTCCCCTGTTGCAATTCCTTCGCTCCAAAGTCTTGTTCCGTGGAAAAACTAGCTCCAGCAAAGTTTCAGGTAATTTGAACTCCGTTTGGGTCCTTAAAAGTGAAAAACATTGAAAAAGAGGTTTTCTGGTTTTCCCAGGTTAATCCAATAAAATTGGGGAACATGTGAATTATTTCCAATAATCATCAAAAAGCATGAGTATAACCAATATATGATGCAAATATGGTGGAATATCAAGTGGTAAAGTGCAAAGATCATGTATGCATTTTACATGCATCAGATACTCATCATCTTTCCCACAGAATTTATTTTTCTCAACCAAGTCAATAATATCAGGATTAACGGAGAATTCATAAGCGGGATATTTTATGCAAACTATTGGTTCATCAGTTTTACTAATAATAGGAAATAAGTCTCCCAATGAAGCATGTATGAGAGAATCAAATCTATCCAGATTATCCAAATCCGCCTCCACGAAGGCTCTACCAAAGGCAGCAATATAATCAAGGGGAATTAATTTAGAAGCATTAGCCTTAGCAGTTTCTCTATTCGGTTCAGAATTTTTATCAAATGATGGACTGGATGAATCATGTGTCACTTCATCATCCATACTATCATCTAATAGTTCATTTTCATTTTCAGTAGGCATAGACATCTTAGAAGGAGTAGCAATAGCAAGTGAAATATTTGGCCTTGAAGGTAAATTCGTACCTCCTCGAGTAGTTGAAGGCATGATCTCCTTTACAACAATATCCTTACTCTGTCCCATGACAAGAATGAATAAGTTCAGCAGTAGATGATAACAATTGGTCTTAACAATAAAGCTAGGCTTCCCCGACAATGGTGCCAAAAAATATCTTGATACCCACAAGTGTAGGGGATCGCTGAAATCTTTGATGGGAAGTATTACCCAAATTTATAGTTCGACTCAAGGGGAGCAAACGATAATTTTAGCAAGACTTTAGAAATTGAGATGTCACTCTCAACCACACTTGTATATCAATATTCTCAAAAGAAAGTTGTGATTCTAGCAGTTTGGAGAAAACAGTGATTGCAGCAGTAAACAGTAACAGCAGATTTCCAGTTTTTACCGGAAAGGAAAAATTGTAACTTCAGAGATTAAAAGCTTAGGCATGAGATCACTAGTGATGGGATGCATAGATAAGATTGATTATATAATATAATTGACTCAAGTTCATCTCTAATTCCCTTTTTGTATGTAAGTGTAGGTGTGTGTCCCAAATATAAGTATGCGTACTAATAAGGAAAATTAGCATACATCTATTATACTATCTGCCCAGATTCACCGGAAGCCATCAAGGGTCTACAGATAATTAAGATATACCCTCACTAAAAGTACGGAACAATGCATTAACACTCTATCTCCATGAACACACAATATCCTCAAACAAGACATGTCACCCATTGATATCTCCATCTGTCATCACGGGGGTCGCCGGATCAACAGAAAAGTAAGTAGTACACTTTGCAGATAGGCATCAAACTCATATATATGATGAAGCAATAAAAGTTCAGTACTAAAATCATATCACTCGGTCCCTAGTAACAAGAATTAAACATAGCAATAATGCACAAACACTCATGCGGGAATGTCTACAAAGATAAACCCCTCAAATCTCGACTTCTATGGACGACTACATGATCAATATCATCCAATCCCCATGGACCTCACATGCCTACAGAGGATTACTCACACATGGTGATGGAGAACAAGCACATAGTTGATGGTGACGGTGTTGGTGATGAAGAAGCCCTCGAAACCCCCCTCTCCGGAGTGGAGAGCAGGTTTGTGCAGCCCCCGAAAGCGAAGATCGCGATGGTGGCGGTGCTCTGATTCTCGTAAAATTCCGTCCTACTAGGGATAGGGTTTTTATGGGTATATAAAGGCGTCGATCGAAGGAGAGGCCAAGGTGGCCACCGAGGTCCAAACGGACCTAGGTGGCGTGACCTGCTTGCTGGACCGTGCCACCTAGTCTTGTTTGCAGGCTAGGTGGCCCCAGGTCTCCATCTTCGTCTCAAAGTCCTTCTTTTCCATAAAAACTTCCGTGGTATTTTCCCCAAAATTATTTCCATTGTTTCTAGCGTCAAAAAACCAAAAAGGTGTTTTGCTAAAAACAATGTCAGATTCTGCAGGTTTATTTCATATATGGGAGATTCCGGAGTAAAACCATGAGCAAAGGACTTGGAAAAGTGGATGTATTTTGGATACATCAGGGCCTGAGCACATCAAGTAACTGTACCTCCTCTCCAGCTGAAAGGTTAGCACTAATAATGACAGGATATATATTCTTTTCATCAAGGTTTGCATATTTCAATTCATCAAGTAAGGTTTACGTTCAAAACTAGGATCTCCTTTAGGTGGAGGTAATTCTCCTAGATCATTAGGTGGAATATGCAATTTTAACAGAGGAGGTTTTGTGATAATTCTTGTTCTAAAGCTTCTTTTTCTTCATGAGTAAATGGTTTTTCTCGATTAGGTAAATATCGCTCCATCACGTCTAATGAGGCGACATCTACACAAGCAAGGGTCTCCACTTGATCTTTAGCATGAAATTCTTTTTCCAAGTGTTTATCAGTGAACTTAGAGAAATTAAATGAAAGTTCCTCCCGAACACATTTTATAAACACTTTTTCTTTAGGTAGATCAATTCGAGCTCCAACAGTATGTAGGAGAGGTCTACCAAATATAGAGCCAAGCACAATGAAATCAACAAGACACTTAATCTTTCCAACAAGTACTTCAACATTCCTAACCACACCAAGAGGAGAAATATATTCTTTATTGGCAAGTTGGATAGTCATACCTGTCTTTTCCATTTCAATGGATAAATATCAACCTTGATTTCAAGGTATAGAGTATATGTTATAACACTTATGCTTTCTCCAGTATCACAGAGTCCATGATAAGAAGAAGTTCCAATAACACAAGATATAATAGGCTTACCCACTCTTGTAGTATTTCCTTTAATGACTTTTGTAACATCTTCACATAAATAAACATCCCGTGGGTTTTCTTCATTCAATTCTTTAATAATAGATACTTCAGGCTTCATTTCAATCTGTTCATAAGGTGTGCATTTTCTATTCGCACTTTTATTCGAGATATATGAAAGAAGATTCTCCTGCACCTTATAGGAAATGGAGGGGTCTCGACAAAATCATTAGTTTCAGCAGCTTTAATAGACAAAACAGGTTTTGGATAAGGCGTGTGAACATGTGCATGCATAATTGCAGGATATCTCATGGGTATTATGTTTATTAGCATTGGATTGCACAACAGTCACACCTCCTATGTCGATTTGTTGAATAACAACTCGGTGGATATTGATCTTGCACCACTTGAGGCATTCAATGTCGACGGTGCCAGACCCAATGGTGTAGAGGGCGATGTTGGAGAAGACATTGATGTGGAGGAAGTGTTCAATGCCTCTCAACCCACTTAACAAAGGAAGAGAACATTGAATTACATCAACCTCAACCTTTGCTTGGTGAGATCTTGGGAGAATGTCTCACTCGATGCGGTGACGTGCACCGACCAAACTGGCAAGCGGTATTGGCAATGCATTGAAGATAAATTTTACCATCACCTCATCACATCGAACCGCACGACAAGATCACTCCAAGGCCATTGTGTTATGGTCGGGCTCCAGTAGGCCCAATAGTGGACCGGATTAAGGGCTTAGCCCAAGTTATCTAGGGTTTCGAGTAGCTAGCCTATTATATAAACACATGTACCCCTTCGTTTTATGACAAGCAATAAACATAATCTTTATTGCCGACTCCCAAAGGAGTCGGTCTCTCAACCCTAGCCGCCGCCTCCTCCTCTAGCCGCCGCCTCCTCCTCTAGCCGCCGCCTCTTCCAGCTCTCGCGACGGCGCCGACTCGTCGGCGCCCTCGCCTCCGCTCTCACGCAGCTCCCTCCTTCCCCTACAACCTCCGCCCTAGGCCTGGTAGAGTAGTTGATTCTACCAATTTGGTATCAGCTTGCTCTCGTTCGATCATGTCATCTTCATCGCCCTCCACCACCGTCGCCGCTGTGCCCGGGACCTTCGCGCCGCCGTCGACGACCACCTCAGGGGCGCCCATGCCGCTGCCCCCCGGACCGTTCTTCCCCACCACGACATCCCCCCCGCGTCATCTGCCGTCGTCTACACACCCGAGCAGATGAGCGGGGTCATCAACGACCTCATCACCGCCGTCCAAGGGATCAGGCTGTTCCTGATCGGATCCCAAGGGCCGCCTACACCGCAGCAGCCGGCCGCCGTCACCGGTCTGCCATGGATCCCGGCGTTCCCGATCGCGCCGCTGCAGCATCAACCGCCCGCGGCCCTGCCGTGGCTGCAGTGGCAGCCACCGATCACCACCGGCCCGGCCCCCGCCGCCTCGATCGGTGTCTCGATTCAACACGTCCGCTTCCCCTCGTCGCCATCACCACTTTCGGCGTGGCTCACCGAGTTGTCGCCTCCACCGGTCTATACGACGACCGGAGATCAGCCGCGGCCTCCTCACTCAGACGCCACCTCCTCAGGCTTCGCGGCCCCCCCGCGGCCCGCGCTGAGCCGTACGTTCATGGCGGTGCTGCCCCGACGCCTCCCCGCTATGCCAAACTCGAGTTCGCCACCTACGACGGCTCGGAGGACCCTCTCAACTGGCTCAACCAGTGCGAGCTGTTCTTTCGTGGGCAACGCACACTGGCGTCCGACCGCACGTGGATCGCCTCCTACCACCTCCGCGGCGCCGCCCAGACATGGTACTATGCCCTCGAGCAGGACGAGGGCGGGATGCCTCCGTGGGAGCGATTCCGCGACCTCTGCCTCCTCCGGTTTGGCCCCCCGATACGCGGGAGCCGATTGGCCGAGCTGGGCCGCCTACCCTTCACCTCCTCGGTGCAGGACTTCGCCAACCGCTTCCAGACCTTGGCGTGCCATGCGCCTGGCGTCACAGCTCGCCAGCGTGCCGAGCTATTCGTTGGCGGCCTGCCGGACCACATTCGCGTCGACGTGGAGATGCGCGAACCGCAAGACCTGCAGTCGGCCATGTACTACGCCCGCGCTTTCGAGCAGCGCGCGCTGGCCATGCAGCAGGCCTTCCTGGCCAGCGACGTTTGGCCGCCCGCCTGCCCTCCGCTGACACCATCAGGCCAGGCGCTCATGGCCTTGACTCCTGCGGGGCGCTCCGATCCAGCAGCGACGCGGCCGTTCCGTCGGCTGACCACGACCGAACAGCTCGAGTGCCGTCGTAAAGGGCTGTGCTTCAACTGCGACGAGCTCTATGTAAAGGGCCACGTTTGCCCCCGCCTGTTCTACTTGGAGACCG
Source organism: Dactylis glomerata (assembly GCA_007115705.1). Classification (NCBI taxonomy): domain Eukaryota; kingdom Viridiplantae; phylum Streptophyta; class Magnoliopsida; order Poales; family Poaceae; genus Dactylis; species Dactylis glomerata. The sequence goes on along the minus strand of QXEO01000906.1, from coordinate 680,272 downwards.
TAGACGACGTTGCGGCTCATGACATCGCAGCTGGGCTGGCCGACGCGGCCGTCTCCAAGGCCGACGCCGTTCCAGGATGAGTTCCGCCAGCAGCTTCCAGATGTTCAGCTCGAGGACGAGCTGTTTGAGAAGGCGGGGAGAAATGTTATGGTCGGGCTCCAGTAGGCCCAATAGTGGACCGGATTAAGGGCTTAGCCCAAGTTATCTAGGGTTTCGAGTAGCTAGCCTATTATATAAACACATGTACCCCTTCGTTTTATGACAAGCAATCAACATAATCTTTATTGCCGACTCCCAAAGGAGTCGGTCTCTCAACCCTAGCCGCCGCCTCCTCCTCTAGCCGCCGCCTCTTCCAGCTCTCGCGACGGCGCCGACTCACCGGCGCCCTCGCCTCCGCTCTCACGCAGCTCCCTCCTTCCCCTACAACCTCCGCCCTAGGCCTGGTAGAGTAGCTGATTCTACCACATTGGGATATGATCAAGGCTTCTTGTAGTCAATGGGGTGGGTGCTTGGAGCAAGTCCGCAATGCACCACCAAGCGGTACCTCTATCAATGATTATGTGAGTGCTCTTTGTGCATCTCACTTCGTTTAACACATACATGTGTAGTGCATTCTATTTTTTGTTGCATGATGTGGTTTTTGATTTTTTTTGATATGTAGGAAACCATTGCAATGGAAAGGTACAAGGAAATGCCGGCTTCCAAGGGCAAGCCCTTTGTGCTCCACCATGCTTGGAAGTTGCTTGAGCATTGCGAGCAGTGGAGATTGAGAGACCAAGAATCTCCACCAAATAAAGAAGCTTTAACCATATTGGATGATGATGAGAGTGATACCAAAGCAGGGAGGAACAAGGGCAAGCTCGATGGCCGGAAGAAGGCTAAGGACAAGGACATGGACAAGGAAGCCTTTTGCGGCCGCAAGTTTGAGAGACAAGATCGATATGATGAAATCAATGTAACTTGCTAGAGAAGATGATGCAAACCAAGATGATCATTGCCGACAAGAAGCTTGAGGAGAAGAACACTAGATGGAAGGCCTTCCGGGAAGATGAGGCTTGTAGGGCTGCCTTCAAAGAAGGAGTGCCATAGTCGAGGAGAAGAGGGCTGCGACAGAGCTCATTGCTGAGGAGAATATGATCATGGGATGAATCCCAATGGCATGGATGAGTTCACTAGGGAGTGGTGGGAGTTGACTAGGATCGAGATCTTGCACTGTTGAAGGCAAGCACTTGGATGTGGTGGTCGTGCTCTGGCTAGTGGCGGTGCTACTTTGGCTCCAGGCGATGGTGGTGTGCCTCCCGACGATGGAGCTGTGCCTCCCAGTGATGGTGGTGCTTCTGTAGATGGTCCTGGTGATGGAGGTGAGCTCGGCGGCCATGGTCTTGCTTGATGCTATGATCTTCGACTAGAAGTGATGAGGGTGCAACTTTTATGTCGTTTGCGTTGCACATTGCCCTTGATTGCAAACATTGATGTAAAACTATTGAACGATTGCATCTATTGTGGGATATTTGCTTTTATTTGATCAGATTGTGAAAAACTCAGATTTATGTTTTCGGAGATGGTTTTCGCCAAACAAATCCCGTAAAGCAAAACTGTAAAATGAAATATGCTGTTTTATAGTTTGCATTTGAGGACTCTGGATAGAGCTTGAAGGAAAACCAATGCCAATAACCAAAGAGGCCCTTTGGTAAATCAATGGGACGCTGGGGGCAACTCCCATCGTGTGGCAACAAACTAGTAGTCTGACGGACCGATCCCTAGCCCCTTCCTCTCCCCACTTCCGGACCTAGAAGCTGCCGCCGACGCCGGACTCCGGCCCCTCCGCCTCCATCCCCACACCGCCTCCATCCTCCTCACCTCACGGGACATTCGTGCTGCTGCTGCCCCGTCCCCGTCCCCGTCCCCGTCCCCGTCCTTGTCCCCGTCGTAGTCTCTGTCTCCTTCCAGTTTGAGGTACAAAGCTAGGTTTCTTTTTTCCATCTAGCGACCGATTCTCTCCTAGTTAAATTGATCCCACCAGGGTACGAGATATCGTAATTTCGTGGTGCGCCGGTCTAGATCCGCCCCCCTCGCTCCGTCCGGCCTCGACTAATGCTCTGTTGTTCCGCTGCAGGGGGGAGGGCGGCGACGGCGAGCCGTGGTTCCGTCTCCCGTTGATGGTACAATGAGCGGCCACAACACCCGCAACAAGAACAAGCGGCCGCGGGCCAACGATGAGTCCTCTGCCAGCCCCTCTCGCGCCGTCCTCAAGTACGCACTGCTCATTTTGCCCTCTTCTTTCCCCTGTGGAGTTTTTGATAAGAGTGAAAACAAGAAAGGGTCAGGTTCCAATCTCTCTGTTGCTAATTGTCTTTGCTGCAGGAGGATACATTCCACGGGCACCGTCACCCCGGACGACATCCGGCAGCTCTATAATGTGTGCAGGCCGGTCTGCCAAGGCTGCCACGGGAACACCAAGGACTCACCAAACTGCTTCTGCGGGCTGGTCCCCGCGGGAGCCGGCGGCGCAAGGAAGACCGGCCTGTGGCAGAAGCTCAGCGAGCATGTCCGTGGCCTCGGCCCCGACCCGTCCAAGGACCTACGCGAGTCCACCGAGACGCCTGCCGGGCTCACTAATCTGGGAGCCACCTGCTATGCCAACAGCATCCTTCAGTGCCTCTACATGAACACCTCCTTCCGTGCCGGCATCTTCTCTCTCGACCCAGACACCCTGGAGAAGCACCCTGTTCTCGATCAGCTTGCTCGCTTGTTCGCGCAGCTGCACTCCAGCAAGATGGCCTTCATCGACTCGGCGCCTTTTATCAAAACCTTGGAGCTAGACAACGGTGTCCAGCAGGACAGTCATGAATTTCTAACCCTTTTTCTCTCTCTGCTGGAACGCTCCTTGAGTCACTCCAAGGTCCCTGGTGCTAATGCTATCGTGCAGCATTTGTTCCGCGGGAGTGTCTCGCATGTGACTCGGTAGGTAAATACCCCAAATGCATTTCATGTCAAGATTTTACTACACTAGTGCTTTCAAGGTTAAATTGGAGAAACTGAGCCTCTTTTAGTTTCTTCATGGTTTTACATTTTCAAGATTATTATTGCAGTGTGCTGTCTTCTTGTTCTCTCATATATCAAGTCTTCTGTACATGCTTCAGTGTCTGCCGGATCTGGTTCTTACTGCTTAGATGAGCTATTGTGCTTTATTGTTTTAATTACTCACATACTTAGGCAGGAAGAGATAAAGTAAACACATGCTTTCAGTTTGGAAGATCTTTGTTTTGCTATTTGCCATACTATATTATAGTACATTCACAATTTTAGATTAAAACAGCCTGCACATATATACGTGAATGATAATATGATATACTTAGTTCATTGTACTGGTTAATTTTGTGGAGAACTGATGCCATACATTATATATGCTTAAGGTGTTCATCATGTGGAAGGGATTCTGAAGCATCTTCAAAAATGGAAGACTTCTATGAACTGGAGCTGAACATTAAAGGCTTAAACAATTTAGAAGAAAGTTTGGATGACTACTTGAGTGTTGAGGCGCTGAATGGGGATAACCAATACTCCTGTGAGTCATGCCAGAAAAGGGTAGATGCCACTCGCTCTATAAAACTTCGCTCGCTCCCTCCTGTCGTTAATTTTCAGCTCAAGCGTTATGTCTTCTTGCCAAAGGTGATACCCTGCTCTGAAGCTACTCTGTAGTTTTTTCTACCAAGGATTCCTTCCAATTCTGTCTTGTGTGCTTTCTCTTTTTCTGCAAGAATATTTTCTAACTTATTTCATCTCCAGACAACAACGAAGAAAAAGATATCTTCATCATTCAGTTTCCCAGAACGACTAGATATGGGAAAGCGGTTGTCGGACCCTTCTTCTAATTACACTTATGACCTTGCTGCTATTTTGATTCACAAGGGTAGTGCTGCTAATAGTGGGCACTATGTGGCACATATAAAGGATGAAAGTAGCGGTCAGTGGTGGGAGTTTGATGATGAGTGTGTATCCAAACTTGGTTCTCATCCTTTTGGTGAAAAGCCAGGCAAGTCATCTGACAAAGCTGATCAGAAATCTCAAGGTGCTTCTACAGAAGCTTCTGCTGCAAATGGAAATAAGAGTAGCAGTCATGGGGCTGCACCGACTTCTGCTATGGGAGAGTTGTTTTCTTCCACAGATGCTTACATGCTAATGTATAAATGTTCGAGTAAGGATGGCAGTGGTGTTGAAAGCAACAATAATGTGGAAGCCAATACTAGTTCACTTCCACACCATCTCGTGGATGAAATTGATGCATTGAATGCATCTTGTGTAAAGGAATGTGAGGAGTACCAAAGTAAGAAAGATAGCCTTTTGGCTTCTGTAGCAGAGAGACGCCAAGAAGTAAAATCTATTCTGACAGAAGCACCTGCTACTCCAGAAGATGATTCTTATTATTGGATTTCAGCAGACTGGCTTCGCCAATGGGCAGATAGTGCTACTCCTCCCTCGTGAGTTCTCTAGAGCACTTTTTTATTTGTCTCCTCCCTTCTTTTTTCCTCTACATGTGAATGCTTTATTATTTTGCGCCGTGACAACAACTTGATACTGTGACCATGCTGTACTGTTGTAATGCTATCTATCAGTGATGTTATTGCTAGCTTATCACGGCCCATACATCCACGGAATGATAAATAAAATCTGGGCATGAAATTGCATACAGTGCAGCAATTTGTATCCGAAAATATTAAGTACCCAAGTACTCATGGACTAATCACAACTAGTCATGACTTGTTGAGGTTTTTTGTTGCAACGTAAGTACAGACTAATAGACTATTCAAGCGACTCTTAATCCTTCTGAGTACGTCTATTACATTCATTTGTTGACCAGACAACTACCCTCATGGTAGATTAAAGTCTTGTAATGGCATCATCCGTCTGTACTGCTAGGTTTAACCTATGCTTGGATCATTAACTCTGCGATATAAGTGCTATGTGTGGCGATTCTCTAGATTTCCCTTCTGAAACTTTGTATGGCTACACTCCATATCAGGACTGTTCAAAATCGGGCTGTGCTCAAACCATAGTTTATGTTTTGAACTAGATTAGCAGCTATGTTACACAGCTTGCCACTTGGTTTCACCTGAAACTGTTTTGGAGAGTCGTACTACTCTTTGTTGCACCTATTTTCTTCTCAAAATATGTAGCCTCAGGTTATCCTTATTACAGCTTCATTTTGGTTCTGCAGTTCCATTGACAACAGTCCAATTCAATGTGAACATGGAAAGGTTCCAGCATCTAAAGTTGCATCAATCAAGCGATTGTCGGCTAAAGCTTGGCAGAATCTACTTTTAAAGGTAAGAAATTGCTCCACTTACTGGTATTCATTTCTGAAATCATTCCCTCGGATTATTCCAGAGTAATGTTTGCTATTTGTGCGAATGTCTTGCTTCAATTATATGTTCTTTGCAAGAACACTATATTTTGTGCCCAGTTCTGAACGTCTAATCTTTCCGGAATAGTCTTTGCTTACCTTTTTATTGGAAACATACTAGTATGGAGGAGGACCGACACTCAGCAAGGATGATGTTTGCATGGAGTGTCTCAAGGATGGAGCAAAAACTGCAGTGTCTGCTGATGTCTATCGTGATCGAAAAGCATCATTAAAAAATCTCGCAGAAGCAGCGCTTGCTGGAAATATTCCTGAAGGTCCTTGTAACTTTGTTTCAAAGGCATGGTATGGAAAGGACAACCTTGTCCCAATTTTCTGGTCTTTGTTCTGTACGTGACTTGCTGAAGCTAATACTGTTTTTAGTGCACTTAGAATTATTCTCCTCATCTGCTGTCTTCAACTACAATATTCTGCTTATAGCCCTATCCAATTTGTGCCTCATTGTAGTGATGTACTATACTGTGTTATGTAAGAATTCTGTCTGTGATTCCACCAACAAGATTCATATTTAAAGTTAGTATCTTCGTGTTTACCTTTCAAAGGTTGTTGCTCAATGTTATATTTTATTTTGTGTAGTACTGCACTACTGTAACCAGTATGTGGCATGCTATATTTATGCTATGCCCTGGTAATATGTTTCTTGTAGATGGACCATGCATTATCACTGTGTGATCAGTCATCATAATTTTTAATTTGAGTTTTGCACCCTAACCAGTTACCATTTTTAACCTAAGTATGTCTGGCAGTTGTTATATGAATTTTACACTCCAGTCTTATACTGATCTGCTTTCCTGGTTGCTCCCAGGTTGACCCATTGGTTGCGAAGAAAAAATGTGGATATCAGTTCTGATGCTGATAATGGACCAACAAGTGCTCTAACATGTAGCCATGGGAATCTTCTTCCAGAGCACGCTCCTGGGGCAAAACGGGTATCTGTGCCGGAGAGGCTGTGGATGTTTCTCTATGAAACCAGCAGTGCAAGGAATGGTGACGATATTGTGACTTTTCCATCAGATTGTCAACCATGTGAAATTTGTGACCAGAAGTTGTCAGTTGTCGCTTCTGCCGAGGATAATCTTAGGTGAGCTCTTAATGTTAGATAATGGGTTGTTCACTTGAAGTTATGCTTGATATTAATATTTTGGCATGGTATTAATCTCTCCAGAGCGGTGAAACTGAAGCAACGACAGAGACACGAAAAGTTAATATCTGGGAAAGGCTTAGCACTTTACCCTGGGCAAAAATATTATTTGGTTCCTTCCTCATGGTTGTCAGAATGGAGAGCTTACATTACAGCTACTGGAAAAAATGTTTCGTCATTACCAGAACCTCAAAGTCTCGAAGCTACTATAAATTCACTTAAATGTCAGAAGGTAAACTAACTCTTGGTAGACGGCATGTAATTTGTTATTCTCCTATTGTGAAATCATTAGATGATTACTAGTAATTTTTGTAAAGCATTCTTGGAGACATTGGTACATTCTGACTTGTGAACGGAAATCGCGGTGAAAAACTGATTGGCAGGATAATCACATTTTGCACGGAATAAATTGTTCAATTCACCTATAACTGTAAGGTAGTGTGATATACTGCTATACCAGTTTGGTCCATTGAGTGAGGTCCAACAGTCAGTACATATATAATGCTGCCCTTATTTATGTCTGCTAGTGATTTAGTATAGAAATATAAAAGTTCAACAAAAGCAAGACTAGAAGCTTGAATGGGATAAGATTAAATGTTGACATGAGTCATCCTTAAGAGGGCACAACTAAGCACGCATCATACAACAACAAAGCCTGTTGTCCCAAGCTACATAATTACCTTCAAATTTGTGCCATGACCCAGTTTGCTTCTCTTGCTTAATTGATGTAAGGTTTCACAATTCACAGTAAGTTAAACATTTATGGCACTGATTAATTTTTTCTATAAAATTTGATTTCCCTTTTAAATGATATATGTTTTGTGGGTAACTGATGCATGACTGCTTTGCATTTTCACATGATTAGCATGGGTCTGTAGTAGACTCCATTTATTTTGTTGACTGTAATTTGCAATACCACTATATTTGATCTCTACTTATTATGTTTATAAACCATATATTATTTCTTATCGATTATGTTGATCATTTTTCAGCATTCAAGATTATTGCAAAGGCCTTTGGATCTAGTTTGCAAGCGTGGGAGCATCACTCAGAAAACATCAATTGTAAGTTCAGAATTCTCCTTCCCACCTCTCCTCTCTTGCATGTAACTTCAAAATACTTCTACCCTGTGCAGTATGACTGTATTATATATGCATCCCTCAGTTAATCTCATATCACCCCTTGTTTCTTAAACTACATGATACCTGCGCGTTGCTGCGGAGACATGTAGCTTTGTTTTCTATTGAATCAAAGTTTAATGTAGAACCTCATGAGAAATTCTCTTGTAACATATTGAACTCCACACAAATGGTGTGGCCTAATAGAAAAGCATATAAACATGCAATTTTTTTGCTAATATTAGAGTGGCAATGATATGGAGCTCACAGCAATCGGGAATAGTTCTCATGAGTGGTAATATTAGAAGGAAATAACACAAGCTGCAAATTTAATATTTCAAGTTAACTGAGTGGCGTCGGAAGTATTGCAGTGATTGCACATTGACGGACTTCGGTTACACCAAAATCCGCCCCTCAATAGAAAATTCAACTACACCATTGCTTGTGAATTATGTCTTCCCAGAGCTCTGTGGCAGACAAAAAACCCAAAAGTAATTGGTGGATTGATGAAGAGTTGCCTGGCAACCAGAAGTGTTGAAAGAATGAGTAATGAACAGATCATAGTTAATGTAAAATCTGAAAATGATTTGAAATGCTAGACCTTTAAATGAGAACTCTGCAGTGCATAAGGTAACTCAGCATGTAGTCCTGGAATGTATGAGGCAGCCGGTTGCATCTCCTTAGCCTACTATAGATGAAATATGCTAAATTATCTAATAGCATGTGATGATAACTTGGAGGATACTCAGCCAGCTGAATAAATGAAGACAAAGTAGCCAACCTGACCAAATGTTGCACTGGATTACGAAGGATGTACATCGACCACTTCGTAAAAAAGTTGAACACTAGGCACGGATAATAAAATTTCTATAAGCATGGTCTAAAGCAGCACATAGAGTTATTTGGATAGTTCACAACTGCAAACATAAAACTAGTGGTGGGACTGTTATGGTTTTTCTTAGGAGAGAACGAAACATATTTTTATTTCTATAGTGATACCTTAGTGCATACATGAGGTCATTGTCCAGCAGAAAGCAATGCTTTGGAGTCGATTATGATGGACCAAAGAGGAATGCACTTCTAATCTGAGACCAATCTCTTGACCTATTGAGATGAAAGATCTCAAAACTTGGACAGTACAGCGCTGGGACATTATTATTAGTCTAGAACCTTATCTGCATCTTTCTGTCATTTCGTCATCTAGACAAGATGATTTGAGGCCTACGCATTGAACTTTCAGGTTCTAGCATTATTATGTTATATAGTCTGGTGATCGTGGATTAACTATGTTATTTATTTGGTTTTCAGACTGATGGATTAGCAATCATCTCAGCATCTGATTGGATGTCATTTTCTGAGGAGTGGAATGTAGCACATGCAAATGGTACGTGTGCTGAAATTGTTTTCAGCAAGAGCTCTCGAGATAAACTACACGAGGCACCCGAAGCAAGGGTAATACTGGCTGAAGATCCAGATCAGTCTATTACTGATGCAAATGGTGATTTGGAGGACAGTACACCCTATGTCAGAACTGATCCTGAGGTAAACTAAATGTTCTGGAGTAAATATGTTGTGCTAAGAGCTAGATATCACTGGATAATTTTCTTATTTTGATATGTCTAGCTATCAGATGGGCAACGCATCACCTTGCAGGCCTGGACACTCGACTAGTTAAAAGGAATGGGTACAAGTAAACAACAGTACTACCATGAACAGATAATGAACAAAAAACTGTATCAATAGAAATTGGAGCAAACTAATAGCAGTTACCATATTACAGAATGAAATTGGAAGAATGCTCTCGATGTCTTATAATATAAATCAATGGAACAATTCACTGCTTTCACGTAGATTAGTCCTGATGAAATGATGTTACAGCAATCAGAAGCAATTCTGCCTTGGTAGTAGTATACTATCATGTGAAGCAAACAATGGTACTGCAGCATTCTTTTTCAACAGCTGTTCTGTAAATCATCTAAAGTGACAGTCTAGAACCTTGATTCTTATGCTTCATAGATGAGCTTAATTGAACAGGTTTAAGTTCAGATCTAAGGCTTTAGCTGAGCGCTGCTTCCAGATTTTTTTTTGAAGGCAATCACCCGTTGCGTGAGTCCCAAATCCTCCATATGGTGGTAGGAGGGGTGAATTGCCATACTGATTACCAAAAAGGGACGTGTGACAGTGTAGCATCTTAAAGAATATTGGCAGGAGTCTGAATGCTAGGTTGAGGCCGAGCAGATCCCATGTAGCTGCTGCAGTGGAGACCGTGAAAAACAGGGGTGTCGTGTTCTCGATAGGGGAGCCATGATAGGAGGCGCTGTCTATAGTTTTGTGGTGCAGGTTTGCTCTTGCGTTTAAGCGATCCAGACATAAGAGCCAACCAAAGATCTGAACTTTGTTCAGAACGTATGATACCCAGATGGGCAGACTTCTGGTGTGGGGAGCTTCCGTCGGAGGGCTGTGCAAGCACCCTTGTTGGAGAAGGAAGCACTGTCAAGAGACACCCACTGTCCCGTTCATATGACAGCGCGGCAACCTACAAAAAAGAGCGATGGCAAGCAGGTCTGCGAATGCATCATTAGTTAGTTATCTATTCAGGTTTTGTTCCAGTCCATCCTGAAAATCTGGACAAAAGTAGAGGGTTTGAGGTCGTGGGAATAGAGAGGGGAAGTCAACTGATAAGGGTTCAGGCAGGAGCCCATCTGTGTAGCCAGAAGAATGTAGAACGACCGGGTGATTTGGTGGAGACTGGAGAGGGTCAAAGTGTTTATGTAAGTCGGAGGATAGGAAGGTTTAGGTGTTACTATGAGGGAATTAGAAGGGAGAGTGATGCACGAGCAAGTGTTACCAAGGTAGGTATGAGGAGCGGAGTAGTTTTTAGGCTAATTTAGGAGATGTGTATTTTAGATATGAAGTTTTTTACTGCCAAGACAGTTTTCCACAAAGTTAATATGCTTGTAGTACTTGATTTAAATCCAGCGTTACTTTCAAGTAATTGAATACTTGCACATATATGTTGTATTTCCCCATATTTCTTCTTAATTCTACTTGTGAATATTGTATGCTAGGTTTGTGAAGAATGTATTGGAGAAATGGAGAGTTGTGCATTGGTGGAGAGACTTAATTACCAGGATGAAGATATTCATGTTTATCTGGTGCGTGGAAAAGAAGCACCAAAGTCAATTAGAGAGGCATCTTCAGCTGTCCCCGTTCCAGATCGTCGGGCTTCAAAGCGTTCCCGGAGAACAACAGGAAACTCAATCAGTTTGAAAGTCTCTGGTTCTACATCCGTTTATCAGTTGAAACTCATGATATGGGAATCTTTAGGGGTATGTCATGCACATCAAAAGTATAATTTATGCAGACAGCCAATCACGTCAATTTGCTTATTGCATTTTGGATAAAAAAGGAAAAAATAACATAATAATTTAAGAATATGACTTTTGTTGATTATATCATGTCTACAACTTTATTCCGTTTCAACTGATATAAGTTTGCTAAATAAGTATCAGCTGTGAACATTGGGCAATATACATTGAAGTTAAAACCTTCTGGACTGGAGAGGCTTATTTTAATGTTATAGTTAATCCCTGTGGTTGCAATAATTTGATCTGTCCAAAAAATATTTTTGAACCTTAAAATTTGAAGCTTAACTTTGTTAGTTACAGTCAATAATTACCAGTGTGATTAGTCCCAGCACTTATCAGTTGGCACCATAAAATTAAACCATCGTACTGGAGCTATAGTTTCCACTTGCTGTTGAAATTAATTGCCACCTTTTTTAACAGCTTAGCTTGTGGGTTAACTCGTAGATGCAATTCAATATGGTATCAGTCTTGATTTCAAGACCTGCCAGCGCAGCACTAATAAAAATAGTTGCGGCTACGTTGATCCAATTAAGGTCTTGAGGAGCCTAGATGTGACGGGACATGCAGTTCAATATTTGTGTGGTTACTCATTCAGATTTTATAGTATCGGCAAGTCATGTCAAGTAACCTTGTGTTCACCTAAGGGGGATACAAAAATTTCCAGATAGTAGTGCAACTCTTCAAGAAGCAATCCTATATATGTACTCATTTTATAATTGGTCACCTACTCTCCAACTTGTGTAAAATATGGGCATACATGCATATATCGCTTTTATGTCTAGGTGCAGAAATCCTACTTTCTTATATTTTTATCGTGGTCCAAATGTTGCTGCTGTTGTTGTATTTAGATTGTTAAGGAGAACCAGAAGCTTCATAAGGGATCTCTTGAGATTGAAGGCGATCTTGCTACTCTTGCTGACAAGGGCATTTTTCCTGGGGATGTTCTATGGGTCAAAGATTCTGAAATGTTTGAGAACCGTGATATAGCAGGTGAAGCAACAATTATTGGATTTGAATATCCCTGAAAAGATGAGATTTCTGATCATGAAATTTTGCTTTCCTATGACATTTCAGATGAAATTTTAGGGCAGAAGCCTGATGTGCTACCGGCTGAGGAAGGATTTCGTGGTACACTATTGACATCAAGTGTATCAACTCAGCTTTGTCAGGACATTAGCATTGAGTGAATGAGTTCTCATGCCACCTAAGAAGGAATACATGTATTGGCACCGCAGCTGGTGACACTTGCTTAGAGGTGATAAATCTACTCCGCTCAATGTTTCTTTGTTTTTTCTCAATAAACATCAGACAAACTGTTGGCGTTGTTTCCAGTTTCTTTTTTCGACGATGGCTAGGTTCGAGCGAAACTCAAATGAACCCAAGTTAGCCTTTGGCTTGACAAAGATGTTAACACGAGAAAATACAATGCTACATCATATGGAAATTACGTAAGCTGGACTAAGTGTATGTGGGCTGTTAATAAACAATGTTGATTCATGTATGAAAATATGTATGAAAATTGCATATTGTTTGATAAAGGTGGAGCGGCTCTTGCTCAGCTCCCAGAATAAGGATCTGGATCTCGTTAGGCTTGCGTGGTCACTGGTCTAGGGCTGTGATCGAGTTGAACGTAAATAGCTCGTCTAGCTTGCGATTTTTAGCAGGCCTAGCTAGATATGCAGCATGTCAAAGCATAGGTCTCATGGTTTTTTGCCAACTAGTAAACCTAACTGTTATTAATGGTCCGTGCCTTGTCCGACTTCTGTAGCTACCAGCAATTTTTATCTATTTAACTTGATTCTAGACAAAGTGCTCAAGGGTTTACCTTTTGATCCTTTCTGTTGTCCATTTCAGGACCTCTCCATCACAGTGGTTGGTTATCTACTGAGATACTAATATGTTCTTGTATCCAGGAATCTGAGTGCATCGCCTGGGGTCGTGGTGGGTTTCTGCTAGTTGAGGCTGGAATTTTGTTGTCTATGGTTATCTTGGTGCCTAGTCTTTTCACTCTGTTGTATCCCCAGGCAAAGTGAGGGAAGAAAGAAGAAGAGGTAGATGTAATTACTTTTCAGGTTTAGTTAACTATTATCTGGGTAGCCTTGATTTATTTTGCCGCGAGATCTGTGGGGAACTTCATTGTACCTGATGTGGGACGACTGTACTGATGTTTGGCCAAGGGTGCCCTAAACTCTGCAGTGCATTTAGTGAGTTCGCTGCCTTTAGTTTTTGTATATTCAGGTCAGTGGTAAGTCTAGCATATCAGCCAAGCCATTTACTTTGAGTTGGCTTACATAGTGGTTTGTGGTGCACCTCATTTACTCCAATTGATCGCGAAGTAAACAAGTGACTAAAACATGGACATTGAATTTAGACCGTTTAGTGTACGAGTTCCTATGGTTTAATTGCAACTGTAACAACTTATCAGCATCACATACCAGTGTATTGAGTGGCTGCAATTTCTGGAGCGGGAATATTGTCTCTGGGAGCGTTAAGGATTCGTTCCTCGTCAATCATCTGTATACAAGCGTAAAATCAACTATACGTACCCTGGCGGTGATGTGCATCAGTGAGCGTTGTGGTATGGCCGTCAAGGAAAGATGACGTAAGCAGAAAAAGAAGAATCACAGACAAATGGAAAACCCAAAACAAAAATAGACGGACGCTTGCGGAACTGATAAGCAAAACTTTCATTAGATCGCCTACCAACGTCAGAACTCAGATGTGATACTTTCAATGAAAAAATACAGCAGCGATGTAAGCAGAGAGATGCAGATGTTGGGTGCCACAGTTCTAGGGTGTTAAATTAAGGTGTAAGATCTCGAAAGTTTGAGAAAGTTTGACTTTACTTCGGTTTAGAATAGCGCGCTTACTAAAAAAAAATTGAGGATTCTTTTTTATTTTGGAGTAGTACAATTGCTAGAAAATTGAGGATTTCCTTGTAGAATTCTAAAATAAAGTAAGTCCCTTTTTTAAGTACATGCCAATCTAGTTATCTACCTCTCCACAACAACTTCTCCATTAGATGGGTTTTTCTATGATTATACCCCAACCATGTCGTCCATGAACAGGCTCCGTAAGGCCCTCCACAGCGTTGTAAAAGTGCGGTGCCCAAATCATTTCTGGCATCGATGGCCGATGCCTATACGCTGTGAGAGCGGTGCCTGAATCAAAGTTTCAAGAATCGGAGCACCTACTTGCTCCGATGCCCCATTCCTCCAGCCAATAAACTACTATTGTTTGTAACTTCTAGCTATAAATGGCTTCTCTCTCTTTCCTCAATACACAGCAGGATGTGTACTTATTTATCATATGGGACCAGGGGCGGCGCCAGGTGTATTCCTGGGTATGCAAGTGAATACCCATGATTTTTGCAAAACAATGTTCATTATAGCAAAACAGTGAAAATTTTGGTAAAAACAGTGATGATTTTAACAAAATGAATACCTATGAATACCCTCTAATGAATTCCTAGAGCCGCCACTGTATGGGACCCACTAGGATTTGCATGTCAAAGCCCTACGCTGTGGAGGCGATGCTTGAAAAATGCTTCTGGGCAGGTGGCCACCTTTTGCGAGATTGGGCACCGGCCACGCTGTGGAAGGCCTAAGATCCCATAGAGTAGAAATGGAATAAGTCATGTGACATGATCTAATATTACACTTATCCTTTTTTATTATAGTATGGACATGCATTCATTTTCTTTGCATCGATTGTGATCCGCAATACTATCGGAGTAAAAAAAGGGATCTAAGGAAGATAGTCCCCGACTCCCCGAAAACACCCCTTGAGCTGATATTGAGGGTAGCAGCTGCCACATATGATACTGACAGGCGCGGGTGCCACCGGCCAGCGACCCAGGCCATTTCCTACAACGTCTACCTTCTGCCCTAGGCCCCTCCAAATTGCCGACGCAACTGCCGATGCTACTCTTCTAGCTGCACCTGGTGATCCGTGATGATGTTATTTCATAATAAGCTTTAAAATGATCTAGTAAAGTATTCGTAGACGATCAAAGGAGATACCATGGCTCGTTGGACTTTATTCTATTTGATATATATAAATTATTGTATAATTATGGCCAAGACTAAGATGTGTTTAGTTTCCTTTTCCCAATTACAAAGAAATTGATCAAAACCTGTTTTGGACACTGAATTGGGCCAAGGTTGGGAAGAGCCGCCTTTGGGCGCTCGTTCCGGCGCCCCCGAAACGCCATATCCAACCCTTTTGTCGGATGCCTTTTGGCCTTTTCGGGGATCGGAGATGTTCTACTCCCTTCGATCAAAAATAAGTGTCGGTGACTTAGTATAAATTTTATATCCTTTCGATAAAAAATAAGTGTCGGTGACTTAGTATAAATTTTATACTAAGCTAATACAAGTGACCGACATTTTTTTCCGATCGGAGGGAGTAACATTTTGAAATTTATTTTATAGCCCTAGAAAATAAAAATACAGAAAACCTTGCTAATCTACAGTACTTTTTTCACTTATAAATACTAAAATAAAATAATCTATTTACACTAGCTTTACCCCAGCAAGGATCCAAACGCGCCCTGTAGCCCCCACTCTTTCCACCGACGCCTCCAGCTGCCGTCGTCCCGTACCTAGCGGCGGTGCGGCGTCGCCGCCGACCACGGCCTCTCACGCGCATCGCCGCCGACGCCTCATCGCCCCTCCCCCTCCCCCACCAAGCACGACGTCCTCTCACGCCCGCCGCCGCCGCCGCCGCTTCAATCCCCCTACCCCACCAAGAACCACGGCCTCTCACGTCGCATCGCCGCCATCGCCGTTCTTACTCATCGGGACATCCCGTTCCCGCCGTCTCCACCCCGTCCTCGTTTGGCCATTGAGTTTTGAGGTATGAGGCTGTTTTCATCCATTTTCGATTAGCCCAAAATCCACTGACCTTCACAACCTCGGGCTGTGCAGGTGCACGCCCAACGCACCATCTAGATCTGCCCCCTGATGGAGAGTGATCCTGGAGATGGGGACGATCTGGGATCAGGGTGGTTTGAAGTGAAAAAGGTACTCTTATAGCTCTGTTGGATTCTAGTTCCAATAGAATGATTTGGAATTCTACACCATATCTGGTAAATACATGGATTGAGGCCTTTAGTGGGGGCACTGGAGCATGTTTGATTCATCTAAAATGCTTCAAGGCTATGGGCTTTTCCAAAATGTACCTTGTATTGTGGGTGTTTATCTCCTATCGTGTTTCACCTCTTGCTGCTGCTGCTGCTGCTGTTAACTTGCTGTAATTTCTTTTGACAGAAGCACCGATCCAGCTCAAAATTCACATTGCAGAGGTCTTCAGGAAGTTCAACCATTAAAACTCCAAACACGTCATCGCGGTCCCAGGCTAACTATACTAGTGATAGTTCAAGGTGGTATGACAGGCTGGAGTACCCACCGCAGGGCTCAAGTGATAATGTCTCTGTCGATGAATTGGGCATTAGAGAGACTACTACTAAGGTTCATTCTGAGGAATGTGTTGATGTAGGTGCTAGTAATAACCTGACTAACGGATCCAGTGTTTCAGCTTTGGAGGATGTAGTAAAAAAGAATGAAGAACTGCAGTTAGCTGAAGAAACAAATTATCCTCCCAAAACTGGCATGATTGACTGCGCATATCCTTCCGTGTCTCATGAATCCCCCAACCTTTCAAGTGGTCTTGCTAAACCTGCAGAACAATCTGATCATGTCAAAGGCCCTCCAAAGGCAGAGCCAGTAGGTGTTTTGTCCAACTCTTCTGTCAAGTTTGGAAATTTTGATGAAGTCCCAGGTATAGCATTGCCCTCAGACGCATTCACAGATAGTAATTCTTCTATAAAGTACATGGATGATGAAGATGCTACACAATTGAGAAATGAATCCAGATGTGAAAGTGAACTTGAAGATGAGATGAATTCTAAAAAGAATGTTGATACGTCTCCTACCATAATTCATGCAGTGGAGGCACCCACTGAAAATAAGAGCAATCCATTGGATATATGTGAGATACCAGATAGTCCTGCAGATGTTAGTTGCTCAACTACCTTAGCTGACCCGGTTTCACTGTCCTCCTCAAACAATGATCTTGAAGTTCCAGTTACATCTTCCTCTGTTGCATCCACGGAAAGCCAAACATTAGTTCATGATCATGCAATGGTTTCTGTAGGTTTTGGAGGTGAAATTTCTGAGAGCAAAGAAAGATTCAGGCAGAGGCTTTGGTGCTTTCTTTTTGAGAATCTGAATAGAGCTGTGGATGAACTATACTTACTCTGTGAATTGGAATGTGACATGGAGCAAATTAATGAATCCATGCTTGTTCTTGACGAAGCTATATCTGATTTTCAAGAACTGAAGTCCAGGGCAGAACATTTTGATAACACCAAGAAATCCCCTGGTTTACCAAAGGAAGGGATGCCAATGGCTGTGAAAGCCGACCATCGGAGACCTCATTCATTGTCTTGGGAGGTCTGTGTTCTCCGCAGTTCATCAATATACCCTTTCGTGGTTCATTTTCATACTACACCTGCTCTTTTTTGTCTGCAAAATTTTGTAATATGCGTATATGGTTGCTTCCTAGCATTTCTCTTCTCTTTTTTGATAGTTTTCAGCAAAATACTTCTCCTAGAACACAGGTCTACTATGTTACAGTGATACAAATTCTTCTTACTTATGTTAAGGGTGATATAGGTTCATCCCTAAAAGAAAGTGTGGTTTATGTTTATAGGTTGTCTTGGTGAATGTGGCCATTTCCGTAGTTTTCTCGTATGTATACTTTTGGAATAATATGAACAGTTGTGAAGATAAATATTCCGACATATCATATATGCAGGTCAGACGGATGACAAGTTCACCACACAGGCAAGAGATATTGTCTTCATCTCTGGAGGCCTTCCAGAGGATTCAGTTAGAACTGGCACGCAAGCAGGCTGGTATCTCATCAGAGAGCTTTTCATCCAGCTCTTCTGGAGAAGTCTCAGGTACTTCAGCAAAGCTGACTACAGCATCAGCAACAGTTGGGAATATCAGTTTGAAAGTGGAGAGTCAGGTGAAACTTTCAGATAGTAGTGAGAAAAAAGTTACCGAAGAGAGACAAAGTAAGGACGCATTCAAGTCTGGTAGATCATTCCCACCAAGTATGCCTGCATCTTCTGGAAGGAGTAGAAGAGGGTCACTAGAACCAATATCTGAGATAGCTAAGCACAATTTAAAGGATAGGATAGTGCCAGATAACAAACCTGACAGGCTCAAGTCAACGGATATTGTGAAAAGGAACACGACTCATCTTGAAAAGGAGAAGCAAAATACAGCACAGTGGAAGTCTATGGATGCCTGGAAGGAAAAAAGAAACTGGGAAGATATACTGAAATCTCCTGTTCGGAGTTCCCGTGCATCTCATTCCCCTGGTGTTGGCAGAAAAGTAACAGAGCGTGGTCGTGTTCTACATGACAAGTTAATGTCTCCTGAAAAGAAGAAAAGAAGTGCCTTTGATACAAAAAAAGAAGCAGAAGAAAAGCACGCACGAGCTTTGCGGATCAGGAGTCAACTAGAAAGTGAGAGAGTTCAGAGACTGCAACGTACTACTGAAAAATTAAGTCGTGTCAATGAGCTGCAGGCTGTGCGCAGCTCAAAATTGCGAGAAGTAATGAATGCACGCCATCAGCGCGGTGAATCTCGTCATGAAGCATATCTTGCCCAGGTTGCGAAAAGGGCTGGTGATGAGAGTATTAAGGTCAGTGAGGTTCGTTTTATTACATCACTGAATGATGAAACTAAGAAATTCTTGCTGAGGCAGAAACTTCATGATTCTGAAATGCGGAGAGCTGAAAAGCTACAGGTGATCAAAACAAAGCAGAAGGAGGATTCTGCAAGAGAAGAGGCTGTATTGGAACGAAGAAAGTTCCTTGAAGCTGAGAAAATGCAGCGCCTTGCTGAAATACAGCGCAAGAAAGAAGAAGCTATAGTCAGAAGAGAAGAGGAGCGCAAAGCATCTAGTGCTGCTCGAGAAGCGAAGACTGCAGAGCAGCAACGAAGAAAAGAGATAAGAGCTAAAGTACAACAGGAGGAAGCTGAACTGTTAGCACAAAAATTAGCTGAAAAACTCCGTGAAAGTGAGCAGCGCCGGAAGTATTACCTTGAACAGATACGTGAGAGAGCTTCAATGGATTTTAGGGATCAGACTTCACCTTTTCAGCGCCGCTTCCCAAGTAAAGATAGCCAAAACCGTTCTACATCAGCTAATAGTGGCGAGGATTTGCAGATAGTAGGCAATGCCAGCACTGCAGAGTCTATGGTTAAATCATCCAATGCCACACAGATGAAACGAAGGATTAAGAAGATACGACAGAGATTAATGGCTCTCAAACATGAATTTGTTGAACCAGCCATAGGTGAAAATACAGGAATTGCACATAGGGCTGCTCTAGGAGCTGCCAAAGGTAAGTTAAGTAGATGGCTTCAGGACTTGCAAAGACTTCGTCAAGCTAGAAAAGAAGGTGCTGCGAGTATTGGTTTGATTGTTGGTGACATGACAAAGGTACTAATTATTGATTAGATATTGTACCATACTATGATAACAAAGATGGTTACTAATAGCCCTTCTTGTTTATTTTTGAACAGTTCTTAGAAGGAAAGGATCTTGAATTGCATGCTACTCGACAAGTAGGTTTGCTTGATTTCATTGCGTCTGCATTACCTGCCTCACACACTTCAAGACCAGTAGCTTGTCAAGTCACTGTCTACCTTTTGCGCCTGCTGAGAGTGTTACTCTCACTTCCAGCTAATCGAACCTATTTTCTAGTACAAAATCTTCTACCTCCAATTATTCCCATGCTATCTGCATCACTAGAGAATTACATTAAGGTGGCAGCATCAAACTCTGGAAGTTTGAATCTTCCGTCAAGCAAAACTTCATCAGAGAACATGGAGATAGTTGGTGAAGTTTTAGATGGCTTTTTATGGACTGTGACTGTGATTGTTGGTCACTTATATGTTGACGACGAGCAACTTCAGATGCAGGAGGGTCTGATTGAACTGATTGTAGCTTATCAAACAATTCATCGTTTACGAGATCTTTTTGCCCTTTATGATAGGCCCCAGGTGGAAGGGTCCCCACTCCCATCATCCATACTATTCGGTCTCAACCTTCTGACAGTCTTAACATCCAAACCAGGGAATTTCTCTACCATTGATTGGGAGTCCTGCAAATGCAGAATTCCAGCTGGTAATCTAGCTCACGAATGTGAATATCTTAGTTCACTAGATATACGATTTGGCAACCAGTTGATAGTGTCGGACGAGTCTGGAGATGCCAAGTTACCATCTACCAGTTGTGGTGTTTCTAAATGTGATGGCTGCGGGTTTAGTGAACTGGTTGAAGAAAAGAAGTCCGCTGACCAACATGAATGCTGTGCCCTTAGAGATAGAAGATCGCTGGATGAAGCTAGAAAAGGCTTGTTAGGCCCCTCTGCTGGCCCGAATAACTCAAGATCAGCGTTGGAAATACAATCATCTAATTTGGGAGATACAATACATCAGCATTCTGAAGTTTCTACTCAGAGAGATGAAACTAGTACTGTGGATGGTCGCCTTGAGGGAAGAAAGATAAATAACATATGTATAGGTACTAATGGAAGTCCCGGAAAAGGCAATGAAATAATTCTAAAACAATCTGCAGTACTTGTACTTTCTGCCATGGCTGAGACAGGCCTGGTTAGTCTACCTTCACTTTTGACAGCAGTGTTGCTGCAGGCAAACAACAGATCATCATCCGACCAGGTTTGTGTTTCTGCTTGTTTAAGGTGCAATGCTTTCTTGAGAATTGTTGTTTTATCTCTGTTTTATCTCCAAACTCAATTAGTCTTTATACCTTAAGAGTCGTTTTACAAGATTGCATTGGGATGTCTATAGAAGTAATGCATTTTGATATATAGGATTGAGGATATCTCGGCTTCAAAGTAGCAGCCATTCTTGTTTCATAAACAGCAAATATGCCAAAAGGGCTGTTGTTAACTGTCATACTATTATTGTTCTTAAGATTTTAGTAGCATGTAAGGAGAAAAAAAGACCTTTTGATATCATATAATAGTTTTTTGGGTACCTAGCAGGCAATTTAGATGCTGGTTGCATTGATTTACTGTAGGTTTTTTCTTGCTAGAAAAATGACAGCTAAAATTTTCAGGCTTCAGCGGTTCTTCCATCAAATTTTGAAGAAGTAGCCACTGGTGTATTGAAAGTTTTGAACAATGTGGCATGTTTGGATATCACCCTTCTGCAGTGCATGCTGGTAAGCAGTTGTACCCAAGGCTGGGTACTGCCTTCTTGTTTCTTATTTTGCATGCATTGTTTAATTCTGAGTAGATAAATTTCTGAGCTCTAAAATGTAGCCTATGAAGACATAACCAAATAACTTTGAACTATTTATAGTGTCAGTAGATACTAGTCATCCATAAGGATCTCATGCAGAATTAGTTGACGGCAAACTGACAATATCCTAATGTGGGAGCCCTGAAGATCTTAGCAATCTATGTTTTTTCACCTACGTTAGTTTCTTTCTTACTGGTTATGAATTCTTTTCAGGCTAGATCAGATCTGAAGATGGAATTCTTTCATTTGATAAGTTTTCTTCTCAGTCATTGCATGAATAATTGGAGAGTACCAAACGATCAGGTATATGTAGGTTATTGCATTTACAAGCATGGTTTCAGTGTAATCTCAGCAGTTTGCGTGATATATCTAAGGTGCTGTTTATCGGATGTCCATCCCTGAGGGCCATATCTATGGTGCTTTTGAAAGTAGTCATTTTTGTTGAAGCAGATTGTTTCACTCCAGTATTCTAGTAGTTACTTTCAGGTTTCAAGTTGTTTCTGTGTAAATTAGTTCTTCCTTGGCTGATGAGCAAGTAACATATGAAGTTCATTATTTCTTAGTGTCTTGTACTTATTATGATGTGGTCTCTTGGTCATTGGAGGCATCAGAACAATGAAGTTGAGACCGCTATCCTAATGGGTAGAAAAATAAATTGGATACTGATATTTGTGCTCTAGTTCTGTCGGGATAATATCATTTCTAGCCAGAACAGTTTGCATTGTATAAAACCATTCTACAAAAACCGATATGGGCATGACACAAATTTCTGGCACTGAGACAGTGATGGTTCTATTCGATGGCCAGCTGTGATATTTTATTACTATTAATTTGAAAAGAACATTTATGTATTACTGTGGCTCCTTTACAATTCTCTTCCGGTTACCCAGTGAAATTGGCTGGTACTAACGGTGTAAGCGAGTAAAACAAATATTTTAGGTTAATTCTTGTTCTAAGCGAGTGTGCTCATTTTTCAGGTCGGTTTACTGCTTCTAGAATTGATACTGCTACTTGGCTACTTCTCCTTGTTCCATGCCGGGAATCAAGCAGTTCTTCGATGGGGTAAGAGCCCCACAATACTTCACAAGGTAAATAATTGTTCTATGTAGCCATGTTTTCCTTAATATCTGGAGTTGTTGGGCAGTTCTGACGAGTTAAGGAACAGGTGTGCGACCTGCCTTTTGTTTTCTTCAGCGACCCTGAGTTGATGCCCATCTTGGCTGCTGCCCTTACCGCCGTTTGCTATGGTTGTGATCAGAACAGAAGTGTAGTGCTTCAAGAAATAAGCTCAGATATGCTCCATTCTTTGCTTAGGTCCTGCAGAGCGTCAGGACTGGCTGCTTCAGATTCCGTTGCCATGGACGGTTCAGGAGCCAATAACTCTGGTGACAGCACACAGATCTCACCAGATACCAGAAATTCGCTATCTGACGCCTCATTACGGTCAAGCCGCAAAGGTGCCCGTCCAGTTTTAGGGAAAGGCGTTTCAGGGACCGTCAGATTAAACAGAAATAAGAATCAAAAGGATTGTAGAGGAGCACGGACCGGTGATGATGTGCCTCTGAAGCAAAGGGCCGGGGAAACTACATCTGCTTTTATGCTGCATAGAAAAATCCCGGCATTTTTCTTAGACAGAGCAGAAGAATTCTTCTGCAGCGGTGCATAACCGCAACCGCTGAATACCACAAGCTGACCAGACCTTCGGATTTTTGAGGCGTTGGACTAATCTTCGGCGAGGCAAGGGCAGTGTGGCGATTACGGGTTCTGATTGTATAAGGGAATGGCCTTTTGTAGTAGGCTGGTCTGAGGTTGCATGGCCTGCTGTTTTTTTTTTTGTTAAATCCCGAGGCTAGTGAAAGATGTGAGGCTATTAAGTTTAGCAACCTCCCTAGGAACAAGAACAGCCGCCTCCAAGCTTTGACCTAGCAGCCGCCTCCAAGCTTCGCCTCCTCCATAGATGGTTCCCCCTCCTCCGGCCGGCTTCGCCGGTGTCGGGAGGGGTGGGGAACCCGATCTATGGGTGGAGATTTCAATAAAAGTAGTATTTTCCAAAGAATAGGTTAGTGTTTTGGTAGCCATCTTCGTTTTCTTCTACGTCAATGGAGATGTCATCGTTCATAATAAGTGACCTTCAGCTCTTCGTTCGGCGACGAGATCTTCTTCCCAACGTCAATGGTGGTGCTGTAAGATTACAGTTTTTTAGGTACGGTCTTCAAGATCTTGCTTCGCCAGATTGGTTTTGGATTGTTTCTCCTGGTTGCCGCGAGGAGGGTTATCCTCGCAATATTTGTCCCGACTGCTACGTCTTCGACAATGGTGATTCGTACGCTCGGCTTTCCAGCGACGTTGATAAGGCTGTTCGGTTTCTCTTCCCTGGAATACTGGTGTTGGTACTCTTGCCGATGTGGTATGATTGCTTTAATGGTTGCGTGCATGCACGTAGCCTTGGCACTGCGGCTCAAATTAAAAAAAAGGGAGAACCATAATTGGTATTTACAGGTTTATGGTTTGGTATCTGTGCCATTATCTTTTGGCTGGCTTCAGAAAAATACAAGATTGTGTCATGGAAGAAGAAGAGTTTGAAGGCCTCGAAGATTAGCTCATTTTTTCTTAGACTTTATTTTGTAATCGCTGGAGACAGCTTATATATCTCTACTATGTACCGTTCGTTGCTTTAATATATCACAGTATTGTTTCAAAAAAAAAAAAGTTTTATCATGTAGGGAATAAGTTTGCGGTGCAGTGGGGTATGCCCTCTCCACGTTCCTTCTCCAAAAGAACTGTATAGAGGAAAAACACACTATCTGATAGTAATATCAAACGCTGGCAGGTACACAGGGATGGAAGAATACATCACATTATTCATATAGTACTTTGGAAACTAAAACATACAACTTGTGGATAATGATGACTATTCGTTTAAACATATTTGTTTAATATGACTTGCACCTTACTCGGCGTGGCAAATTTACTGGATTGCATACCGACTAATTCTTGATGTGATTAGAATCAACAAATCTTGCAGCAGCGTATGACTAGATTAGTTGCCTCCAAATCCCCTAACAAAGCGACAGCTGCGAACATGCAAGTTCTATTCGGGCAAAAAGCGAGTCAGACCTTGATCAGTTGCCAACAAAGGTTGACTAAAGAATGAGGATGGTATCCGACTGCAACTAGGAAAAATGTTTTGGAGATATTTACACGATATACCCATTTTAAAAAATTGATTTGTTTTTCCTAAATTGTCTCATTTCTAAATCGGTTGGGCTGCCACATATGCGGAACCAGTTGTTGGTAATAACAGCGCCGAATTTGTCTGATTTCAAGGTTGGGGGCAGCGTTTTGGAACCTTTGAGCGATATGCTCCCGGTTTTGGAAATCTATTAACAAAGTTTAAAATATTAAGAAAATCTGACAAAAAATTTTGTGTGTAGGGTTCAACAAAAATATCATTTTTTGTATTGTGTGTAGAAAGATAAAATTTGGTGCAAAAAAAGCTTTGCACCAGACTTTTCTTTTGTCTTTTTTACGCAAGACATAAAAAAGTCTGTTTTCCGCAAAACTTGGCGGGCGCAAATATAATGTCGAGATGTAAGCGCTAAATTTTTGTTCAGAAGACGTTTCGAAAATGTTTTTCCGGTGATAGGTGCATATACTCCCATGTGTCAAATTGAATTTGTGGATTTCATGAGTTTAGGATCTGAAAGTGTACCACACTAGGGTTCAGGAAGCCTGCGATTAGGGCATCTCAAGCGCGCCGACCCAAATAGATAGCGTGCATTCAAACTACGAGAAAAGGCCCAGACGCAAACGAACCGAGGCGCTCGGACCAGTTCACACACATCCATTTCTGACCCAGATTTGAGCTAGAAATATAGCAGCCCGAACAGCTCGACCGTCCGCGCAAGCGCCACTATTGTCCTTCCCGAGCCTTCTAGTCAGCGTCACGTAGAGGCCATTCCCACACCCACACCCATCCAATCGCCCTCGTCCATCGCCCGTGCTCCACCTCTACACCGCCGCCACCATTCCCCATCCACACCGTTGTCGTAGACTCCGCATTGCTTGATAGCCTTTGTAGCGCTGCCACCACCACTACTACGCACACCGCCAGCCCTGAACATCGACCATTAGGCTTATTCCATTTCCTCCAAGACCGCAGCCACTTGAGCCGAGGTTGGTGCCGGCACAACCTTCCTTCTGCTGCCCACCTCCTCTGGGCTACCTCCCATACATGCGCCTACCGGGCTACGCCGTCCTCAAGCTTTGACGCGTTGAAGCACCACGCCGCACACAATGTGCTCGACCATTTCCCAACACCGTACCAAGGTACAAAAGCAAGACCTCCATTTGTGTTTTCCATTTCGACCGATGCCGATTGTTGTCACATTGCCATTGTTTGTACATGGACATCAGCTCGGAGATGACATATTCTCTGTGGTTGCCGCCAACAACGAGGTTTTCTTCAAACACTTCATTGATACATTGCCGGACAAGGATTCCGATGATGATACTGACATCTTGGTTGCGGCGGCAACCCTCTTTTACGAGCACAACGAGGCGCAGGTGTAGACATGGAGGGGTTCCTTGCCTGGCCAAACGACCAATTTGGACCGATATAGAGAGGATGGCCATGTCCAAGTCTACATCGACTACTTCCGGCCAGACATGTCGTTGTACATGAGCCAATCTAGTCGCCGCTTTTGAATGTCAAGGACATTGTTCATGTGTATCCTTGAAGGAGTGAGGTTTCACAGTCCCTACTTCCGATGCAAGAAAGACACCACAGGTAAGATTGGCTTCTCTTCTTATCAAATCAAAAGTACTCAGTGGTTGTTCGCATGCTTGTATATGGAGTGGCCAATGATCTTGTTAATGAGTACATGCGCATGAGTGAGTCCACATGCGCTGAGGCAATGCACACATTTTGCTGGGTAGTGATTGATGTGTTTGGCAAAGTTTATTTGAGAAATTTTGCAACAAGTGATCCAGGTCTTTTATGTATAACTAGAGCAGCCATACATTACAAACATATGGACTTTGGAACTAGGGAAGGGAGATTGCCAAAACAGTAAGCAACGAATTCCTCCCGGGTCGCTCGCTCGGGCGACTCAGGAGGTCCACCAAACCCTAGCCAAACAACCTCCCACACACGCCCCCTCTCTGGCCGCTGCCGCCGCCGACGCCGGCGGTGGCGGCCGCGCCTGTCCGTCAAAGGCAGAGGGCGATTAGGCGCACCCCAGCGGCGCATCTACGAGCGGGGAGGCGACGCTTGGCGGTTTGTGCGTGGTGGTGGAGGCCGTCGATCTGGCGGCGCTGTAGCGAGGCCCGGCGGTAGCTGGGGAGGGCGGCGGTGCTTGGCGTCGCCCCTCGATGCGTCGCGCCTCGGCGTCCAGATGCTGCGGCGGCGACAGACGCGGGCTCGATCTGGGCTCAGCGGGCCCGATCTGGGCCGGGTTGACCATCACATCCTGCGTGGCGGCGGATCTGGTCTGTGGCGTCGCGCCGCGGCCCGTGGTGCTGCCCAGGCGTGGACTTGGTGCTCTTGGCGTTCCCAGGGCCTCTCGTTCCGCGTCGTGGTGCGGTTCTCCGGCTGCCTGCCATGGGTTGGCTGCAGTGGTGGAGGCCAATGCTCCCCTTCTTCGCCAGCAACGAGCAACCTTCTGCGGTGGTAGTTTCGACTTCATGTCGCCTCATCAACAGCTTCCCAGGGCAGGTCTTTGGCCCGGGTGAAAACCTCCGTCTTTGGACGATGACCATGGCGACGCCCGCGGGTGCCGCTTCCTCCTTGGAGGCATGGTCATGGGCTTGACCTGCTCTCCCTTCCTCGATACCAGGGGAAACCCTAGGTCTGGTTCACCGGACCGGGCAGTGGCGACGTCACGGCGTCGTTACCTTCTTGGAGGCGCTGTCTTAGGTGTGAGGGGAGTCTTCTGCGGCTGCTGGATGTTTGCCTCACCGCCGGCAAGGCTTATCGATGATGTGTGTCTACCACTCAAGACGGATCTCCAGAGCGCTATGTACCTCATCACCAACACTTCCTAGCCGTCTTCTTCCTCGGGTTTGGTCGGACCCTGCCATCTGCTCGCCGATCCTCTTGGCACATGAGTAGGGGTACGTTGGTCCGGGCAACCTCGGAGCCGTGGTCGTGCTTTGGCGGTGTTTGGGTTGGTTGTGACGCGGTCTTGAGACTTGGTGTCCCTTCTCCTTGGCGGAGGCTGGGCAAGGCTTGCTTTGGCTGTTGTAGGATTGTGTTGTAGTTGTTGGCCTTGTCTTGGGTGAGTGTGTTGTGGTGTGTTGTCGTAGCCATTCTTTGGCGTTGTTTTCTCGATTTGCTTAATACAAAGACGCGCAGCTCTCCTGCGGGTTCTCGAAAAAAAAAACTAGGGAAGGTGAGTTCGCATGACAATTATTACGTTGGAAGCAGGTAAAAGGTGCACGGGAAAAAAATTGCGCCTTTTTTGTGATCCTGAAGCCACAATGATCTCGACAAAATTGCAAACCTAATTGGATACATAGTTGTGAAACCTTATCATGCGAACTGAGAAAGAGTGGTGATCTCCCCTGTTTTACACGAGCATAACCCTAAAACAACCTATTTCTACAATATCACAATTTAACGACCAGAAAATGGTGGATTTCTTTACTATAACATGGTCTAATCACACAACGCAATAAGGTGTTTTCCTGTCTCACGATTTGGTGCTGCATAATCGATTAGTTGGACAGATGGAATTCAAGCGTATATGTATGAATTAGTCAATCTGATCAGTTTCTCACCGCGATTCCTATTTTAAGCAGGAAGCGTGTGATTCATCAAGAATTGATGTTCCACTGATTCATACAGTTATATATTTGACAAACATAAAAGTGTAGCTTTACATGAATTTGATCTGGCGTAATCTGGGGCAGCTTATAACAATTACACACCTCCATGATCTAACTAGCACAAGATCAAAGCATCGATCTGTTAATATTCTATCTACTCAACTCAAGCATCATCTCGCCTGAATCTCTTGTTCCTATGGTGTCCACTTCAACACGTTGTCTTCCGGTGGTGGCCGAAGCAGGTCGTCGAGATCAACAAAAAAGTCGTCTGTCACCGGCGGAACCTCCAGATCGCCTCCCTGCATGTGGTCTGAATCGCCGGAGCCTTCCAACAGGTAGTCGAAGTCATCTATGAACGGTGGGAACACCAGACTGCCTCCCTCCATGTGCGCTGTGCCGTAGAACTCTGAAGACGGCAAGAAGCTATCTTGCACGCATGGCGGCAACTCCATTTGCGTCGCCGCCGTGTAGTAGTTTCCCTCGGCGTCGTAGTGCTCGGTTTCACCGGACCCTTCCATGAACACCTGCCCGAGGAACTCTGTGGAGCAATTCTCGTCGTATGTTCGCCGCGCACCCGGTGTCGGAGCGTCGGGGTGGTTGCTCGCCGCCTTCCTCTTCTTGGAATCGCCGGGGTCGGACACGGACGCCGACGTGGTGGTGGATGACGATGCCTTGGATTTCTTGCGTGGCGTCCGGTAGATTTTGCAAACTACGCGATCGCCGCCTCCTTTTTGCTCCGGGACGTGGAACTCCTTCATGATCCATCCAAGCCTTTCTGTCCCCGACGAGGGCTTCTTCACGTACGAGAAGGTCTTGACGTACCCGCCGTGGGCGCTGCCCTTGACGGCCTTCTTGTTCTCCTCGTGCCACGTCGTCCCGCCGGTCACAGCACGTGGCTTCCTCCTTCCAGTTCCAGCGCTCTTGTCTCCAGGGGCGCTCGCCAGCGGGCTGACGAAGTACCACACCGGCGGCTTATCGTCCTCGCCGGTACCGGGCGCCGGCGCGAGCGTCTTCACCAGGTTCTCAGGATCCGCCGAGTAGATGTCGACGCGGTGGAAGAATCCGGGGACGGGTTTGCGGCCGGCGAGGTAGCCGTCGGTGAGCTCACTGTCCGGCGGGCAAAACGTCCAGCCCCGTTCTAGTTCTAGGGTGCGGGAAGCTGCTGGCGCCATGGTCTCGATCGATCAGATCAATCTTGATCGCGTGCAGGCGTGTTAGCTAGGGTTCGTACCCTTGCTTGAGGGCATGTGCTTATATTTATACTGATCATGTGTGTAGAAGCTAGGAAGCGGTGCGGATTTGTCTTTTAATTATACCAGATGCCTCTTAATTATATTTATCTTGGTTAATTACACGGCCCATTGGATTGGCGAGGCGAGACAGCCCAAGTACATGGGCTTCACAAGACCCGCACGTACATCAACCTAGCTAGCTAGAACGTTGATTAGAGCATCCTGCCATAGTGCCATGTCCTCCAAACGGCGCGACGAGGGGCTATTGGACACGCCAGACAAAAAATGAGCCTGGTCATGCGCTCTAAATAAAATTTCGGTCTAGCGCGCCTCAATATACAGTCCGGCGCCTCTAATCCATTTCCGCTATATCGAGGTCATTGCAGGGACGTCGGAGACGAGCGGTAATTGGGGCAACAGTGGCCACCCCTGTCATTGGCACAGCCAGAGTATTTTTCACTTTCCCCTCCCACCGCCCACCATTTTCCCGCCCGGTCGCTTCACCTTCTCTCGCCAAGCTCATGCTATCGACTATCGTCGTGCTCTCTCCCTCACCGACATGCCGCCGAAATTGCTGAAGCCCACAACGACATCAAAGAAGCCCACGACGTTGGATTGCAGTGGTGACAACGGTGTTCCTGAAGCCACGGAGGCAGTCGACGCCAAAGAGGAAATCAGACAGGATGTCGTAGGTCGAGTGGGAGGCCGTCCTCATCTTCTGGTAGTATGCGACGGTGGAACACCAGGGGTGGCGCATCAGGAACAAGGCTACTGTGCAACCGCATGCCCGGCTGAGGACATGCTCGGCTGAGGACAACCGCATGCCCGACATTAAGGAACAGTTTCGGAAGGGGACTACTCCAGTTCGGCGTTGAAGCCAACATGTTCGACAAAATGTCGTCGGGTCTCGACGAGGTATGGTAGTAGTACATTGATCCCATTGGAATGTTCCCTGTAGTTTTTATGATTCACGCTGTTGTGTTTGCTTTGATGAATGGAAGCGCCTTCATGAACGACATTATTAACGAAGGAACTCCGGCTGCCATTGCCAAAGCCGAAGAGGAAGAACAAGAATAGCACGAGGGAGGTGAGGAAGAGGTAGTCGACGAGGAGGCCAGCAAGGAAGAGGGAGGCAGCACCCGAGGCGCGAAGAGGAAGGAGTTGGAAGATCAATGCTTGTGCGATGCGTGGAAGGCGGTGAGAATTAATCCAATCACTGGCGCCAATCAAACAAGTGGCGCATATTGGAAGAGGATTAAGACGGAGTTTTACGAGACAGTGTCGTCGATCCTGACTACAACATGATGTTCATGTCTCGAGCCCAAAAGGCAATGTCGACGTGGTGAGAAATCATCCAACACTCTGTCAACCTATTCCACGGCTACTTTGAGAACATCCGCCTGCTGCATGAGAGCGGCATTGACGCCGCACGCGAGATGGACCATGAACTCCAGATGTATCAAACCGGTGTCAAAAAAGAATTCAAGTTGATGCATTGCTTCATCTCGCTCAAGCAATGCGAGAAATGGCGCCAGCCGTGGGTGCTTTTGAAGAAGGCCGGTGAGGGCGTCATTGATCTGGATGTGCCAATGGGCCCCTCGGTTGGCCGCCCGATCGGCAACAAGAAGGCCAAGGCAGCCACCACGCGGGCATCATCATCGGAGACGATGACCAGCTCCATTGACAAATGGCAGACATCGGTCACAACATAGGCTATCATTGGAGAGGCAAAGGCAGATGAAAGGTGGGCATCCATCATGGAGAAGCAAGAGAAGAAAATCGAGCTCGAGACGATGAGAGTAGTGGTGAAGAAGATGAGAGAAGATTTCATGATCTTGATCGCCGATATATCGAACATGGACGACGAGGTGAAGACCGCGCACATGCTCTTTAGTGACGCTGTCTTGCAGGAAATGGGGCTACCTTGGGCGATGGTGACGGCGTGCGCTGTGACCTTTGCCAGGTGACCATTGCCAGTCAAACGACGCTAGGGATGATGACGCATGACAACGCCAGAGGGTCTGGGTGCTACACATCTGGCGTTTGCGATTTAATTCGCTGTATTTTTGGAATGATGCATTCTTTTAGCCCACCTATGAGGCTTTTGACAGCGAGAACTATACGCATTGCCGAACTTGAACATTGATTGCTGTTTTCCTATTATTTTCTTGCTTTTAAATCTATTTATCAGACGCCGTTTGGCACACGTGGCTGGGCTAGGCCATGCCTAAAAATTGGCAGCCCGAGCCGGCGTCCCCCAATCGGCATGTTCGGCGTGTTTGTCGGACTCTGTTTGGGGGACGCGGATGAAGATGCTCTTAGGATGGTGGGTGGGCAGCCGGCACCGGACAACAAAAGGGTTGGGGGATTAGGAGGGATGGAGGTTTATAGGTATACTCCCTCTATCCTAAATAAGTGCATTTCTACCTTTTATTCTTAAGTCAAATATGTTAAACTTTGATGAGGAATAAAGTGACAATATTTATGGCAAAATTTTAGCAGCACTGATTCCATATTGAAATATAATTATATATTATACCAATTAGATGTGATATATGTTGGTAATATTTTTATTAAAGATAGTCAATGTTCAAAATATTTGACTTAGTACAAGAGCTAGGAGGTCACTTATTTGAGGACGTAGGAAGAAAGTGGGTAGGCTGATGATGGCGGGAGGGTCACTAAAGGGGGAGAATACAAAAAAGGGATGCGAGGGTTTTGGTACTTTGTTGTCGGAAAAAGGATTGTCGGAGGCTTCTCCGGTAGGTACTGCCGATTAACTACATAGAGGAAAATTTAGTGCACAAATACAATTTTTTTACATTGAAACTAAAGAGCAATATGTGCAAATGGGATCAAACGATCAGTGAGATAACATATAAAATCTAGTACCATCTCCATAACCTAGCCGCCGCCTCCAATCCTCCTCTCCGATCGGTGGATCGATGTCCCGCCTTCTCTGTCGACCTAATGGGGCACCCGTAGTTGGCCCTATTGCATGCCTAATTGGCGGCGGTTTTGATCTATTACGCATGTTTGCAAGTTAGGTTTTAATTCTAGTATCCGCTGGCTAGGCGATGTCGTCAATGGAACAAGTCCCTCCCTCACCCTTGTTCCTGTGGTGCTTCTGATCATCGATGCGAGTCATGTCAAGGTTGGTGTATTACTTTTTATCAACTCAATGCCATCTTCTTTATCGGGTCGTGGATCCGATTGACGTCATCGACACTTTTTGGCGTTTGGATACTACTATTCTCTTCTCCCGGTGGTTGCGACAGTGGCGCCAAATTGCATAGGTGGCACGCCATAAACATGTCCCCAAGGACTGAATTATATTTTTCCTTTTTTATAACAGGGTTTTTCTTGAATACTGGTGTTTGATTAATATAAAGCTTTGACTCACAAAAATGTTTGAAATATCGCAAACAAAAAGGTTCATTTTACAAAGGAAATGCACTTTGAGATCTTGGCATTCAAAGAAACGACCACTTGCCGTTCCCAATCCAGTTTCTCCCCCCACACCACACCGGGGCGGCCGTGAGCACCATGGCCGCGCCGCCGGTGCTACCGGACGAGCTCGTCGAAGAGATCCTCCTCCGCCTCCCGCCCGACGACCCGGCCTGCCTCCTCCGCGCCTCCGCCGTCTGCAAGACCTGGGGCTGCGCCGTCTCCCACCCCTGCTTCCGCCGCCGCCTCCACGGCACAGCCCCCGTGCTCGGCTTCCTCCACGACTGGCGTGACGAGCGCATCCCCAACTTCGTGCCCACTACCGCATCGGCCTTCTCCCTCGCCGCTCCGGACCGCCGGTTCTGGCAGGCCCTCGACTGCCGCCACGGCCGCGCCCTCTTCCTCTTCATCACTAAGGATTGGAGTCATCCGGAACTCCTTGTGTGGGAGCCAATCACGGGCCGCCAGCGGCGTGTGCTGCAGCTACCCGAACGCGGCCGTGTTCTGCGCAGCGGACGCCTGCGACCACCGCGACTGCCATGGGGGTCCCTTCCGTGTGGTCTTCCTCTTCCGCAGATCCTCCCAGTCTGAGGAGTACGACAGTGACGACGAGGAGCATGTCACTTCAGCCTGTGTATACTCGTCAGAGACAGGCACATGGGGCGAGACAACCTCGACGCAGGTCGAGTTCTCCATGGACTTCGAGCATTATTCGAGCGTGCTCGTCGGGAGATCTCTGCTCTATTTCATGTCTGCCAGTTGGCTGATCGTGGAGTACGACTGGGACAGGCACAGCCTAAGAGTGTTCGAGACGCCAGACGAGACCGGATTTGGGGAGGAATGCACCCTCATGCTGGCGGATGGCGGTGGATTGGGTCTTTCTGAACTGATAACTCAAGGCTCGAATCCGCTGCTCAAATTGTGGTCAAGGGACGCAAGCGATGGCACTGATGATGCGCAATGGGTACTGAGCCGGGTCATCAGTCTGCAAGAGTTGCTCCCAATTGGTTCTCTCTTGAATTGTGCTGGGTTGCTCGTGCTGGGCTTTGCCGAGGGACCAAATGTCATTTTTCTGCAAACGGCTGCTGGCCTCTTCATGATTGAGCTGCAGTCGGAGCGGGTGAAGAAGGTGTGCGACGACTATCGCCCCTGTCGTTTGATTCCAGTTGTCAACTTCTACACTCCTGTGCTCCGAAATAGGCACCAGGATCTGCCATTTGCTACTGAGGTTGCAGGTGGTCCAGGAGGAGAAAAAACAGTAGATCGGGCGCAACAGTTGTTTGACAGTGGGTTCAAGGAGGGAATTCATCAACGCTTTAGAATGTGTCAGCCGTGTCCTGATAACAGGTCAGCTCCCATAAGCCCCTATAGCCCTGCTTATAAGCTTGCCTATGTATGGAATGTGCGGAACACAGCTCCGAATTAGGTTAGTGCTATTTTGCATATGTGTGACTCCGTATGTCCTTAGCTGCTCTCAGCATGTCTCTTTTGTAGTTTGGGAGATGACAATTAGTGGGGTTTAAGGTGTTTTGAGTGTGTTTTTTGTGGGATTAGTGAACCCTTTTTATCCTAGTTTTACTCGATAGCAACACTTAGGATCTAGGGCCTAGCTTCCTTTGCTATGATGTGCTTATTGTGATGAGAATCGCATCAAAGTGTAATTACCGGATGGATAGGTGTGACCTATTTATCCTCCCCTGTGCTACCTATTTACAAACAAATATCTCATCACTCTGCAGTTGTTAGAAAATACAGTCAAATTGGTCAAGGGAGGCCAGTGACAGCACTGATGCACGATGGGTACGGAGCCGGACCATCTACCTGAACAATTTGCTCCCAGTTGGTGCTCTAGTGAATGCAACAAGTAGCCTGGTCGTGTTGGGCTTTGCCGAGGGAGCAGATGTCATTTTCGTTAACACAGTTCTTGGCCTCTTCACAATCGAACTACTGTCCGAACTAGTGAGGGAGGTGTGCGGTACTAATAGCTTCTTTAATCAATTGATTCCACTTGTCTACTTCTACACCCCTGTGTCCCGGAATGAGCACTAGGATATCCCACTGTCAAATGCTAGTGAGGAGGAAAGAGGGGAGGAGGAGGAAAATGTAGACCAGGCGCAACAGTTGTTTGACAATGGGTTGAATGCTAGGAAGGAAGGAATAATGTGTCCCCTCAATGATAGGTTAGAATTCTATAAAGTGCGACGATGTATGGACTAGGAAATGTAACTCCCAATTAATTCAGTGCTCTTTTTGATCTGCTGTTGTTTCCATATGTCCTTAGTTGCTCTGCCCCCTAGTCTGGGACATGAGGATTAGGGTATATTTCTACCGTAATGTGGTTGCCCAGCTTTGAGTGCATTGCTGTTTGAAGGGGTATTGAATCTGGTTATCCCAGTGATACTTGATAGCTTTACTTGGGTTTTATAGCCCCATCATCTTTTGCTATGATGTGCTTATTGTGATTAACATTGTACAAATTCCAATTGCTGGAGGGATAGGTGCTATCCTATTTGAGAAGTTTTATACGCCTTCCCAGTACTAGCTGGTTGCACATATCTCATCAATCTGCGGTTTGTTGTATATACGTTATAATCTTTTCAAACCCTAGCAAGTTATTGCAGTCAACAGGACGAAGTTAGCACCTTGTTCATCAATTGGCTGATGGAATAATTATAGTTGTCTTGTTCTATCAGTAACTTTCTGCCTTATGTTATAACCTCAGCGATTATAGACTGAAGTTTTCCTGTATTGGGAGGGTTCCACCATATGGAGACGTTGCTCCGGTGTGTACAGACAATGATGCAGCATTGCTCTATGAAGCTCAAGAGATGACTGATCCTTTGGGTGATGTTCCGAAGACTGCACGAATGAAGAATTGGTGAAGAATTCAGCAAAGATGAAGTTGGGAACTCAAAAGACTTGCGTTCAGAGAAAGGTGATCGAATGTGTTGTGTACCATTATACCTTTCCTGAGACCAATGATTCTGCCACGGCTGCATCCCTGCGTGGTGAAATGTGTGATTCCGCCAAAATTTGCATCATTCTCTACGTATTTGTATAAAATTTCTCATATGGAATGGTTACTTAAAGAATGTTTGGAACCAACTGAATCTACTGCCCTTAACATGGCACAGATGCTGGCAAAGGCAATCGTCAATCATATTAAACACTTTTTTTTTGTGAACAGTTTTCTTTGTGGATATATCCTTAATTTTTCAGTATGGATACACAGTAAGTTGTTTTGATAATAGTTCCTTTAGCCGAGGGATTGCTGTGACCTGAGTCAATCAAGTTTTGACTCCACCAATGGAACAAGTTCCGAGTTGGTCAGAGCTCCTTCACAGAAGTTAGTAGTTCGCCTTTATGTGCAAAGGCTGGGAATCCAGTCAAATGGGCCAAAGCAATACAAGGCAGAAGGCCCTTTTTAAATAACTAATCTTCGTGACAATTTGTTCATTTTTGTAACATAAAGCAGGTTTGCATGTTGATTGCAACATCATATCCATAATTTTTCAGTGTTGGTTCACAGGATACCAATCCAATTTAAGTTGTTTTGATGATAGTGATTTATTCATTTTTGTAACATAAATAGTACATGATGTTGCAAACACGCAAACCTCTTGTTGCCGTAACACACTGACATGGTTTTTTGTCAAACAATATCAAGAGAGCAAGCACAATTTGTTGCCGAACTTCTTTTAGAAAAAAACATAACAAAATAATTGCCAACACTTGTTACTGCAAATCACGGGCATCAGTCAGGACAAATATAGTACATGGCAACGGACAAATGTTTGAAACTTGAAAGGATTGGGATTGCAAACTTTCTAAAATACAACAGCAGTTGTGTTAAGCTGATTGGAGATTACATGTACAGTTTTATATACAAGGTCGTAGAAACTTGACAGGTTCGGTGACCGTGCCAATTTACATCTTCACACCGCCTGTGCACGGACCTGAGTTAGAGTTAAAAACGATACACCATTAGAACCGGCCCACTGCAATCTCTGGAAGCAACAATAGTTCAGTTTGTTGCACTAGAACAGACTTGTGAAGAATCATCTGTTATGACATGATTTTGTCAGAGGCCGCTGATGGAATCTTGTGTGTTAGTCGTTGAGGCTCTCCTGAACCGGAATGTAGCTTGTAGAAAATAGTTCCTGATGGGACAATCATTTTTTTCAGTGATGACACCAGCAAACCCAACAAGAGCAAACATGACACTCTTAATGGAATTAAGTTCTCATTGTAGACTCCAACGCCAAGAGAACTTATAAACAACTAAATATGAAATGCTGGGTAATATTTGAGACCAGGAGTGCAACTAGCACAGGTAAAACAAACATCAAATGAGATATTGGTAAGATGTAATTACCAGGAAGGCAAGCATACAATCTAACTAAATATCAAATGCTGGATAATATTTGAGACCAGGAGTGCAACTAGCACAGGTAAAACAAACATCAAATGAGATATTGGTAAGATATAATTACCAGGAAGGGAAGCATACAATCTCATGATGTAAATGATCATTTAGCCTTCCAGCGCATACCTCTGAACCTGCACAAGTTGGAACAAAGTTATATCATGCTAATCAAAACAAATACCGGTGCCGAGCATCTCTGGCAGTTAGAATTGAAAGAGATAACTGACAGTGCAGAAAGAAACAATCAATCCAAACTGACACTTTGTCAACGCTGTTACAGTAATAAGTGTGTAGCTCAGAAAAGCTCAGCCTTAAATGTAAGCAAACACCTCTGAAAATAAGCTCAGAAACCTTGATGCAGGTTCCTAAAATCTTTTTAACATACCCGACCCAAATGCAAGGAGCATGTCAAGCCTTATCCAGACTTTCACGTGGAAGATGTGAGCAAAGACAAAATCATAGATAAACAAGCTGTTTGGAAAGGAGCTTGCTACCTCAAGCATATTTTCCTCGATAAAGCAATTCAGACCCATGCTTGTAGCGTCCGCGCCATTGTGTTGTAGGATCCTCAGCTTCCCTTCCTATAGTTCAAAACCAGTGGATGCATCAGTAATGCAAATAATTCACCATCTTTGTTGATGATCTAGTTGATTCACCTTAGTCCCATAAACAAGACCACCTCCAGGGGAAGGATGAAAGCATGCAACATTTACTTCATCTTCAGCACTAGGCAGAACTCTTACCAGTTCCATGTCTGAAACTCTGTAAACCTGAATTAATGTAAAGAACAATGAGATATCATCATAGCCAGGGCTCACGTTATGAGTTTTCAAACCATAATAAGCAAATGGTTTTGAACTCTTAAGTATGAAAAAGATATGTTTAAATGCGATACCAATACAGGCAGCCTATTGCCTCAAGAGAAGATATAGTCAATTTATTGTTATTGATGTGCAACCTATGCTATGGGGTGAGCTAATCATGCATACCTCCAAGATAGTATATACAGGGATTCCAGTCGTCTCCCCATCCATAACAATGCTCCTAAGTAGCGAGCTATGGCGACGGCCATATGCCAACAGTATGTGTTCTGAAGTAGGCGAGAACTGCATCAAAGGAAAGGCATTAAGCTCAGATTACATTGTGAGAATTGCATAACTGAAGCCCGATATTTCTCAGGTTGGGTGTGCAATGCAGAAGGTGACGCAAACAAAAAACTGCTAACAATTTCAATGCTCCCTCCGACCACTAATACCTGTCTCTAAGATGATGTATCTAGACATATTTTAGTGTCTAAATACATCATGCTAAAGACAAGTATTAGTGGTCGGAGGGAGTACTGAAATTAAAGATGAAAATGCGAACTCCTTAATTTTGGGGCCAATAGCTGCCCTCTCACAGATCCTGGACACACACTGCATGGCAGTACACTGCATACATCTCATTAAACAGAGGTTTTCTAATAGCATGTCCTACACAGGTGGTATGGGGTTTCCAAAGGAAAAAAGGGTTCAGATCTTGTTTTAGTAGAATACCACTATTTACTGGTGTTTCTGGAGGCCTCCGTCGGATATGCCCAAACCACATTAGTCGGTGTTGGACTACCTTCCCGTCAATGGGTGCCACCCCTGCCCTATCACGTATTACCTCATTCTTGATTCGGTCCTTTCTTCTATGGCCACACATCCACCGCAGCATGCGCATCTCCGCAACACTCATTTGTTGGATGTGTTGTCTTTTGGTGGGCCAACATTCTGCTCCATATAGCGTCACCGGTCTGATTGCCGTCCTATAGAATGCCAGATGCTTGCCGCCAATTCATCCACCCTACACCCTAAACCTGAAAGAGTACTCTTACTGAAATACTCTGTGCTTTTCATCTGATGTTAGTTAGTTTTCTTTAATTTCCTCTTGTGCTTGCTGGGTGCAGAACCAAGAACGAGTGTAGGGAGGCGAAAAAGAAGATCACTGTTCTTTGTTGTCCTGTGACAAGGATTTTGTTTGTGTTTTGAGAGAGAAGGGATTCTTGCATGTTCGTAGTTAAAAGGACTAGATAACTGTATCATGTGGCTTATTCTAAATTTTAGCCTGCCTTGCCCCCAAGTGAAGTAAGTCCTCACAACCTTGCAGGAAGTTATTATGCAGCAAGTGTGCACAATCTAAACCTAGATTATACTACGTGGACAAGTCAGGCACGCAACAGAGGCCCAGATGCAAACCACAAAGTTCTTTTCTTAACATAATCAGAAAATGCATGGAAATACACAGAAACAGAAAAGGACAGACGCAGTGCACAGAAGCTCCCACACAGGACGGGGTCTGGGGAGGGGGGATTATATGAACCTAGTCTTACCCCTGCAAAGTGCAATGCAGAGAGGCTGGTTCGAACCCAGGACCTCTTGGCACAAGTGGGGATGACTTCACCACTGCGCCAGGCCTGCCCTCAAAACACACAGAAACAAAAGTGAAGAAAAATACCTGAATGGAAGTTAAACAATGAGCCGCCCTTATTGCTCTTGACGCGAGAATTTCTCCAAATCTGCAAGGCAATTACATTCACAACAAAACCAGGAGGACTTTTAGGCTGATAAAGAACAAATTGTGGTAATGGAACAGTTTACAGTAAGAAATATTCCACGTAAAAAAACAGTGAGAAATATTACGTTGCCTCCTCAAGAGAATAAACCCGAAGCTCATAAATAACTCCATGAGAGGGAAGCGGGTGACGAGTTGGTGATGTTCCAGCTCCTGTAGACTCGTAGTGCACAGGTAATTGGCTACCCTGGTCACCTTCTGTTTGAGGGAGCAAGCATGCAACACAAGCTACCAGAAATCGTCCACAGGGGGAGAAATGGGCACCCATTTCACTGCAAAGATTAATAACTTCTGAGTAAGTAGAGAAGAGTCAACTCCGTCAAACATAAAAGCATAGTTGCCATTACGTGGGTCTACTAAATATGTTATGTGCATCCTCTTTTGAACTGTTTTATAGCATTACTAAATATGTATTTGTTGCTACCATTATTTATGTAGCAGTTCGAAATGAGGTTGGAATAGAGTAACAATCCAACAGAACGGCATTGGTTTACAGGAAAGAGAAAAAAAGAACCGAAAGCACAGTGGATCACCTGCAAAGAACGGCATGAGATATTGCCAAGCAGCACGACTTGTTTTCTAATGAAACACATGGATCCTTCATCTCATACCGCCATACTTTAAGCTTCACTGTACATGGTAATTCGGCAGCCCCGGCAGAAAACAGTGAGGTCGTAAGTTCTGATCCAACACCTAAGGAGGCAACATGAGCCTCAGCATCATCAATTTGTGGACCCAGCTGTGGACTTCCAACCCCAGGTACAGAGGCCAAAGCATGAGGGCGTGAGGCATACTGTCGATTTGATCCTCTAGTACTGCCAGTGGAAATCGGGATTGATGAAGGACCTGAATGTTCAAATAATTCATGCATTATGATTTCATAGTAAAGTTAGCCACGGTAACACCACCACGAGGT
Source organism: Dactylis glomerata (assembly GCA_007115705.1). Classification (NCBI taxonomy): domain Eukaryota; kingdom Viridiplantae; phylum Streptophyta; class Magnoliopsida; order Poales; family Poaceae; genus Dactylis; species Dactylis glomerata. Next base: position 639,427 of record QXEO01000906.1, on the reverse strand, counting down.
AGGATTTAAGGAAGTATTATTCAGAATTGCAGAGTGCAAACCTGTCTGACTTTGGGCCATCAACCAACCATGCAAAAAAGGCAGCTCCCAGCTACGCGAGTCACTGAAGAGTTCGTGATGTTGATTTCCACCCTCTGAATTTCTTGGGAACATTTGAACATCTAACCCACTAGTGGTGAGTGAATTTACTGGCATGCGATGAATAGCAGATCCCAAAGGCCGGGCTATTGCCGGAAATGGCACGCTGTTGCTCGTGGAAGGCATTTGAACATCATTAGACACTGATGGTTCCCCCGGGCATACATCCATAGGGGTTACAAACTGGTCAGACTGCTGGTTTTCAGCATCTGACGCCAATAAATTCTGAGCTAAAGATGATGAGCTCTGCTGCACATTGGTTGAACCACTAGACAAGTCGTTACGAGGAATATATAGACTTCCATCATCCCTGAGGAATGCAGGCCAAATTAGGCAAGGTGATGACATGTTAGACTCAAGATGTGGATAGCCTCTAGAGTTGATGTTTGCAAAAAACAAAGCCGAGGGATAGTTTGAATAGCCAGTAGATGTTGCGTGGGTCAGCCGTGAGTCTGCAGAGTCAAGATTGTTAACCTGAAATTCAAGGTACATATAAGTAAACAAAATATATAAATATATAACAGGAACGCATAAATGCAGTATGAAGGATATTCATATTCTACATTTCTACCTCTGCAGTTAGAAGATATGGAGCACCATGAGGATGAAAATGAACAGCTCTCAATGAACGGCGAGTTCTTAATACAATGGTCGGGGCAATCTCCCCTCGCCTTCTGTAGTTCCACATGTATAACTGACACATAAGTTAGGTACATGTTAAATTATTAGCTGTTCATAAAATGATTACATAGAGAATATTTTGCTACGAGTTCAACACTGGGAGTCCTACTTTGTGACCTGATGCAACTGCCAGAATCTCCCCCTTTGCATGAAACGCAATGGATGCAATTGGCCTCTCTGTCAAAGGAACATAATAGGAAATTAGTGTTGCTTCAGAAATGCCAATGGAGAGAAGCTAACAATGATGCATGGAACTAGAGACAGTTTAAAGGATATTACGGAAGTCCTGGATTCCAATACAGTCTGAAGTATTAGCATCCCAAAGACGGACTTCATGATCCAAACTCCCACTGGCAAGTATATCAGAATGTAATGGATGGAATCTAACCTGCAATAGAATAGTAGCTTAATTAACATGATTTTGAGATTGTCTAGCGATAAACAGAACTGAAAATCATGACACTCCATTTCCTTAATTATTTATAAATGGACTCCAGAAGTATGTGGACAACTGGAAAATACGCAATCCAGGCATGAAAAAGACAAAGTGGCACTTGCTTGCTCAAATGATTACAAAAAACACTTTACCACATCGCTATTAGGGCCCTATATTTAATAGCTTAATCCCTGTCCAAAAAAAAGTACAAAACTGAGCCAGAGTCAAGAGAGAACGTACCACCCAAGGTGTGCGTCGATGTCCACTCAACACTTTCAAACATTTCCCAGTTTGACAGTCAATTATTTTAACAGTATGGTCACCACTGGAGAAAAGAGATGGTCAGTTCACATAACTATGTTTAGTTCATATATTCAGCTAGTCAATAAACTTACTGTGTGGATGCAAGTGTTTTCCCGTCCGAACTGAATGCAGCTGCAATAGTTGACCTAGGGGGTGGCATAAGAGGGCAATACTTGGCAGACCAGCGATGCAGGGATTGTGATTCTGCCCTGTGCACAGTGAGTTTAGAAATGTCAAACAGTGGACAGTAAACTTCAGATTGGACGTATATAAGTTTGCAGCCCAGGAGTCGATACAGAAACATTTAGGTGAAACGAGAGATTCCTTACCACGAAAATAAATCATGTTTAGCATCTGTTGCTGAGTATCTGAACTCTGTGAAATCAGCACCAGAAGTAGGAGGCTTATTCCAATGCCTTTTAGCTTGATGTTTTGTTCGAGGAGACACCTCTCGATGACATAATAGATGAAATATGTTTCTGATAATAATGGACAAGGCAAAAGTTATATTCAATAAGTGGCAATGTTAATGCAATACTACTACTGCTAGCGAACTTTATCACAGTAATCCTTGCAACAATATTCACAAAATGGCCTCATGCAGGGCTTTTTCTCACAGCATTGATTACAGGAGCCATGTAAGATAGCATCATGATGACCCTAGCAGGCCATTTCCAAGGACATTAGCAGCAAAATACAGTGGCATTAACCATGCTGGCGGTAAAACCATAGGTCGATATTAGCAATTAAGTCACCTTTCTTAAAGGATAGATGAGTCCTACACTCTCATGAGCCTTGACATTAGCAAATGTCCAAGTTCCTAGGTCACAGAACCAAGCTTTTATTTTGTTGACATTCAAGACCAGTATTGCATTAAGCTTTGTTAAGCATATATTCTAGTGACATAGCTCGTGAAACTAATTCCAAATCACTAACACCAATTTGTGTCACCCACATTTGAGATTTATGCCAGTGGATACTTGACAGCAGTTCATTTGTCACAGCAGCATGTAGGGTTAGCAATCTTCTTTTTTTGTTAATTTACTTTCAGTGGAGTAAGCAGCCTCACATATACCAGTACTTACTGCGCTAGCCATTGGATCACTTCCCAGAATTTAATAAATATCATTTCACAGTGGTTGCTAATTGTAAATATTGCTAGAAGTTGATCACTGAAATTTAAAAAACATAAAAACAAATAACTCTAAAGTGACCATCAGACTCAGTAAACTCACGTCTGTTGCTATGTCAAATATTGCAAATTCGTGAACATTGGTTCACAAAATACTATCAGAAGTTAGAGAAATGAACATACACGTTGGTCCACAACACGCAACATCTTTTAGCAACTGAATTGACGCTTGCTCTCAATGAAAGTCTAAATAGTATTTATTTTTAATTCGTCTGTGACAGGCTAACTTATCTATCTAAAAATACAAACAGATAATGATAGCATGAAGAACCATTTACCTTTGCCTCGATCTTCTTGGTGAAGAGGTTTGATGTGTAGGGACCGTCCCAGAGAATGACGCTGGAGCAGAAGTATGTTTCAAGTCTTCTACCCAATTTTCATCCATTTCAGTCCTTTATATTTACCTACAATTATACTAACCACCAAACAATAATTTAAGATCCTGATCGAATTCTATGAAAGAACAGAAGTTAAGGGAACAGTTTTTTCCTCCAGCAGAAGAACTAGGGAGTCACTGGTACGCTAACCCAAGAATCAGAAGAGACAAACATGTGACAAACTGCATAGTTCAACATAGTTAACATGGTGGGAGTGGGTAGAGTCAGACATTATATCCCTATTTGTACAGCCCATCTTCTGCTGTACAAACGTGGGGTAACAAAGGTAAAGTTGCCAAATCATATTAGAGCATCATCTTACTTCAACAACAATTTAACTTCTCACAAGCTGACCTAAGGTGGGGCGGGCGTACACTTAGAAGCAAGGCCCCAAGGCCGATAAGATATTCTATAATACCAAAGGACTAAATACCTATAAAGCCCACGCAGAGCCCAACTAGACATGGACAGTACAAAAGTTATCATAATTCCATGAGCCTTTTGGTAGGATAATAGTTTGTTTGTTAGCTACCATGTTGTAATACTTCTATAAAGATACCGGAACTTTAGATGAGAGTGATCGGCAACTAAAATCAATTAGAATAGCTGGTATTATCAAGCTATAGCGCCTACAATTTCATCAGAACTCTAAACAGAATAACTCACTGGCTATCGTTTTTGTTTATCCTTTTGCGCCTGCTATTTCTTGGATCAGCGCTTCTGCTTTAGGGATTTATAAGGACCTAGCACCTCAAGTGAGCTTCTCTCTTTAGAGAATTTTCTGTGCATGGCTCTTGCTGGATTTGACTCAATGATTTTTCGTGCTCGTAGATTTACAGGTATTCAAAGCAAGCACAGATCAATAGCTCCTTGGCGGACCATCAATAGAGACGGCAGAGGTTCGGCACCAAGTGAGAAATTAAACCGATGCTTGAGAAGAAAGGAAATAACCAAAGGCTGGAAAGCATTGCTACGCAGAGAATCCTCCTATGTTTGTTACGCAACTTGTACAGGGGGAGCAGCACTAACGTAGCAGAAGGCCGAGATCCTCCCCGTAATTTCATAAGGGAGCAAATAGACGCGCCAACAAATTCCTTGAGCAATCCAAGCTTCCGCCACAGCCCAATTTCCCACCTAGCTTCGCGACGTTCCACCCAGGAGCGAGTATAAACATCCAGCAATCGTCAACGATGCATCCTCCGCTTTTCCGCCCGAATCGGGCGGCCGCAGCAGCTCAGATCCAGCGCATCAATTTGACCAGAACGAAAAGCGAGAGCGGGCCATAAACGTACATGGGGGGACGGGGGAGAGGGGAATACCTCCGCGGAGCAGGAGGCGCGCCGGCCGGACCGCCGTCCACCGGGGGCGGGGGTGGGGGAGGGGGGCGACGGAGGGGCAGCCGGGTTCCAGCTAGGTCGGGCGAGATATGGGGAGGAGAGAAAGAAGGAAAGTTGGCCTCCACGCGGTAGGGGAGACAGACAGAGGCCTAGTCTACATTCTCCCGCGTCTACCGGGCCAGGCCCAGGCCCAAGCCCAAGCCCGCATGCTTCCTACACGGTGAAAGCTTACGTGGCAGAGCTGGGCAAGACTGCAAATGTTCAGGAACACTGGAGCATGCAGGTTTCAGAAAATTTCATCACAGCAGAATTAGAGCAGCAAGAAAACATAACACATTGCATAGCATAACAGTACTGACACTACACACTGGCTGCATCACAAGGAACAAACATGCACTGCCTTCCCCATTGGCAGGCTCTTTCTCATCATTAGAGGGATGCTTCAGAAGCCCTTAACTTATCTGCATCCTAATCTCATGGTACTGCGGTACATTCTCGATGAAAACGGTGTTCAGGGAAAACAATAACCATACAAATTGCAACAAGAGACATCCTGGCATGACTGAAGGTTGAAGGTTGAGCCGATTCACTGTGGCCATTTAAGCAACCTGCCCCTAAGCTCCTCTTGACATTCAGTCCTTCCTGCTGATGAGGTACACAAGGTCGCCCAGATGCTGCACCTCGAGGCCTGCCTTTTCGCATCCTTCAAAGAAAATCGATTGGTCCTTGCCGATCCTTCTACGCCAGCTCATCAGGAACATCGGGTACCTACCAACCACTTGTTCTCCTGCCAGTGGGATCATGGGAGCATGGACTCAGCACAGTTTTTTTGCATTGCTATAATACCAGTTACAGGATGAAACATTCGAGTGATTGAAATAAAAACAGAATGAAGTAGTTGAGAAGTACCTGATTTGGTTGTAATGTTAGTGCATACACCTTTTTGACCGTTATGACCGGAATCTTTTAGAAGAAAGGATAGCGTTGTTATCAGGTTTGGGTATTGTTTAACATCTACAAAGCCACAAGGTGAAATATATCAGTGAACTGCAACCGCAGTGAGATATGAATGGTCGAGAAGATATCCACTTACATAGTAGAATATCACTGGCGATAACAATACTCCAATCGGGGCGGAGAATCGGAAATGGATCTCCCCATGTATCTGGGTATACAAAAAAAGTGTTTTGACTTCCTGGCTGGTGCAAGTACATGTACTGAAAGTTACATAAGTACATGATTTTCTTACGTCGGATATGAGGTAACACATCCAAATTATTAACTCTGCAGTTATGAGCTATATTTTCTTCGATTTCCTTGTCGTCATAATCAGAAGTCGTGATTTCCACTCCAAATGTTTTTCGCAGGAAAATGGCTAAAGCTCCTGTTCCACTAAGACACAGTACACCAATTTAATATTACAAGTAGACTACCCAGTCTTACAAAAAGAGGGTGTGAACTACAAAAAAGGATTAAGAGTCGCTCGACTAGTCTAGTCGTGGGACTAGTCTATGACTCGGTAATTGCATTCAAACCAAAAACCTTGACTAGTCGTGACTATCCACGAGACTAGTCCACGAGTTGGTACCAAAGAGACTTAGTATTTCCTTTTTTTTAATGGTACGCTCACTACTTTTTTCTTGATGACTGGAGTCTCAAAACTATGATGTAAGCTCAACATATGCGTAAGTGCTAACAGCAAAAAAGTTGACCATACAACAACAAAGCCTTTAGTCCCAAATAATTTGAGGTAGGCTAGCAAAGAAACACAATAGGAGCCATACACCCACAAAATAAGATGAGATGCAATTCATATTACATCGATTTAGTAATTTCTTTTTAAGAGTCAAACAATATAAAAACGTTACATAAATAGCCTTTTGGTCAATAATCATAAATAAAGCATGCACTAGAGAAACTACATTTTTTATAAAAGAAAACTAATTTTTTATACTGCAAAACATAGCTTCCGTACCTTCCTAGTTCCAAGATTCGTTGACTATCCAGAATTGTAGGATTCTTAACCAGCCAGTCAGCAAAGAAAAATGTCCCAGGCCATAGCAGATTAGCATTTAGCTGATGACATGAGAATTCTCTGATGCTCAAGTCCTACACAACATTTTCTCATAAAGGTAAGCAAAAAGAGCAGTTAGGAAAATGAGAGGCCCAGTAAGATTTGAGCTTCTGACTTCACTTGCATAACTTAGCTTTGAACAATTAAAAGATCCTGCGACATTTAAGCTACTAGTTCAGACAAGCATATTCTGCCTCCAATCAGCAACAACCAATATTCATGAATCCTTAACACAATCAATAATGCGCATGTGATACATTTTTGTGCATTATAAAACAAGGTAGACTAATACTCCCTCTCACAATACATGTTCTAGAATCTATATCATCTCAAAAAAAATTAAGGTTGGACCATTAGTATAAACAAATTTACAAGCATCTATTATAATACCAAATTGATGTCACAGTGCAAACTTTAAGACCATGTCAAAGTCACAAACAACATGTATCGTGAGATGGAGGGAGTACATGATACAGAATCACATCGTCCATTATACATACATCACCAACACTTGGGCTAATACATTTGTTACTCTGTGCTACACAAATTTCAACTTACAGAAAAATGCAAAGGTTGACAATCATCCAAAGAAGAAGAATAAACTAGATGCGTCGATACTATTAACCCGCTATCACCAAGATGCAATTGCTGGTCATGCTAAACAAAATTAGTTAGCAGTAGTTTCAGATAGTAAAATCATGTATGCACTTACTTCCCAAAGCATACTGATCAGGCATCTATTTCTATCTATCTATAATATAAAGATTCCAGCCTTTCAGGTCTATTCATGCGGTTCAGCATGCTTCCAAAATAATGTTCCTAGCCGATCTGCTTGTTCACAGGCTGCTTAGGACAGTAGTGAAACTAGGATTGAGAACTGAGTAGGGTAATTTACCAACATCCATTGTCCATACATCACCAACATTTGTACTTATAGAATAAGTACTTTATGCTACACAAATTGCAACCTAGACAGAAATGCTAAGGTGGAAAATCATCCAAAGATGAAGAAAAAACTAAATGCCTCAATATTGTTAACCCGTTATCACCGAGACGCTAGTACTGGTCATGCTAAACTAAATTAGCCAGCTAACTCATGTATACACTCTTCCAAAGCATACTGACTAGGCATCTATCTAGCATAAAGATTCCAGGTCTGTTCATGAGGTTCAGGGTGCTTCCAGTTTAACCATGGACGGCAAGACATAAGTTTCCTAGTCGATCTGCTTGTTTGCTCAGGACAGTAGCCAACTATCGAAGACTAGTATTGAGAATTAGGTAGGGTAAATTACCACGCCAGGGAACTTGTGGAGCCTCTCCTCGTACTCTAGCGCCTGCTTGTCGCTCTCCCCCTCGGCGCCCACCTGCGCCTGGTCTTGAATCGCAGGAAAGGGAGACGAAGGGAAGAGGCAGTCAGATAGGAGCACATGAGGGGCGGCGGAGTGGGCGGTGGCGCGAGCGGGCACGGGGGGTCTGGGATTACTTTACCTCGCCGGCCGTCGTCGTCGTCGCTGTCATCGTCGGCGTGGAAGAGGGAGGTGGCGGAGAAGACGGCCGTCTCCATGGGTAGACTCGTCTGTTTAGGCAGCTCACTCGGACGGCCATCTCCGGCTCCGTTTGGTGGACTGGCGCTGTGGGCTGGGCTGGATAACGCCGCGAGTTAGCGTGGGCATTGGAGGGTTTGCGCTGGGCTGGAGTAACCTATAGTCCAATACCAAACCTAGACTCTGAAATCCGCTGAATGATCAAGATTGTAAAATCCCTACGAAACAATTAGGTTGTAAAAAGATCTACCGTAAAAAGAGCAGTATGAAATCATTGTTTCTTTGCCGTGCTTAGCTCTCTCAGATATATTAGGTCAAAACAATTTTTGGCATAGAACAACCAACGGATCATTTTAATTTTTATTAAATACCTATTTCTTTGACAAAAAACCCTAGAGGGCATCTAGACACCGTTTTATTATCATGTGCTATGCCGAATGGGTCAGAGGAGGAAGAGAGAGGGATGAATAGTGAAGGAAGAAACATGGAACATGTGCTAATCTCGAACATGAATCGGTGTACATGAAAGGACGTCTGAGGCGGTAGATCGAGAATGGTGTCGCACAAACTTTTTGTGGCAAATGTTGTCCATTGCTAGCCCAACTTATGATACAGTTTTAGATTAGAAACAAATCAAAGTCTAGACAAACTGAACTTTGTAATAGCAACTTATGATACATTTCTATCTATCTATAATATAAAGATTCCAGCCTTTCAGGTCTATTCATGCAGTTCAGCATGCTTCCAAACATAATGTTCCTAGCCGATCTGCTTGTTCACATGCTGCTTAGGACAGTAGTGAAACTAGGATTGAGAACTGAGTAGGGTAATTTACCAACATCCATTATCCATACATCACCAACATTTGGACTGATAGAGTAACTACTTTATGCTACACAAATTGCGACCTACACAAAAGTGCTAAGGTAGAAAATCATCCAAAGATGGAAGGAAAAACTAAATGTCCTGATATTATTAACCCATTATCACCGAGAGCTACAGTTTCAGATGGTGAACTCATGTATACACTCTTCCAAACCATCTGATCAGATCAGGCATCTATGTAGCATAAAGATTCCAGGTCTATTATGAGGTTCAGGGTGCTTCCAAATTCTCAAATTTATACCGTTCAAAAAAAAATCTCAAATTTAACCATGGACAGCAAGACATAAGTTTCTTAGTCGATCTGCTTGTTTTCAGGCTGCTCAGGACAGTAGCCAACAAGCCAAGACTAGGATTGAGAATTAGGTAGGGTAAATTACCACGCCAGGGAACTTGTGGAGCCTCTCCTCGTACTCTAGCGCCCGCTCCTCGCTCTCCCCCTCGGCGCCCACCTGCGCCTGGTCTTGAATCGCAGGAAAGGGAGACGAAGGAAAGAGGCAATCAGATAGATGGGCGGCGAAGTGAGCGGTGGCGCGGGCGGGGCACGGGGGTCTGGGATTACTTTACCTCGCCGGCCGTCGTCGTCGCTGTCGTCGTCGGCGTGGAAGAGGGAGGCGGCGGAGAAGACGGCCGTCTCCATGGGTGGACTCGTGTGTTTGGGCAGCTCACTCGGTCGGCCGACCTCTCCGGCTCCGTTTTTCTGTCGGAGGAGAACCGGGGAGCGCTGTGGGCTGGGCTGGGCTGGATAACGCCGGGGGTTTGCTCTGGGCTGGGTAACCAATCGTCAAATACGGAACCTAGATTCTGAAATCAGCTGAATGATCTAGATTGTAAAATCCCCTAAAACAATCTATGTTGTTAAAAAAATCTACCGTAAAAAGAGCAATATGAAAACATTGTTTATGCCGTGCTTAGCTCTCTCAAATACCTTAGGTCAAAACAAATTTTTTAATAGTCAAAACAATTATTGGCATAAAACAACCAATGGATCATTTTGATTTTTATTACGTAAATACCTTTTTCTTTGACAAAAAACCCTAGTGGGCATCTAAACAACGTTGTGTTGTCTTATGCTACGCATTAGAGAAGAAGGAAGAGATAAAGATGAATAGTGAAGGAAGAAACATGGAACATGTGCTAATCTTGGACACGAATCGGCGTACATGAATGGATGTATGAGGCGATAGATCGAGAATGGTGTCGCACGGACTTTTTGTGGCAAATGTTGTCCATTGCTAGCGCAACATGATACAGTTTTAGATTAGAAACAAATCAAAGTCTAGACAAATTGAACTTTGTAGCATATGCTCTTCCGCATAGACGCAGAGTGCAGATCTAGTAAAACTAACACCCACACACACAAAAATTCCTGCGACTGTGATACAATGCTACATCATACCAAAAAGGAAGCAAAATCAACACGAGACAATCGAAACCAAACACTATAATGATTGATCAATAGAACAAAATAGCCCCAGTCCAGACTCCAGAATGACAAAACCATACCACATAAGTTCCTTCTAAAATCAAAACCTTATAGGCTCTCATGGCTGAAACAGAGGCAGCAGTACATTCGAAAAACATCACCGCTCCCTACTCGTCCCTCGATCCAACGGAGCCACACACACTCGATCGACCAAAAGAAAACTCGGCCTAACATTACCTAATCGACAGTACCCTTCTCGATCTAACCAACACACGGATGGACTGATCACATGATGGAGCACGCCGGCGCCGTATTGTAAGCCGAGTAGCCGTAGGGGTCTGGATCGGCCGCCCAGCCATCGTAGCCTCCAGCAGCGTACCCTGGCTGCGGCGGAGGGTGAGAGTAGTAGCCGTGCCGCGGCAACGGAGGGTGGGAGTAATAGCCGTGGTGCTGGCGGGAGTAGTACTCGTGCTGCTGCGGCGGCGCACCATAGCCGTACGGCTCCGGCGGGCCGTAGTAAGGTGCCGAGCCGTCGCTGACGACTTCGGCGTAGGTCTTCAGCTTGTGCCGGATGCGCAAACTCACCGCCCACGCCTCCGCCGTCCCGTGAACCACCACCAGGCCCTGCTCCGGCGACGCCCAGACGCTCTCCACCCCTACATGCACATACAAGGTCCACATATCAATCAGATCAGAGATCAGATCGATCGGCGTACAAATCTATAATCTTGGTCAAGATAATATACAAAGTGTACATACCACGCAGTTTCTTGACGGCCTTCCTGACCTTCTTCGCGTACTTGCGGTCGGCCATGTACATCCGGAGCACCACCGGCCACGCCGCCATTGCTCTGCTTCTTCTTGGATCTCAAGTCTCGACTAGGACGAAGGGACTAAGATTTCTCTCCTTGCTGGAATTCCTTGGTGGTGGTTTTTGGTGCGGCGAATGCCTGGATTTTATAGAGGTTCAGGGGTGGATAAACTGGAAAGAAATCATCTTATGATAAATGATAATTGATGCTCTCGATCGTATAGTTTCCATGGATTGGAGATACGCTGATCGGCATGGGATCAAAGCTTCCTTTAATGTGACTCCGTAAATCTCGATTTCCATGCAATGTGTGCACGGCACGCGGCGCTCGCACGTAAACGGCGCGCACCGCCTCGGCGTCCTTCCTTTCTCCGGGAGTACAACAATTATACATCACGGGTGACGTATGTCGGTTGGAAATGGAGCACTCCAACTCGCGAGCGCGCCCGATCGCACCTGTCGTTGCTGCTTGCTCCAGCAACGGGCCAGATGCCACCACGTTGGATGTAATCTTGTTCTGCCATTTAATAAAAAATTCTTATAAATTCAAATATGTTTACAAAAAGCTCGTTTCACTTTTTTTTGCAAAAAGTCCACTATTCAACACTAGTACAAATGCTCTAAAAGTAATAAAGTTACAAATAGGTTCTTTTTTTTTAGATAAAAGGGTTCCCCCCGATTTCCATTAAAGAAACCACAGGCTACAAAGACAAATAGGTTCTTAGACCACCTAGCGACGACTACAAGCAGTGCTATCATACACTCATACTCGACCCTCCATCACTGGAGCCAAACAAAGCTTATTGGCGTAGACATGTGAAAAGTCGTTGTGCTTACGGCCCCAAAGGATTAACGCACCAGAGCATCAACCATTGCAAAATATGAGAATAGTAGTTAGAAGAGCTAGACCTTAAAATGCACAAATGAATAGGAAAAGCCTACCGGTTGGTTACCAGGAGATTAACCGGACACTAAACTACACCCACCCTTTGCCGGTGCAAAGGGCACCACCGGAGCGAGGATAGGGTGAGGATAGCCTTATTTTAACTTCAAAATGTCGCCACCGACCTCACCATCCCGTAGAAGACACTGAAAAAAATAAAGAAAGAAGGGAACATCTATCTAAGAAACATGAACCCTTCTACCAGCAAGTGGTCGGATTCACCACAGCTCCAAGTACTAGAAGGGTGTAAGAGGTGGGGCAAAGACCGGCACCGGCAGAGGGAACTGAAACCCTAGCCGCATGGGATAGTCTCCTCTCCTACAACCAAAAGGTTTCTATATCGTACCCTAATAGCCTTATGCATAACCTCGTTTCATCTAAAGAAGTTAAGTACAAGTGATGTAATATTATATTCTCCTTTATGCTATGATAACAAATTAGAACGGCTAGCTTGGTTTTGAGTTTGTTCCTCATATATTCATTTGTTTATTCATGCATATTACAATTGTGTTGGTCAAACACGAAACCAAAATTGTATATGTTGATTCATATATGGCACTAAATGTAACTAAGAGGACTTTTAATATTTAGTTATATATTCCTCGTAATGAGAGAGTTTCTTAGAGTCTTTCCACTAGTGGGGACAGGGCCTCCAGTCCCGGCCCGTAAGGGCCTTTAGTCCCGGTTTGCAAACCGGGACCCCAGCCGCGGGACCAAAGGCTAAACCTTTAGTCCCGGCCCGGTTACCAGCCGGGACTGGAGGGTGTCCACGTGGGCGGCTTCGAGTGAATCCAGGGCCAGGACCTTTAGTCCCGGTTTGTAAGACAGACCGGGACTAAAGGCATCTACAGATTTTGCTTTTTGCTTTAGGGTTTTAGGGTTTAGGGGTTTTAGGGTTTTAGGTGTTCGGGGGATTAACGTGATGCCTCGTTTGGTGCCTTGTTTGATGTTGGGAATTAGTTTATGCATATATATAAGATTAACTTATCTTACAAGTGAGCATATATATACAATTATATGGAGATCGGAATTATCGGGACTAGAGCCCGTCCATTCGATTACATGGACCAACATCAGTAATGGCCCCTAGCTACACTAAATCGTCCTTTGTCATCTATAGCTTCCGTCCTCAGAAAGGTCGCTAGCTCCTCTGCAACAGCAATCGCGCGTTGCTCTGGTAGGTACTTCTCCCTCATGGCCGTGTACTATATAAGAAGAGGAGATGAATATGAATATCAATCATGATAACAACAAATGACGGGTAAAAATAGAGGTGTGAATGTTCATTGCTTACGTCGTATCTGTAATCCTTGTGCTCAGAGGTAAACGTGCGAATGGTCTCGCAAACATAGTATCCGCATAGATGCGTCCCCCGTGGCAGCTGGTCGCACTTTACGAGAATAGAATATATATAATCAAAATAATAATCTAGCATCATAAATGTATTGAAAATAGAAGTATATCATACTACTACTTACTGAAGGGAATATGCCCGAGAGGCAATAATAAAGTGGTTATTATCATATTTCATGTTTATGATAAATGTTTATTTCTCATGCTAGAATTGTATTAATCGGAAACATTAATACATGTGTGATTAATAAACTAAAAGGTTCCTAGTAAAGCCTCTCTTTTATACTAGCTCGTTGATTAACCGATGATCAAGGTTTCCTGATCATGAACATTGGATGTTGTTAATAACGGGGTCATATCATTAGAAGAATGATGTGATGAACACTCACACCCATAGTATGAATAGCAAAACGATCAAGTCATCAAGTTCATTGCTATATCAAACTCATGCGAAGTAGTTCTAATCCTTAGACCATGAGATCATGTTAATCACTGATACCGGAAGGGTACTTTGATGATATCAAACGTCACACCGTAATAGGGTGATTATAAAGGTTGATTTGGGTACTCTGAAAGTATTAGTTGAGGCTCATGGATCAAGAGTGGGATTTGTCCATCCGGATGACGGAAAGATATTCTCTGGGCCCTTCTCGGTGATATTGCATTAGAATCGCTTGCAAGCATGTGACTAGGTCACAGGAATGCATTATCACGGAACGAGTAAAGAGACTTGTCAGGAACGAGATCGAACTAGGTATGGTTGATACCAAATGATCGGATCTCGGACAAGTAATAATATCGTGAGACAAAAGGAATTAACTATGTTTGTTACCGGTTCACACGATCACTAGTTCATCGTTGAGTAAGTGGGAGTCATCATGGATTTCCAGATCCCGCTGTTGATTATTGATCGGAGAGGAGTCTCGATCATGTCCACGTTATTCACGAACCGTAGGGTGACACACTTAAGGCTCGTTGTCGTTTTTGAGTGGATACGATACTCCGATCGAATTACAGGACAGCATAAGGGTTGTTTCTGAAAAGCACCGAAACTGTTTCGGGATATCGAAATAACTCAAGGGTGTATTTGTTAATGTTTGTTAATTGAATGAATTAACAAATATTAAAGAAATAAAAATGTTTTATTAAATCAATAAGTGTGATTTTAATTGGCATGAATGTCATGCATTAAAATGGGGGTTACCTCATGTTGATGAGGGGGTAATCACCATAAAAGGGAATGAAGAGGGGGCAATGAAGAGGGAGGAGACCCTTGGGCTGGCCACCCCTTGGCTGCCCTCCTCCTCTATATAAACCCCCCCTCTCTCCCTTGTACACACACTTCTTGATCCTCCCTCCCTTGCATAGTTGCTGCCCACTTTCCGTCTTGGCTTGGCGAAGCTCTGCCGGAATTGTAGTTCGTAGTTCACACACTTGGAGAAGTGTGTGGAGGAGTGTCCGGCGGATCCCTTCTTCCGCTGCCCCGCTGGACCGAGGGCGTGGTGGAGTCGACGTCGAGCTGCACGTGTGTGCGAGTACGGGGGCGCTGCCACTTGTGGCGCCGGGTACACGATCTTGTGATCGTCAAGTGAACCACGACATCGACTACGTCAAGTGAACAACTACGTCGACTACGTGCGTCTTCACCAACTCTCCATCGTCAACGTTTGTGCGGGAACGTAATCCCCGCTTACGGTCGTCGAGGGTGAGTATCCGTTGCTACCACCTCGTAGAGTATCTTGGCCAGTTTTTGTGTTCATGCGTAGGAAAATTTTTGTTTTCTATGCTACGAACCCATCAGTGGTATCAGAGCCATCTCTATGCGTAGTTGGTATGCACGGTTAGAACACATGTGGATGTGGGCGTTGATGATCATGTTATTACAATTTTTTGGTATTTTGGATCATAGTGGCATAGTGGGATTGAAGCTGCCCGAGACTAACCTTACGTGACCGCGTTCACGAGACTTGTCCCACACTTGACATGCTTCGGCATATGTGGCTTTGCGGGTGCACGTTTCTCCCACTATAGTTATGATCTATTTTACAAAGAGTTATTAATAATATTTTTATCACCGTTGTGGTTCTTGTTCGTAGGTAAGAACGGTTCTTCCTAGAAAGCCCCAAGCCACGTAAAATATGCAAGACAAATTAGAAACGTCTAACTTGTTTTTGCAGGGGCATGTGATGTGATATGGTCAAGTTGTTTATGTTACAAATTGTATGCGATGATCCTTTTTGTAAGTTATAAACAACCGGCAGGAGCCATATGGTTGTCTTTACATTTAAATGGCCTGTGTGCCGTATATATATATATCCAAGTGATATTTTGTAATGGAGGAAGACAACCAAGGTGGCGCGCCATGGACCTTGGTGCTACGCCGGTGGAATGATGGAGATCATGCCATGATGCACAAGATGGAGATCGAGTGCATGAAGGACCATATCATATCACATTATATATGCATGTGATGTTTATCCTTTTATGCATCTTATTCTGCTTAGATTTGATCGCGCGGTAGCATTATAAGATGATCCCTCTCATATAAATATCAAGATAAAAATGTGTTCTTCCATAGCATGCACCGTCAAGAAAGTTCGTCGTTTCGAGACACCACGTGATGATCGGGTGTGACAGACTCTACGTTCACATACGACGGGTGTAAGACAGTTTTACACACGCGGGTGCTATGGTTCTACTTGGCGAGCCTAGCATGTACAGACATGGCCTCGGAACACGAACCGAAAGGTTAAGCATGAGTCATATGTTTGATATGATGAACATGGTGATGTTCGCCTTTGAAACTATGCCGTTGCACGTGATGATCGGTTGCGGTATAGTGAATTTGGTTCGTGTAATCACTTAAGAAAACTAAGAGGGATGTTGTTTTTAAGTGGGAGTTCTTTTAGTAATTTTGAATTATAGAGCTCAATTTATCATGAACTAAATCAAAGTGAATTTGCATAGTTTGTTGTAGTTATTGGCATCCGTTTACTACCTTGCGATTAGCTATAATTGAGATAATAGAACTATAGAATTCTGGATGTTAACTTTACGAACTGGTATCGTATTGTTTGAATGTCAATCTAAAGTTTAAAGTCCTATTGCAAACTTTTAGCAAACCCTTGTTACTCGATAAAATTTAATAAGTAGTATTAAATCAAGAGTAACAATTCCAGTGTTAGTATCTAAGTATCACACTTGCCTCCATCATCCTTGATATTCAAAAGTTGTTTTTTGTATCAAGGTTATCTAGGAGTTGAAAGAATTGTTTCATAAACTATCATGTGTGGAAGATATTGTGATATCTGAAACAATGTTTGGTTGCAAAGTGATAGAGTATAATTTAGTAAGACACATGTTCTCATATTGTATGAGAATTTGTAAAGATTGGAGACGCTAGGCGTCCAGATCTCCTAAAAAGGTTTTGGGAACTAATATTATACTCGCAATTTGTCATCATGAGCTATAGTAGCTTGATCATGAAAGTTGTCATAATAGGATGAATGGAAAATGTAGGTAAAACGTTTACTACATTAATAGATTTCTAAAGAATGGAATTTGGAAGAATGCCAAATATGTGATTATGGTGATCTACTTCAAAGTGTGAGTCTAAGGGTATTAGTGTTTGACTAATCCTTCCTTGAACTATGTGCCATGTGTATGGCGCCACTATTGATGTTGATAGATTCTTCTAAAAAGGAAAAGAATTGCTAAAAGAGAATCCAAAATTTATTCTGGCAGAAAAGAAAAGACTAGAAATGTCCAGCTCAGGTATATAGAAGATATACAAGTTATGGGTGTATTCATTGCTTGTTAAAACAATGTGGTTCTTGGGTATTTGATACTAAATTGGTTGGTATGAACTATCATACAGAACAACACAATACAAGAACTACAATGGCCTAATTAACTAGCAAATGAATATGGGATGATTCTCATCGAAAACAAATAAAGTGTTATTGTGTTTCGTTGGAATTAAACCTAGCCTTCAAGATGAGTTTGAATAATTGTTATTTTGTTCTGGTATTATGAGAACAATGGTTGTTCAAATTATTACCGCATTCATAAAAGATGGATGAACGCTTATCTTGTTGGAGAAATCACATCCATAACACTGATGCTAAAAGTGTCTCAAGACAAATGATTAGAAGATCACTTATGAGTGACACCACCGTTTAAATCATATTGGAAAGTAAACATGAAGAAACTCCATGTTGATGGGATTTTGGAGTCTTTTGATTTTGAATCAATTGACGCTTGTGAAAATTTCCTAGAGATGATTAAAACTCCGTTTGTAGGCCAAAGAAGAACGGACGACTAACTTATTGGATATTGTACATGTTGATGTATATAGTCCATTATGTGTAGCCGTGTGTGGTGAATTCTTGAAGTTCATTCACTTTAACCGATGATTTGAGTAGATATATGTGTATATTTACTTGATAAGGAAGAAGCATGAAATATTTGAATATTGTTCAAAGTATTTCTAGTTGAAGTTGAAAATCATTGTAACAAGAAAATAAAGAATTTATGATTTGATCATAAAGGAATATATTTGAGTTACAAGTTTAGCAAACACCTAAAAGTTGAGGAATCGTTCCATAGACTTGTATTTCTCAAAACACCATAGGAGTATGGAGTGTTCGAGAGATGAAATCAAACTTTGTTTGACATCGTTGGATCAAAGGTGTCGTATATAAAACTGCCATTATATTTTAAGGATAAAGCTTTAGAGACTACCGCTTTTACACTAAAAAGAGCGCCATCATGATCCGTTGAAATGACACCATATGAGTTATGGCATGGGATAAAACCCAAGTTGTCTTTTCTAAAATTTTGGTATGCTAGGCATATGTAAAATGTTTACAACCAAAGTCGGATAAATACGTCTTTGTAGGTTATCCCAAAGTAACTGTTGGGTATTCCTCCAGAACACTGAAGACAAAAGTGTTTGTCACTGAAAACGTCAAGTTTCTTGAGAAGGAATTTTTCGCAAAAAGTCAAGTGGGAGGACAATATAACTTTGATTAGGTTGTTGAACCTAAGCTATATGTGCTGAGTAGCGCAGCGCTGGGAAGTGTCCCAGAGGCGGCCACAATGCGCCTGGCTGTCGTACCTCAAAGGTTGTGGTCACATAGATCAAAGTTCCTATTGAACCGCGTGAGTCGGATAACAATCAAATAGTTAGATTTGAGAAAAAATCATTATTGTTTGACAATGATGAACCGACTACATGCAAAGAAGCGATGATGGGCCCTGACTCCGTTAAATGGCTAGAAGCCATAAAATCCATGATAGTTCCATACACGAGAAACCAAGTTTATGAACTTGGAAGACCCTCAAAAGGCATGAAGCCTAATGAACGTATTTGGATCTATAAAGGCAGACATGGATGTTTAATATCTATGAAATAGTCGACACATCGTTAAAAGAGTTTACGATTGTGTTCAAGGAGTTGACTGTGATAAGATTTGATCTTTCACAGCGATATTTTGTCTAGATGGATTACTGTAGCAACCACTACATATGCCAAGTTTGGTATATGTTAGTTGAACAAACAAGACAACATTCTTCTAATAGAATGGTTACCTAGGACATGTATATGACATGGTCCAATGGGTTTTGTAAATTCAAAGGATGCTAAAATGCATGCAAACTTCAATGGTTGAAGTAAGCATCGCGGAGTTGGAATATTCACCGTGATGAAATAATTAAAAGGTTTAGTTTCATCAGATATGATGAATATGCTTGCATTTGCAAGAAATTAAGTGGGAGCGCTGAGACATATTTTCAGTACATTATGTAGAAGACATATTGTTAATTGGAAATAATGTATCTTTTATTGGCATAGGTTAAGAATTTCATTAAAATTAGATTTCAATGAAAGACTTAGGCAAAACCAAAATATTGGGTCTCGATGTCTATATAGATAGATCGAGGTACCAATATGGTTGTGCCAAAGTACATAGATGAAATATTGAATGAAGTTCAATATGGAAACAACAAGAAAAGTTCTTGTCGCATGGAAGAGGTTGAAACAAGATTCAAGTGTTTTTGACACTTGATGAGTGAAGCCACATGAATGATTTGATCGATCATGTATACCATGATATGTACATATCCAGATATGTCCTATGCTCTAAATGTTATGAGCATATACCAGAGTGATAAAAGTCATAAGATGATCACTGGACAATAGTAGAGATATCCTTATGTGCTTTGGAAGGACTAAGGATATATATTATGTATGACAAAGTGACACATAATTCATTGTAAAGTGTTACATTAATACTAGGTTTGTCACAAGATACAAATTAAGTTTATCTCAATTTTAGCTGTATGTTTAGGTGGCACAATGTAATGGAAGGAAGTTCCATGATGGATTTGGATGAGTTCCAAAGTTAAGACATTGTGATGGATTCTACAACAAAGGTTGAGTATATGGCTGCTTTAGAAGTAGCAAAGGAGGGCATTTGTGTCAAGAAGTTTGTTATCAAACTAGGTGTAGTTCCAAGCCGGCTATTACTGTGAAGATCTATTGTGTGACAATAGTGACAACATGATTTTAGCTAAAGGAACTAAGGTCTCACCAAAGGACTAAATTTATACCCAACTGTCTCATTTGAGAAATGAGTGATGCGTAGAGACGCAAAGACATGCAAATACACACAGAGCTGAAAGTATCAGATCTGGAGATCAGGTTTACCACATGCAACGCGTACATATAACACGTGAATGCCATAAGTGTTATATACGCAAGTATCAACTAGATTATTGACTCTAGTGCAAGTGGGAGACTGAAGGGAATATGCCCGAGAGGCAATAATAAAGTGGTTATTATCATATTCCATGTTTATGATAAATGTTTATTTCTCATGCTAGAATTGTATTAATCGGAAACATTAATACATGTGTGATTAATAAACTAAAAGGTTCCTAGTAAAGCCTCTCTTTTATACTAGCTCGTTGATTAACCGATGATCAAGGTTTCCTGATCATGAACATTGGATGTTGTTAATAACGGGGTCATATCATTATAAGAATGATGTGATGAACACTCACACCCATAGTATGAATAGCAAAACGATCAAGTCATCAAGTTCATTGCTATATCAAACTCATGCGAAGTAGTTCTAATCCTTAGACCATGAGATCATGTTAATCACTGATACCGGAAGGGTACTTTGATGATATCAAACGTCACACCGTAATAGGGTGATTATAAAGGTTGATTTGGGTACTCTGAAAGTATTAGTTGAGGCTCATGGATCAAGAGTGGGATTTGTCCATCCGGATGACGGAAAGATATTCTCTGGGCCCTTCTCAGTGATATTGCATTAGAATCGCTTGCAAGCATGTGACTAGGTCACAGGAATGCATTATCACGGAACGAGTAAAGAGACTTGTCAGGAACGAGATCGAACTAGGTATGGTTGATACCAAATGATCGGATCTCGGACAAGTAATAATATCATGAGACAAAAGGAATTAACTATGTTCGTTACCGGTTCACACGATCACTAGTTCATCGTTGAGTAAGTGGGAGTCATCATGGATTTCCAGATCCCGCTGTTGATTATTGATCGGAGAGGAGTCTCGATCATGTCCACGTTATTCACGAACCGTAGGGTGACACACTTAAGGCTCGTTGTCATTTTTGAGTGGATACGATACTCCGATCGAATTACAGGACAGCATAAGGGTTGTTTCTGAAAAGCACCGAAACTGTTTCGGGATATCGAAATAACTCAAGGGTGTATTTGTTAATGTTTGTTAATTGAATGAATTAACAAATATTAAAGAAATAAAAATGTTTTATTAAATCAATAAGTGTGATTTTAATTGGCATGAATGTCATGCATTAAAATGGGGGTTACCTCATGTTGATGAGGGAGTAATCACCATAAAAGGGAATGAAGAGGGGGCAATGAAGAGGGAGGAGACCCTTGGGCCGGCCACCCCTTGGCTGCCCTCCTCCTCTATATAAACCCCCCCTCTCTCCCTTGTACACACACTTCTTGATCCTCCCTCCCTTGCATAGTTGCTGCCCACTTTCCGTCTTGGCTTGGCGAAGCTCTGCCGGAATTGTAGTTCGTAGTTCACACACTTGGAGAAGTGTGTGGAGGAGTGTCCGGCGGATCCCTTCTTCCGCTGCCCCGCTGGACCGAGGGCGTGGTGGAGTCGACGTCGAGCTGCACGTGTGTGCGAGTACGGGGGCGCTGCCACTTGTGGCGCCGGGTACACGATCTTGTGATCGTCAAGTGAACCACGACATCGACTACGTCAAGTGAACAACTACGTCGACTACGTGCGTCTTCACCAACTCTCCATCGTCAACGTTTGTGCGGGAACGTAATCCCCGCTTACGGTCGTCGAGGGTGAGTATCCGTTGCTACCACCTCGTAGAGTATCTTGGCTAGTTTTTGTGTTCATGCGTAGGAAAATTTTTGTTTTCTATGCTACGAACCCATCACTTACCTGAGCCGCTCTAAAGGTCAGCTTCTCATGCTCGATACCGTCAGTCACGCACTTGAACCGCTTCCAAACCCTGCCCGACAAGGAAAATGATTTGCTAAGTTTTTCATTAATTGATATATCAGAAAATCATTGAAAGAGACCGATAGAGCGCAAGAATGATTGAAATTACCCTTGGAGCATGTCCCCCAGGCTTTGGAACTGTTCCAAGGGTCTCGATAATGGGTCGAAGGCATCAACTCTTCCCTTATCAATTTGAATGTCCAACAGAATCCAGTGGTAGCTGCACATGTATATATATATGTGTCAGTACCTTATCAATTACACTTATAAGTGAATGGACACAACAGAGTAAGACCCTCACCTGAAGTTGTATGGAAACAGTATGTGGTCACAGAAATTTTGATCTGTTAGAAACCTTAGAAGGTTTTCCTCTGTCTCCTTGGGGTTATCAGTTAGCGTCTTTATATGTATTTTATCTGGGTCAATAAACCCAATATTTAGGATGTTCCTACTTTTACATTCCAGAATCTTCATTCTGCATAATAGAGTACAAGTCAGAACGGAACAAGTTATATGTAGACAATGAATTGAAATAACTGAACAAGTTATATGTAGACAACGAATTGAAAAACTTACAGACAATAGCAACTCATAAGCGATTTGTTGAGGGCGTCGGCATTGTACATCTGGAAGAGTTCATCAAAGTCGATATGGATGTCTTCGGGACGGCCGTAGTACTCCCGTGGGACACGCGCCACGATCATCGTTCTCCCATTCTTTGATTCACTTAAGTACCATGTATGCAAGTAACGCATATTTGTTGGGAGATCATCAAACTTATCTTTGCTGACCAAAGGCGCTCCCATGACAAACTGTGGCTTAGGGGCTACCACAGCCTTGGGTAACCTGTCGTCTTGGGAAGCCAAAACGTCTTCAACCGGGATACCCCATTCATCCGCCCACTTCTTTGCTAATTCCAAATCTTGCCCCTGCACCAGAGAGGGAACATTCTCGGTGACAAGGGTATAGCTAATAGAGCTCGTTAGTTGAGTACCCCTGAGGCCCATTAAGCTAGGCCCAATTGTAATGATAGTCGAATACGAGTTCTTACCGTATGTCGATATTGTAATCTGTATCGTACCCTACCCGATCCTCGAGACCTGGCCACCTATATATAGGGGCCAGGAGGGGACGGTGGAGGGCAGATTGAAAGCAAGCCAGGTTGAACACCCAAGTTTACTTACGATACACACCTATTTTGACTAACTTTACCTTCGAGTTCATCCGACGCCCTATCTCCCCGATCCTAAGTCCTTCATTTAGGACATTTGTCGAGTTAACCCTCGTCAATTGGCGCCGACCGTGGGGACTCTGGGCGTTGGAATCATGAATTCGACGACTTTTTCGCTTCTAGCCAACAGCAGATCAGAACTCGACGAAAATCAAGAGATGGAGTTGACAATTGGAAGTTTGAGCATCCTCATCGGGCCATCGGGTTCATCTCGCCTCTCGGATTCGACGAAACCAGATCCGTCGGCAGGCAAGCCTGAAACAGAGGAAACATTGGAGTCATCAGAAGGCTCTTCCAGTGAGGTAAACTCACCGGTCAGCTTAGAAAAAGCATCAATCGCAGAAGGCGACGAAATTCAGGAAAATTTCGACTCAGAAGAAAAAGCGTGTCAGACGCACAACAACGAAAAGGACTTCGCCGTAGGAAGCAGCGGCGTCTCCAAAGTACATCAGTTATGCATCATCATCACTGAAGCAGAAGAAGGAAACAACAGCGAAGGAAGTAAAAAGGTCGACAGGCAAGTCGACAAAGTGAAAGATCACAACAAAAAGGAAAAAGAGAAAGTCCATGTCTCGGCTGGTGAATGGAAAATGATCAAATCAGCCATTAATCATGGTACAGAAGTACCTGAAGGATCGAGAAGAGAAGTTCTAATGGGATATCAGTATGCATTATACCAACACAAGAAGAAACTAAGGGAGGAAAGAGACATGATGTTTCAAGACAACAACAGTATATCAAGGGAGGAATACTGGGAAGATTATAGTGAAGATTCAGAATATAGCAGAGAGAGGCGCGGAGATCCAAAACACAACAGGGGGGCGACAGCATGCGGCAGAGAAGAAGGGTACTCGAGGAGCCCCACCCCGCAGCTAGAAGAGGAGGAAGATGACCTGATACAAAAAACGCCAGAGGCGGCATTGGCAGCAGCACAAGCGTATTTACTAGCTACAAGACCAGAACATGGAGACCCGCGAGAAGGTATGCACCAAGCCGCGATACGAAGCCGCGGAATAGTAGAAGGTAAAATCAGGGAACAAGGCCCAGAGATAAAGTCGACAAGTCATAAGGGAAATCAAAAGGAGAAGTTCAGATACAATCGTGCAAACAACGACTATAGCGAGTCATCAGAAGAGAAAAAGAAACAGAAAAGGAAGGAGGATGCAAGAAGTATAATAGTGCAAGCTCGAGTAAATAAATCGCGACATGCTTGGAGGGAAGAGAATTACGAAGATGACGATAAAGATATGGGTGCGTTATGCTTTACCCGCAGGGTTCGCAAAACACGGGTACCCAAAGGATTCAAACTACCACACGACCAGAATAAGTACGACGGGTCACAAGAACCTACCTTATGGCTATCAGATTATCTACAGGCAGTGCAGATACTAGGGGGAACAAAGGCGACTGCAATGCAAAGTTTGCAGCTGCACCTCACCGGCGCCGCACGGTCTTGGTTGAACACCCTACCCGACGAATCCATTGGAAGCTGGGGGGAACTCGAAAGTCAATTTACAAGAAATTTTTGTTCCACCTACAAGCGCCCAGCATCACTGGAAGAAGTTAAAGCATGTGTGCAAAGGAAAGGCGAAACGCTACGTTCTTATATACAACGCTGGAGTATAATTAAAAACTCAGCAGAGGACGTCTCCGACGAACGAGCAATAGACGCCTTTTCGGAAGGACTTCGTCGCTCAGATCTTGTGGAAGAAATAGGAAGAACAAGACCTACGACAGTAGCTGAGCTAATGGAACAAGCCAACAAATTCGCTGATGGAGAGGACGCGTATAACAATAAAAGAGGACGTTCGCCAGAAGTCGACAGAATAAGTCGACAGAGGAGACGACACCGCAGCAGGGGTAACCAAAGTAGGCGAAATCAGGTAGCCGCGGGTTATATACTAGAAGAAGAGGAAGGGTATGAAAGTAGGCGATTTCAGGCAAAAGGAGAAGAGAAATCAAGATACTCTGGTCCTTCGGCCGAGGATATGCTATACGGACCTTGTCGAATCCACTACGCGTATCTCGACGGGAAAAGGGTCTCAAATCACCAGATGAAGGATTGCAGAACATTCCTAAGGTTGCAAGGCGCCATGGGCTCAAGCCAAGAAGGAAGGCAAGGAGAAAGACGTAGAAGTCAAGGATATCAAATGCACAGACTAGCACAGCACCTAGAGTCAAAAGTATACATATCAGCCATGATTCAACCGGTGCCCAAGTCAAAGAAAGAGCGAAAGAGCATATCTAGGCAAGTAAACCTAGCAATATCATCGCCACCAGCTACCACAGAGTACCTACGGTGGTCAGAGCAACCAGTCAAGTTCAGCAGAGCAGACCACCCAAAGAAAGTTCCCAGGCCGGGCCACTCGCCTATGGTTCTAAAAACGCAAATAGGAGGGTACGACATCGGAAGAGTGTTCATGGATGCAGGGAGCGGCATAAACTTAATATATGCTAGAGCACTAAAGGCAATGTGCATCTCACTGACGAGTCTGAAGCCAACAGATTGCTCTTTCCACGGAATAGTACCAGGAGCAGCAAACTACCCTTTGGGAAGGATAGAACTCGATGTCTGCTTCGGCAGCAGCGAAAATTATAGAAGAGAGAAGCTGGAGTTCGAAGTCATGGACTGGCCATCACAATATCATGCAATCCTGGGGCGCCCAGCATTTGCAAAATTCATGGCAGTACCACACTACGCGTATCTCACGTTAAAAATTCCAGGGCCCAAAGGAACAATTACGGTACAAGGGAGCTTTGAAGTAGCCAACACATGCGACAGAGAATTCAACAGGATGGCGCAAACTTTCGGCATGACAGCAGAATATGAGAGGTTGAAAGGAGAAACGGATCATAATGTGCTACCCGACGTTGGACGATCCCTACCAGATAAGGCTTTCGACACAACGCAGGACTCGAAGAAAATTCAGGTCCACCCTACAGATCCAAACAAGACAACATCAATTGCGGTGAACTTAGATCCCGCATAGGAAGGCGCGCTCGTCGAGTTCCTCCATGAGCGCTGGGAAATCTTCGCCTGGTGTCCATCGGACATGCCAGGGGTTCCCAGGGAACTCGTCGAGCACGCACTAAATGTAGATCCCAAGGCAAAACCAGTCAAGCAACCATTGAGGCAATTTGATGAACCTAAAAGGAAGGCGATAGCGTCAGAATTGCACAGGCTAGAAAATGCCGGATTTATCAGAGAAATCAAAACTTCGAGTTGGGTATCGAACCCAGTCATAGTACCCAAGAAGAATACAGACGTACAAAGAGTGTGTGTCGACTACACATCTCTCAATAAGCATTGTCCAAAGGATCCCTTCCCTCTACCCCGCATCGATCAGATAATCGATTCCACAGCGGGATGTGCAAGGCTTTCATTTTTGGACGCATATTCTGGTTACAATCAGATCAAATTGAAGAAAGAGGACGAAGAAAAAACGGCCTTCATCACACCATACGGAGTATTTTGCTACCAGGTAATGCCTTTCGGCCTAAAAATGCAGGAGCAACTTATCAACGGATGATGCAAAACTGCCTCGGAAGTCAAATAGGACGCAATATCCAAGTCTACATTGATGATGTAGTCATCACAACAAGAGAAGAGAAATCCTTAATCGGGGACCTGGCAGAAACCTTCGACAACCTGAATAAATACAAGCTTAAGCTGAACCCGACAAAGTGTTCCTTCGGAGTGTCAGCAGGGCAACTTTTGGGGTTCTTGGTATCAGCACGAGGAATAGAGGCAAATCCAGAGAAGATTCAAGCAATTCTAACAATGGGGAAACCCACGAAACTCCACGACGTACAGAAGTTGGCAGGACGTGTCGCGGCACTAAGTCGCTTCGTTGCTCGACTAGGGGAGAAGGCGCTTCCTTTTTATGCACTTATGAAGAAGTCAGACGATAAATTTGAGTGGACAGAAGAAGCAGATGCAGCGTTTGCACAGTTGAAAAAAGTGCTTTCCACGCCACCAATGCTGGTCGCACCAAAAGAAAAAGAGCCACTGCTGTTGTACATCGCCGCAACTCATCAGGTGGTGAGTACAGTTCTAGTAGTCGAAAGAAGCGAAGAAGGAAAAAGCCCATGGCGTCCAGAGGCCGGTATATTTCATCAGTGAAGTGCTATCTCCAACCAAACAGAGGTACCCGCTGAACGGATCGTATGGGCACCTAGAGGGGGGGGTGAATAGGTGCTACTCAAATTTTAGTTCTTTTTCAATTTAGGCTTGACACAAAGGTAAATTCTCTAGATATGCAACTAAGGTGAATTTACCTATATGTCAACTAGCAAGCTAAACAAGATACAATATATAAAGGCAATAAAGGATAGAGGTAACCGAGAGTGGAGCACATGGAGACACGGATGTAATTCCCGTAGTTCCTTCCTTTTTAGGGGAAGTACGTCTATGTTGGAGGGGTGTGGTTGCCACAAAGGCCTAACCAACGCCACAAAGGCTCACCCTATTCTCCGGTGCAAGCTTCCGCCACAAAGGCCTAGCTCACTTTCCACTAAGGGATTCCTCAAGGCGGAACCAGCCTTTACAATCTTGGGGCACGCATCCACAACCGAATTGGAGGCTCCCAAGCACAACACAATGCTGTCAAACAACAATTAGCAATATATCAAATACACAAACAAGGTCTTGGGACACAAGGGAACCCAAGACACAAGGGCCCTCAAGCAAATGAGAGGGGAAATCAAATCGCTTCGGTGAGGATGTAGATGATGGTCTTCTCCTTCGATTCTCCAAAGATCAAGAGCTTTGGTGGGTTGAGGGAGGAGATCTAGTTGATTTGGTGGCTCAAAATAATGGAGTTCTTCTATCTTGGACGAGCTACTCATTGGAGAAGAAGGTGGGGGGTATTTATACCCCCCTCAAAATCTGACCGTTGCCTGCCAGGAATGTCCGGCTAAAGCCGGCCTCCACACCGGCTATAGCCGGCCTGAAAAATCCGGCCCTGCCGGAAATAGCCGGACAAATAGCCGGGTTAGTCCAGAGGCGCAGAGCCTCTTTCGAAATTGAGCAGTCCGGCTATAGCCGGTCTGGGGACTGGCTAAAGCCGGCCTTCCTGGCCAACTTTATATGAAACTTCTCCCAGAGCATATTTGAACCATTTCCTCAAGAATTTCCTTTGGGCAATATTAATTATCAAGTATAATATAGGAAACCCAATATCTTGTGCAAGAATATAATAAAATCCTGCAAAGCATAATCCACACATTAATAGATAATGTATTGTTAACAAACGCCAAAATCAATTAGGCGGGAAATGCTCTTTCAATCTCCCCCTTTTTGGTGTTTGATGACAATACATAATTTTGCATGTTTCAAACGATATAAAATATAGACGGAGCTCCCCCTTGCTATGTGCCTTATTTTAAGTTTTGTATTTGAATACAATGACACATCAACAATAAGAACTCCCCCTAGATTTTATAATGTGATCCATATGTGCACAAGATATAAGATAATTCAATAGCACATAAACAACAAACATATAATATGACAAGATATAGCAAGTAGGATCAATAACAATAATCATAAGGTCTACTACATAGTTCAACACATAGTAGTAGATGATAAGTTCAACCATGGGACACAAGCGAGCAAGCACACGATATAAGAGCTTGTGACCCAATCAAATCCAAATGGAAAACCACAAATCCAAATGGAAACTCATGCAAATGGGACTTTCTCCCCCTTTGGCATCAAGACGCCAAAAAGGGAGACAACAACACGGGATCACTCCTCAACGTCATCAAAGTCCTCATCATCTTCTTGGTCATCATCTTCTTCCTCTTCATCATCATCTCCATCTTCTTCCTCATCTTCTTCATCAACGGCTTCCTTGCCCTTGGAGGTGACTTCGGCTAACTCCTTCCAATCAAAAGATGAGCCCTCATTCCACTTGCCAAATGAAAAAGTGTCCTCGGATAGATCTTGCTCTTGGGACTCCTCTTCATGGCTAGCTCCTTTGCCCTTCTCCACAGCCCTCAAACGAGCATCCAAATCCCTTTGCTTCTTGTGAATGTGCTTGCGGTCCACATAGTCCTTGTATTGAGTTTGACGCACATCATTGTTCATGCAAAACAAAGCCCTTTGCCACCACTTGAGCTTCTTCATCTCTTGACCCATTCCACCACTTGGTGGATCCGCATTCTTCCTCCTAGAACCACTAGCATAGCAGTTGCCACCCAACACATCACTCGAAGAGGGATAAGCACTTGAGGTGCTAGACACCAAATGAGCGGTCTTCTTGTAGAGCTTGTTGGGCTTGTGCACTTCCAACTCTTCATCAAGCAAATCTTGCTCAATCTCAAAGTCTCCCTCAATGCCTCTGTCAATGATGAGCCTCATGATGAATGGAACATAAGGAGGGATCTTCCTATCAAGCATAGCAATCTTCATCTCCATGAAGATGAAGTACATCACATCGAGCTCCATCCCTTCACAATCTCTTCCGGCCTCGAAGACAAGACGGGCATGGTGGAGTAAATGCACAAGACCACCTCTGATAGAATCATTGTTGCCCCCACTTGGAGCAATGTTGGCGCGAAACATCCGAAGCAGAATATCATAGAGGGGAAGGAGATTTGCAGTCTCTCCTGCTCTGCCCCCGGGACCATAGAGACACTGGATCTTCCTCTTGTTGTACTCTGTGGTGTCAAGATGCAAACGGGCACCTCTAGGTCGATGAATGCCATCAAACCTATAGCCCAAAAGCTGTCCGAAGCGAGAGATGGTGGAGCTCTTCCTCACCTCACCTGACATCCAAGTGAAACCAACCTCATCCCGAGTATCAAACTCCAAAGTGGCAAAGAACTGCTGAATCAAGCGAGGATTATAGTCTTGCTTGAAGACCATCAACTTGTGCAAACCCAACTTCTGAGTGACCCAGAGAGCATCAGCAAAGTACTCATCCCTGGACAACGCTGCAATGTTGGTGAACTTCATGGGGCACACCTTTGTGCTCATGGTCTCATACACCTGCTCATAAATCCTCTGATGTTCTGACCGGTAGAAGGAACCACTGTCGATGTCCCTTGGCAAGGCATAGAATTTCTGTTCACGGAACTCACGGTACTCTTGCTTGGACAACTTCTTGAGATCACCAATGTTAGCAAACATCGATCTCTTCTTGCGTTCTTCCAACCGCTTCTTCTTCATAGCCGCGGTCATACGAGCATCGTGATGCTCTTGACGGCAGGCAAGAGAGGGATCAACATAGCGAGACCTCTTGGGTCAAGAACCACCTGCAAACAGCACATAGGTAGATAGCATATAGGATGAGCATGCATGCCAGAGGATCAAGGAGCAATATCACAAAAGGAAAAACCAGGACAGTACTTGGTGATCTACACCGGCTATTTCTGGTCTCAGGCCGGCTTTAGCTGGTCAGGCCGGCAATAGCCGGTCTGACACCGGCTTTAGCCGGACGAGATGAGCAAAAGCGAAATCTCAGGAGTAGTCCACCAAAACTAGTCAAGGGTTTTCAATCTATGCAATGCAGGAGACAACACGAATTCAAAGACTCCCAGATGAACAACAAGGTACCAAAGCAATCAACCCTAACCCTAGGGAGACCTAGGGAGAGAGAGAGAGAGGAAAAGTTGGGGGAGAGTACCCTGATCCATGGGGGAGGTCGCCAGAGGAGATGGCTGGCCGATGAGGGGGCACCGGCGGCCGGAGGAGATGATTGACGGCGGCGGCGGCGGCTCCAAGGGAGGAGGGGCTCGAGTGGAGAAAGATAGGTGTGGGGGTAACTGAGGAAACCCTCACCCCCACAACCATATGAGTTGGACTCGAAAACCCCAGGCCGGCTATAGCCGGGTGGGCCGGCTAAAGCCGCACCCCGGCTATTTCCGGAGACAGACCGGCTATAGCCGGTCAAGATGACCCAAAACAGATGATTTTGATTTCAGGAAATTCTGGGCATGCAAGAGAGGATGATTTGGCTTTAGATAAGTGGGCTTAGGATAGAAAACATGCAAGGCGTGGTTCTCGGCACTTGGCATTGCAAACACAAGAAATCGTTGGAAAATCCAATGCAAGTGCCTTCCCATTTCAAGATAAGAGATAATGACGAAAAAGCTCAATAAAACTCAAATAGAATTTGCAAGGAATCAACTCTTCGAAAAGAAGAGGTCGGTGGCCGAGGCCACCATGTATGAGTGTTATGGCATTGGACCGCGAAGATATATCTTGGGTCCATAACCAATACTCGTCATTGAAACTCATATATCACAAAAATGATAGAAAGAGAACAATTTTGTCACTATTGGCATTATGGGGGGAGGGATAGCCCAATTAATTAGGACCGCACTCCCCCTATCTCCATGCCCACACCTAAACCAAACAAGTATTGAAAAATAGGTGTATTTGCAAGATGCTCAAGCCACACTCCTTGAATCAATGATATTTAGCTCATTCCTCAAATATCCAAATCTTGCTTCATCAAGGGGCTTCGTGAATATGTCGGCAAGTTGATCCTTGGTGCTTACATATGCAAGCTCAATATCACCACGGGCAACATGATCTCTAATAAAATGATTCCGGATCTCAATATGCTTGGTTCTTGAATGTTGCACCGGATTATAGGCTATCTTGATAGCACTCTCATTGTCACATAAAAGAGGCACTTTGTCACAATTGACACCATATTCCTTTAAAGTTTGCCTCATCCACAACAATTGAGTGCATCCACTTGCGGCGGCAATATATTCGGCTTCGGCGGTGGAGAGAGATATACAATTTTGCTTCTTAGAAGACCAACACACCAAAGACCTACCAAGAAATTGGCAAGCTCCGGAGGTTGATTTCCTGTCATCCTTGTCACCGGCCCAATCCGAATCCGTGAAGCCACAAAGAGAGAAATCGGAGCCTTTGGGATACCAAAGCCCATAAGTTGGGGTATGAACCAAATATCGAAAGATTCTCTTAACCGCCATAAGGTGGCTTTCTTTAGGAGCGGCTTGATACCTTGCACACACACCTACACTCAACACAATATCGGGTCTAGATGCACAAAGGTAAAGCAAAGAACCGATCATGGAACGGTATACCTTTTGATCCACATCTTTACCATTGGGATCAAGTTCAAGATGACATTTTGTGGCCATTGGTGTGGCGGCCCCATTGAGTTCCTTCATCTTGAACCTCTTGAGCATGTCTTGGACATATTTGGCTTGATAAATGAAAGTCCCTTCTTTCAATTGCTTGATTTCAAAACCAAGAAAGAACTTCATTTCGCCCATCATAGACATCTCGAACCTATCGGTCATAAGCTTTGAAAATTCATCATTAAAAGCTTTATTAGTAGAGCCAAAGATAATATCATCAACATATAGTTGGCATACGAAAAGCTCCCCATTGACCCTCTTAGTAAAAAGAGTGGGATCGATTTGCCCAACTTCAAACCCACGGTCTACCAACGACTCCCTAAGGTGCTCATACCACGCACGTGGGGCTTGTTTAAGGCCATAGACTGCCTTATGGAGTTTGTAGACATGGTTAGGAAAGTTGAGATCCTCAAACCCCGGGGGTTGCTTAACATACACTTCCTCTTTCAATGGACCATTAAGAAATGCACTCTTAACATCCATTTGTTGCAACTTAAAATTATGATGAGTGGCATATGCAAGAAGGATACGGATGGACTCAAGATGAGCCACGGGAGCATAAGTCTCTCCAAAGTCAATGCCTTCAACTTGAGAGAAACCTTGAGCAACCAATCTTGCCTTGTTCCTCACAACAATTCCATGCTCATCTTGCTTGTTCTTGAATATCCACTTTGTGCCAATCACATTGCGGCACTCCTTTGGCTTCTCTACTAACACCCATACATTATTGCGCTTGAAGTTGTTGAGTTCATCATGCATAGCATCCAACCAATCCGGATCTTCAAGAGCTTCAAATACTTTCTTGGGTTCAACCATGGAGATATAAGCATGATGAGAGCTAAATTGTGCCAATTGACGTCGGGTTGACACTTTGCTTCTTAAATCTCCAATAACCCTCTCAAGGGTATGACCTTTAAGTTCCAAGTCTCTTTCAACTCTTTTCTTGCGACGGGCTTCGATCTCCTCATTTGACCTTGGAGGAGTCACTTGATCATCTTGATCATTTTGGTCCCCGTCTTGACCATCAAATTGACCTTGATCATCATTATCTTCATGAGTAGGTTGATCTTGGTCTTGTGAAGAATTGGGGGCGGATGAGATAACCGGAGAGGATGGTGGTGCCCCTTCTTATTCATGAAGGTCCTTGTCTTGTTCTTCGGTTGGTGCATTAGTTGCTTCCTTGGGAGAGGCTTGTTGAGCTTGTGAAGATGAAGGCTCCACTTGAGTAGAGCATAGTCCTTCCCGGTCGGCCACAAGGTGTCCCTCAATGGGGCGGAAAAATCCCACGCCCATTCTTCCTATGGCTTCTCGAGGTATTTCATCATCTACATCACAAGAAACAACATCTCGCCCCCCTTGGGAGCCATCATTCTCTTCGAATACCACACTACAAGATTCTTCAACACGTCCGGTGAACTTGTTGAAGACTCTATAAGTGTGGGATTCGGCACCATAACCAACAAAAATACCTTCTATTGCTTTCGGATCAAATTTACCTAAACGAACTCCTTTTCTTTGAAAGAAACACTTACACCCGAAAACCCGGAAGTAGGAGATGTTGGGCTTGCTTCCGGTGAGTATTTCATATGGAGTCTTGTTTAGACCTTTGCGGAGGAAGAGCCGGTTTGAAGAGTGACAAGCCGTAGAGATAGCTTCGGCCCAAAAGTTGTATGGAGACTTAAACTCCGCCAACATGGACCTAGCCATATCCATAAGAGTCCGGTTCTTCCTTTCGGCTACACCATTTTGTTGAGGGGTGTATGCAGCGGAATATTGATGACGAATCCCCTCATCACTAAGAAATCCATTTAAGGTGTAGTTCTTGAACTCCGAGCCATTGTCACTTCTAATTGCCAAAATAGTTTGCCCATGTTGACGTTCAACTTCCTTGGCAAAGTCGATGACGGTTTGTTGAGTCTCACTCTTATGCTTGAAGAAGTAAACCCAAGTATATCTTGAATAGTCATCAACAATCACCAAACAATATTTCTTCCCACCAAGACTTGCATGAGAGGGAGGACCAAAAAGATCCACATGAAGGAGCTCCAAGATCCTCTTGGAAGAAATGATAGTCTTGCTTGGGTGGGGAGAATCATGCATTTTTCCTAGAACGCAAGCCCTGCAAACACGATCTTTGGCAAAAGAAACATTCTCTTTTAGTCCGAGTATGTGGCCACCCTTGTGAAGGCTTTGCAAAGTTCTCATATTGACATGGGCTAGTCGGCGATGACAAAGCCAACCCACATCGGCCTTTCCAAATAAACACATTGCACTTGTAGTGGTTTTCCCTGAGAAGTCCACCACATACAAGTTATTTTCAATGTGCCCAACGAAAGCGACCTTTAGAGACTTGCTCCACAAGAGTACCACAATATCATTATCAATGAAGACGGCAAAGCCCATCTTACCAAGTGCACGAACTGAAAGTAAATTGTAACCTAGGGTCTCAACAAGCATGACGTCCACAAGGGAAATATTCGGTGCGACCACCACCTTGCCAAGACCCAATACCTCGGATTGTGACATGTCTCCATAAGTGACGGTTATGTGATTGTCATTTGGTCTCATCTCCGTCATAATCTCCTTGCTTCCGGTCATATGACTTGTGCATCCACTATCAAGCACCCATTTTGATCCACCGGAAGCATAGTCCTACAAGAGATCATTGCTTGGTTTTAGGTCCCCATTTTTCAATGGGTCCTCTTTTGTTAGCAACAAGGGTCTTTGGAACCCAAATAGACCAAGCAACATAACCATCATTTGGACCAACATATTTTGCATAAACATCACCATAATAATCACGAAATAAAACATAGTGAGGGTTAGCAATTCCCGCATGATCATCATGAGTGGCTTTGCCACCCACAATAGGATCCTTCTTTGCTTGTGCGGGCTTGGCCTTCTTTTTCTTGTTGTTCTTCTTCTTCTTCTTTGAGACATAGCCAATCCCCGTTTTATCACCAAATGCCTTTTGCTTACTCAAAAGGTCATTCAAGTTTTTCTCACCTATGGGAATGGAGGACTTGGCAAGCTCATCTTTCAACCTAGCATTTTCTTCAATAACATTTGCATGATCACAAGTAGAAGTAGAAGAACTAGGCACATTATTCTTAGTCAATTGAATTTGAAGTTGTTCATGTGACTTGGTAAGAATAGAGTGTTCACTTTTCAAGGCCTTGTGAGCCTTGTCAAGATCTTCTAAATCCTTAACAAGTATATCATGACCAACACCAAATTCAACCTTTTCCTTTTTAAGCATTTTTACTTTAGCACGCGCATGATCTCGCTCTTTAATGAGTTTGGAAACAACTTCATTATTAGCTTCCTCAATGGAATCGAGCTTCTCTTCAAGAGTTGCTCGTTCCTCTTGCTCTTCTTCAAGAGACTCGGTTAGTGAGGCAATATCTTGAGCATATTCTTTTTCAAGCCTCATTTGTTCATCTAGTTTTTCAAGAGTTTTACCATATTGGCTCAATAGACGTTCAAAGTGAAGCTTGTGAACACCATCTACACTAGACACATAATCATCAAAAGCAACAATTTCTTCCTTTACTCTAAGACTAGCAAGATCATTCAAGGAAGCATCATTTGTCTTAGAGGAAGAGAAAGATGTGGGTGATACCTCGGAAGACTTGGCCATAAGGCACTTGACGTTCTTGACAAGAGAGTCCTCATTGGGGGATTCAAAGAGTGATGTGGAGGAAGTGGAGGTGGTCGCCATTGCGGCCATCTCACTAGTTGTGGTTTCTTCTTCATCACTCTCACTTGCGGAGTACTCTTCTTGAGTCAAGAACACAAACTTCGGTTGTTTCTTCTTTGGTCCACCCTTCTTCACAAATGGCTTCTTGGATGGTGACTTGGTCTTGCTTTTGAAGATGAGCTTTCCACCATGGTCTTCTCTCTTCTCATAAGGACACTCGGCAACAAAATGAAATCTATCATTGCAATTGTAGCATGTCCTCACCCTTTGACCATTGTTGTCATTCCTTTGATAGCCACTTGACTTGCTTCTTCTTTGATTGTCTTCTTTAGCCTTGTGTGGATCAACCCAAAAGGTTTTTCCATAGAAGGCCATGTGCTCATTGTACTCATGTCCTATGTCCTCGGGACACATCTCAAGCCTTGCTTCAATGCTTGCTTGAAGTGGAGCCTCTTTCTCAACCACACTAGCCTTTAATGCAAGATTGGAGCTTCTTTGCATTCCTATGGCATGAGCACGAGCATCCTCCGCATTTTGTGCGGCAACCTTGTAGGCTTGAATCTCTTGCATCACTTGATTTGAGGTCATCTCATTGAAGTTGTGCTTGCCTTGGACACTCTTCACATCCGCGGGCTCATATGGAGTAAGAGCAAGAATGTACTTCATCTTGATCCACTCATCATCAATATGGTGAGCACCGAGGTTCTTGAAGGTGGTAGCAATAGCCTTGAGTCTTCTATACATCTCTTGATGATCCTCACCATCCATCATGAAGAAACCCTCCGCTTGATTTGAGAAGGCCACATATCTTGTTTTCTTCATGCTCTCATTGCCAACAAAGACGTCGGAAAGTCCTTGCCAAGCTTCTTTGGCAGTGGAGAAGTGTTGAATGTGAGGCAAGTCCTTGGACCCAACGGCAACTTGAATCATGTGAAGAGCGGTAGCATTGAGTTGACTATCGACCGTCTCTCTTCTTGTCATGTTGTGGGGATCCACGGCCTTGAATCCTTCCTCAATGATCCTCCAAAGCTCGATGCAAGAACTGCGCATATGAGAGATCATTTGATATTGCCATTGACCAAAGTTTAATGCATCAAGCTTAGGTGGGTCTCCTCTATGGTTAATATGAGGATGAGGAACCGGCGGGTCGGGTGAATACCAATGTGGGAATTCACCTTTCCCGTCGTCCTTGGTGGAAGACTTAGCATCGCCATTTTTATCGGCACCCTCCACATCAACCACCACATTCTCCACTTGTGGAGTAGCGGGTTTTTCCGGAGGTGGAGAGGCATTAACAGTTTTAGCTTGCATGAGTTGCGCTATCATTTCACGCAACTCACTTATTTGAGATGTCATGGAAGTCATGGATGATTCCAAAGATTTGAACTCACCCATGGAAACTTGACCCGAGCCCTCACTCGGAGAGGTGTCCATACTCTTAGGCGGTTAAGCCCGAATTAAGAGCCGAGGCTCTAATACCAATTGAACGGATCGTATGGGCACCTAGAGGGGGGGTGAATAGGTGCTACTCAAATTTTAGTTCTTTTTCAATTTAGGCTTGACACAAAGGTAAATTCTCTAGATATGCAACTAAGGTGAATTTACCTATATGTCAACTAGCAAGCTAAACAAGATACAATATATAAAGGCAATAAAGGATAGAGGTAACCGAGAGTGGAGCACACAGAGACACGGATGTAATTCCCGTAGTTCCTTCCTTTTTAGGGGAAGTACGTCTACGTTGGAGGGGTGTGGTTGCCACAAAGGCCTAACCAACGCCACAAAGGCTCACCCTATTCTCCGGTGCAAGCTTCCGCCACAAAGGCCTAGCTCACTTTCCACTAAGGGATTCCTCAAGGCGGAACCGGCCTTTACAATCTTGGGGCACGCATCCACAACCGAATTGGAGGCTCCCAAGCACAACACAATGCTGTCAAACAACAAGTAGCAATATATCAAATACACAAACAAGGTCTTGGGACACAAGGGAACCCAAGACACAAGGGCCCTCAAGCAAATGAGAGGGGAAATCAAATCGCTTCGGTGAGGATGTAGATGATGGTCTTCTCCTTCGATTCTCCAAAGATCAAGAGCTTTGGTGGGTTGAGGGAGGAGATCTAGTTGATTTGGTGGCTCAAAATAATGGAGTTCTTCTATCTTGGACGAGCTACTCATTGGAGAAGAAGGTGGGGGGTATTTATACCCCCCTCAAAATCTGACCGTTGCCTGCCAGGAATGTCCGGCTAAAGCCGGAGTTAAGTCCGGCTAAAGCCGGTCACACCGGCTAAAGCCAGCCTCCACACCGGCTATAGCCGGCCTGAAAAATCCGGCCCTGCCGGAAATAGCCGGACAAATAGCCGGGTTAGTCCAGAGGCGCAGAGCCTCTTTCGAAATTGAGCAGTCCGGCTATAGCCGGTCTGGGGACCGGCTAAAGCCGGCCTTCCTGGCCAACTTTATATGAAACTTCTCCCAGAGCATATTTGAACCATTTCCTCAAGAATTTCCTTTGGGCAATATTAATTATCAAGTATAATATAGGAAACCCAATATCTTGTGCAAGAATATAATAAAATCCTAAAAAAAACACACATTAATAGATAATGTATTGTTAACAAACGCCAAAATCAATTAGGCGGGAAATGCTCTTTCACCCGCACTATCAGAAGTTGGCATACAGTGTCTTCACAACTGCACGTAAACTACGGCAGTATTTTGCGGTGCACCCAATTATAGTGGTCAATGAAGCGCCACTATCGAACATATTGAACAACCCTCTGGCGACGGGACGTGTCTCTTTGTGGGGAATCGAGTTATCTCCCATGGACATCACGTACGAAAAAAGGAAGGCGATCAAGTCGCAAGTCTTGCCAGACTTTACAGCAGAGTGGCTCGAGCTGCAAAGCACAGGACCACCAGACTTATCGAGTACTTGGACAATGTACTTTGATGGTTCTAAGAGAGTCCAAGGCGCAGGCGCAGGAGTAGTGTTGATATCACCTCATGGAGACAAATTAAAGTACGTCTTAAGGATGAGCTTTCCGCAGGCTTCCAACAATGAAGCAGAGTACGAGGCCTTGTTGCACGGAATGAAGATGGCTAAAGCATGTGGAACAACTCGCCTAAAAATATTTGGGGATTCCAACCTTGTTGTTCAGCAAGTTATGAACAGATGTGACACAATCAATGACAACATGATGGCCTACAAAAATTTGTACCATTATCTAGAAGGAACGTTCGATGGATGCGAAGTCTCGCACATAAGCAGGAACAGCAATGAAGAAGCCGACACTTTAACAAATATCGGGTCACAGTGTTTACCTGTGCCGTCCGGA
>QXEO01000905.1:2139065-2300460 GCA_007115705.1 Dactylis glomerata | reverse complement strand
TTGCTGCAACAGCGCCTGGACGAAGTCTATCGGGGTTGTG
Organism: Dactylis glomerata; assembly: GCA_007115705.1. NCBI lineage: Eukaryota > Viridiplantae > Streptophyta > Magnoliopsida > Poales > Poaceae > Dactylis > Dactylis glomerata. The sequence continues at coordinate 2,300,420 of QXEO01000905.1, read as the reverse complement.
CAGGAGCTGGGGCGTGGAAAGGGATACCAAAGCAATAGAGCCCGGAGCACTTGCTGCTCCTAGGCTGGCGCTCTGGCTAACCCTGCCCATCGGGTCCGATGTCTGGGCTGCCAGCAAGGACGCGGCAGCTGCAGACCCAAGAGAAAGGAATCAGTTGCCTGAAGAGGCAACAAGAGAAGGAACTAGCAAAAAGTGGGCTAAACAGAAAAGAGTTGGCAAAGTTGGGAAAAAAGTGTGCACCTGTTGGCATAATGGTGGTGTGCAGGGAACCTTCCCGGAAGGTCTCCGACAACCCAGCCAAATGCAGCGCCTGCACACAGATCAGATGGCAAGCTTTAGCCCTGGAAGGGTAATCCCGGCAAGGGATGTGGGAACAAATTGAAGGAAAAGTGAGTTACCCGTTGCGGGGAGCCTCGGCTCCACGCCGGGGGCTCCATGAAGCCTCTTGCTGGTGGGCTCACAAAGAGCTAGGGCATCTTCCTGGGCCCTCTTAATGGAAGGCTCCGGGAAGGGGTCCCGCTGCATGAAATCAAAGAAGCATTGTTACTTCACAATGACCGATAAAGTGGAAGCTAAGATGCGAGCCCGGGGATCTTACCGAGGTGGATCCAGGAGGGAGCCCCACTCCAGGTTCGTCCTAGCTTGCAGTGTCCGTGGACGGTCCGCTCACGGGAACGACACCTGACGTGCTGGCCCCTGCGGTGGAGCTCATCCCCGGTGCTGAGGCCCGGGGGCTGACCAAGTGCGATGGCCTCAGGCGCTGCTGCGGAAGGTGAACCAAGGCGTCGGTCCCTTCGTCCTCCTTGGTGGTCTCTTGGGCCGCGAGAAGGCGATGGACCAGACGGCTTCTTTGCACCATAGTGAGTTCCTCGTTTCCCCCTCTGGCGGCTACCTCCGGTGCCGTGGGAGCAGCTACCTCTAGTGCCACAGGAGCGGAAACAAGACCCCACTCGTCGCAGAGGGGCATGGACGCAATAATGACCCCGCGCTCCTCGGTCTCCGGGTGTACGAGTGCACGGATTTGCTGAGGCCTCAACAGTTCCATCCGGTTGCCGCCGGTCAGAAAATTGGAGACCCACAGGATCTCGCCTTTAGAGGGGCTGTCATAGTGCAACCTCGTCGGGTGATTCCGGGTGAGCACCTCCCAATGACGGTAGGATCACCGCTACAGCGGCGCAATGTTGTGGCAAACGAAAGAGTTTACCATGTGGTGGGCAGCAAGGTGGTTGTTGCGGAGGTTCTGGATCCTCTCTACTGCGGCCTCCATGCCATTCGTGCTTGCCGGGGAGGTCCAGACGGGGAGGAATTCAGGGAAGCCCGTCGGCTCGGCATAAGCCATGGGATCATCTTCCTCACTGAACCTCATGAAGCACCAGTACGCCCGCCAGTCCTCCCATTCTTTGTTCGGCATGGGGATGAAACATGTCACCATGTCCGAGCGGAGGTGGAAGGAGAGGCAGCCTGAAATGGCGCCACCGGCGTCCAGGCGCGCCTCGAAGAAGACGCGGAAGAGCACAACCGAAGGGCACACCCCCACAAACGCCTCACAAAGGTACTGGAAGATGGCCAGCGTGAGGAGCGCGTTGGGGTTAAGGTGCGCCAGCACCACACTGTACGTGGACTGCACGGCGTGGAGGAAGAGCGACATCGGCGGGACCATTCCCGCCACCAGAAAGCAGAGGAATACCCTCGCATCCCTCGCCTTGCGACCGACGGCTTCGTTGGCATGTGAGAGGATGGCCGGGCCTCGCTCGTTTGTCCCGTCTGCCACATATCCAGTGAACACCTCGAACCCTTGTCCTTCACCATGCGCCCTGATAGGAAGGAAAGGATCTCTAGAGCGGGAGCCCTCGGCACCCCCTTTCTTGGAATTGGACCTCTTGGGGGCCATGGTGCAGCGAGAGGCAAGGATCGAGGAAGCACCGCAGGAGTGCGGCAGAGGAAGAAGATGAAGGAGAGATGCGTTGGCAGCAAACAGGCTGAGGCCGCTTCCCAAAACCCTTTATAGGGCGCGGGTGCGGACCCACCATCCGTTTTGCTTCCGCATTAACCTCTCGCTCCTTTTGCACGCACGACCCGCGTGGCAACTGCCCCACTACACCAAATGTTTCTCGCCACACACGAGAATCGAGGCACCGCGGGAGAACACTGGAGTCAATGCATGACCCTTCGGGTCTGCAGAGCACTCAAGTGCTTATGTTCTAGCATCCTGACGGGTCTGGCAGCATGAGAAGTCATGTCAAGCGTGACTGGTCGTATCGCTGGGCCTGCGCTCTTTTGTTGGGCCACACCCAGGCAACAGGTGGCAGCTTTGTCGGGGCACGGCCGGGGGCTACTGTCGGTGCTCTGGGACTGGGGGTCCCAGCACCTGTCGCGCAGCCTACTCCACGAGGAGAAAAGATAAGGACCTGCTGAGCGGGCGGCTGGGCCAAGGCACTGCTGGCCGGTCGGCCACCGCTTCCCTACGGCGAAGAGCCACCCGCAAGCCCACTTGCGGGAACAAGACGAAGACGGCCGCTGTCTAGGTTACAAATAGCCCGGACCGTGGCATTCCTCTCTCACAGGAGGTGGGAGAAAGCCAACGAAGAACCACGCTGGGTCGGGGCGCCAACGGCATGGCAAAGGCAAGAGTTGCTCCTGTGATAGAGGTTCTCGAAGATGTCGTGAGGGATCCTCGACCGACATCTTTGGAAGCTCTGCCATGGTGGCATCTCTTCACCCTTAACCATTTCCTGGAAGGAGTCCAGGGACGATGCCTGCGATGGGATCCCCGGCAAGCTGAGCCCCCGGCAAGGTGTTGCCGGGCACCAGGCGTCGCCGTGTCCCTCTATAGGGAGAAGGAAGTGAAGACCTCCCCCCTTTGCGGGGAGGGAAGCTTGCAAGAGAAGGTTTCTCTCCTACCCGGGAGAGAGTGACGTACCAGAGAAGGCTTGTCGTGCTAGGCAAGGCCTTAGAGCGCGTGGCGAGAGGATCCTGCCAGGATCACCCCCCGGAGGCGCGCATGGAAGACGCACGGCGGAAGCCCACTGCGGTGGGCTTGCAAAAGGCATCATTACCGCGCCAGAGGTGGTAATGATGGATTGGACCGGCTGGTCAAGTCCCATCGGCGCAGCGTGACAAATGGAGCAAAAGGACAACTCGGAGCCTAGCCCTGCAGGGCTATGCCACCGCACAGAGTCATGTGACATCTGTCAGCATGCAGACTGGCCTCTGTGGTATGCCCTTGAGTTTAAAAGGATGGCCAGGCCATGGTAGAGTAAGGAGGAGAGGGCGGACAAAGGGAAGAGAGAACGGAGGGGTTGGAGGACGACAAGTCCCAAGAGAGGAGATAGATAGTAGAATGGCAGTGAAGCTGTTATCCAGGGAGAAGAGCATAGAGACCTACAAGATCTACATCGAGCCTTGTAGAGAGGATCTGGGAGGATTCATCTACCAGATCTAGAGACCAATCTCTCAGATCTTAAGAGGTTGAGTAGCATAGGAGTAGAGAGCTTTCATTGGAGGGTGAATGCCTTCGGGCTTTGCCTCTGATCCCCTCTTTGTACACCTGCCGATGACATCTTCTTCAATAAGCTCAGACATGCTGGATGTAGGGTTTTACGCGAGATCCCCTCTCGCGGCCTGAACCAGGGTAAATCGCCGTGTGTTCTTGTGTTTGCTCTATGAGAGGGACGAGAACATCTTTCCCACGCACTTACCAAACAATCTAGGGGTGTTACCCCCGGTGTTCGCGAACGCACCTGCGACGGGGGGAGGCTATATTGGCTTTGTGTCATGTCCTAAACCGAGTTCCGATGAAGAATAAAGAGATTACCCCATATGAGGAATGGGAAAAAAGGCCAACACTCTCCTACCTACGAACATTTGGTTGTTTGGCAAAGGTGAATGTGCCAATCAAATAGAAGCGTAAGCTTGGATCAAAAACCGTGGATTGTGTCTTTCTTGGCTATGCATCTCATTGCTTTGCTTATAGATTTCTTGTGGTGAAATATGGAGTGGATGAGATGAGTGTCAGTACCATCTTTGAATCAAGAGATGCCACCGTCTTTGAGGATATATTTCTTATGAGATATGCTTAGCATGTCTAGTTGGGAATCTGATCCAATATTGGAACCAGAAACTCCTATGGAGTCTGGTGAAGAATCTGATGGTGAGAGTTCAGATTCGGGTGAGGATAACAATGAAGCTCCCACAAGGAGCAAGAGACAAAGGACTGCAAAGTCTTTGGGTAATGACTTCATTGTATACCTCGTGCATGATACACACACTACCATTTCAGAAGCTCTTGCATCTCCAGATGCAGACTACTGGAAGGAAGCGGTTCAAAGCGAGATGGATTCCATCTTGGCTAATGGAACGTGGGAGTTAACTGAACCTCCTTATGGGTGCAAACCTGTAGGTTATAAGTGGGTATTTAAAAAGAAGCTTTGAGTTGATGGTACTACTGAAAAATACATAGTTCGACTTGTGGCCAAGGGCTATACCCAAAAGGAAGGTGAAGATTTTTTTGATACATACTCACATGTGGCAAGATTGACTACAATTCGTGTACTACTGGCATTGGCTGCCTCACACGGTCTTCTCATTCATCAAATGGATGTTAAGACGGCTTGCCTTAATGGGGAATTGGACGAGGAAATTTACATAGAACAACCTGATGGTTTTGTCCTTGAAGGTCAAGAAAGTAAGGTGTGTAAATTGTTGAAATCTTTGTATGGCCTCAAACAAGCTCCCAAACAATGGCATGAGAAGTTTGAAAGAACTTTAACATCTGTCGGTTTTGTTGTGAATGAAGCCGACAAATGTGTGTATTACCGCCATGGTGGGGGCTAGGGAGTTGTCCTATGTTTGTATGTGAATGACATACTAAAATTTGGGACAAGTCTAAGAGTGATAGAGGAGTGATGGCGTGTAGTTGACCGCCCAGTTGGGAACCCCAAGAGGAAGGTATGATGAGTACAGCAGCAAGTCTTCCCTCAGTATGAAACCAAGGTTTATCAAACCAGTAGAAGAAAGAACCAACTTCCGAAGGTTGATGCTCGCTGGCTTGGCGACAGCTCCAGATAATTTATATATGGCGCCTTATCTGGGGCGTAGATTTGCACCAGCAACAACGTGGAACCTGCACACAACACAACCAAAGTACTTTGCCCCAACTTACAGTGAGGTTGTCAATCTCACCGGTTTGCTGTAAACAAAGGATTAAACGTATCGTGTGGTAAAAGATTAGTTTGTGGGAATGTAAATAATTCGAGTAAATAGTAAACGGTAATAACAATGTAAAAGAATGGACCATGGTCCACAGTTCACTAGAGGTGTCTCTCCATAAGATAAATAACATGCTGGGTAAACAAATTACAGTTGGGCAATTGATAGAATAAAGAAAGCATACAAATGTCATGAGGATCACTATGAGATTCACTTGGGCATTACAACATAATACATAGACCATAATCCAACTGCATCTATGACTAATAATCTACCCGCCGGATGTCATCCGAGCAACTGTTGGGTATTAAGTTGCAAGCAACAGATTATCGCCTTAAGCAAAGTGTGTAATGTAAATAATACAAATGTCCTTGAACATAAAATTGTTGTTTTCTCCCTACTTGCAACAGCACATCTACAACCTTAGAGGTTTCTGTCACTCCCCCAGATTACTAGAGGCATGAACCCACTATCGAGTATAAATACTCCCTCTTGGAGTCACTAGCATCTACTCGGCCAAGATATCTACTAGCAACGGAGAGCATGCAAGATCATAAACAACATAGAGATGATAAATCAATAAATCAACTTGACAAAGTACTCAATATTCATCGGATCCCAACAAACACAACATGTAGAATTACACAACGATGATCTTGATCATGATAGGCAGCTCACAAGATCTAAACATGAAGCACATGGAGGATAAGACAACCATCTAGCTATAGCTATGGACCCGTAGTCCAAGGTAGACTACTCACGCATCACTCCGGAGGCAGGCATGGTGATGAAGAAGGCCTCTGGTGGTGGTTCCCCTCTCTGGCAGGGTGTCGGGAAGAGCTTCTAGACCCTCCCAATCTCGCGTCGACGACGCTGGCGGCTTGAAGTATGTTTCGTGGAAAATTGATCGGGGCCTTAGGGTTTTCTCACCGAGGAGAATATATAGGCGGAAGGGCGGCGTCAGGAGGTGGGCTAGGTGGCCCCACCACTTGGTGGCACAGCTAGGGGCTAGGCCACGCCACTCTATGGTGTGGCTGGCCCCTGGCTCCCCTCCATCTCTGCTTTGGAGTCTCTCTCGTGTTGGGAAAAATAGGAACTTCGGCTTTTGTTTCGTCCAATTCCGAGAATATTTCCTGAGTAGCTTTTCTAAAACACAAAAACAGTAGAAAACATGGAACTGGCACTATGGCATCTTGTTAATAGGTTAGTTCTGGAAAATGCATAAAAACGCCACGAAGTGTAACCAAACACAAAGCAAATGGTGAATAAACAAGCATGGATCATAAAAAATTATAGATATGTTTGAGACGTATCAAGGAGATCAAAACCTTCTTAGCTCAGTGCTTTTGAGATGAAGGATCTTGGGGAAGCTGATGTTATCTTAAACAACAAGCCATTGAGAGTTGAGAATAATGGGATCACACTTGTGCAATCTCATTATGTGGAAAAGGTGTTGAGCAGATTTGGATATGCTGATTGCAAATCTTCTCCCACACCATATGATCCTAGTGTGTTGCTTCGAAAGAATCATAAGGACACTAGAGATCAGTTAAGATACTCTCAAATTATTGGCTCGCTCATGTATTTACCTTGCGCTACGAGGCCTGACATCTCGATTGCTGTGAGCAAACTTAGCTGGTTGGTGGCCAATCCGGGAGATGATCATTGGCATGCTCTTGAGAGAGTAATGTGCTATTTAAAGGGAACCATGAGCTATGGGATTCATTATAATGGGTATCCAAGAGTACTTGAAGGGTATAGTGATTCAAATTGGATTTCAGATGCTGATGAGATAAAGGCCACAAGTGGATATGTATTCACTCTTGGTGGTGGCGCTGTTTCATGGAAGTCTTGCAAGCAGGCCATCTTAACAAGGTCAACAATGGAAGCAGAACTCACAACATTAGATACTGTGACTATTGAAGTAGAATGGCTTCGTGAACTCTTAACTGATTTGCCTATGGTTGGAAAACCAATAACGGCTATCCCCATGAACTGTGACAACCAAACTATGATTGTCAAGGTGAATAGTTCTAAGTGTTAGATGTATATTTGTATATGTGTATTTTCCCCGCCTGTTAGGGGGTTTCCTGCATATTCTCACCTGTACATGTAACTATATGTTGTGAAGAGTTCAAGACATGTCAAGAGAAGACTAAAGTCTGCCAGAAAGCTGAAAAACTTTGGAGTTATAGCATTGGATTATGTACAAACGGCTAAGAATCCTTTCACCAAAAGTTTATCAGGGAACATGATAGACCTTGCATCGAGGGAGATGGGTTTGAGACCCACATGAGTTGCCGAGGGGGTAACCCAACCTATGTGATCGGAGATCCCGTGAATTAGGACATGGAAAAACAAACCGGAGCAACTGAGTTGAGAGAAAATTTTACACTCCCACTCCACTGCAGATGCATATCTCTCATGGATACTGTTAGGCAGGTTGACTATGTCTTAATGTGTTCTGTGCGGCTCAGTATGAGCGAAGACGCTGTCCTACAGGGCGATCTTGAAAGAACACACCTATATGAGTGACACCACTGGTTATGGTGCGTGAGATTTGGGTGAATCTCTAGTAAGATCATGAAAGGCCGAGGAGTATGACTTATATGCTCCACCAGAGAGGAAGCCTACGGTAGCCTTGTATCGGTGCGGATATGGAGTAAAACTTGCTGCACAAGACTGAAAATTCAAGGCCTAGTCCATTGTTCAGTTGTAGTTCAAGCATAGCTCCATGTCTAGGTGGAAGTTCAACTTAACAGTCTCCACTGAAATGCAGGTATATAAAACAGTGATTGGAACGAGTGTGCCATTTGATGTGCCTCTGAGATTTGGTGGGGGATTGTTGGATGTATATGGGCTGCAGCCCAACTTGGCAACCCATTTAGCCTTCAATTCATGAGATCTCAAGGCCCATGCATATGGTAGCCATGGGGGCTGGTTGGGGACTAAAGTTTAGTCCCACATTGTTAGTTGGGAGAGAGTTGGAGTGGTTTATAAGGTGAGATCTTCTAGTGCTCCTAAGTGAGTGAGAACAGAAGAAGCCTACGCGCACTCCTCCTCCTCCTCCGCCCGCCCGCCTCGCCACGCCACGCCACGCCACGCCACGCCTCGCATCGCACGCATGCGTCGCATTTCGTGAATCGAGTTCGAAACTCATTTTTGCGGAAGACAATTTTTTTGCTTGGTGCACCAACTGAGTTGGGTACATGTCGGGCGTGCGTGTGCATGCTCACCGCATCCTTTCTTCTAGGCATGGCAGTGCGGTCGGCGACTCCACTCCCAGGCTATACCAGGAGACCGACTAGATCTCGAGCAGGTGCGTTCCTGTTGTCTCTCGTGCGAAGTTCCGTTTGATGTCGCTGCTCTCTAGTCTTCCCCATCCCGGCGACTGCATGCACGACCGTCCGAGAGAGTAGGCCTCCGAAGCCCCGTCCGTTGAGATCCTGCACCTGGAGACAGACGATAAGGTTTTTGAGAAGCGTCTCGGCGACTGCTCGCCTCCGTTCAAGCTCTTCCTCACCGATCGGCGTCCTCTTTGTGAGGCTTGGCGACATCAACCCTTCACCATGGGCGACAACCCTGGTGGAGCAGCTTCAGCTGCGGTTCCGGCCTTTCCGGTCGCACTGTACGTGTTTCTAATCTCTTACTTAGCACTAGTTGTGGGTTCATTTGCAAATCTGCTAGATGTGCTTGCATGCTGCATGTGGTTAAGTTAACTAGTGATGATTTGCTGCTCACTTCGGTTATTAAACTCACTGAGAAATTGCCTAATTTCCTAACACTTGAAACCGGATAGCCTATTTTATTTCCAAATTGAAGCCGATGCTGCCACCGTCCCTACTTAAAACCGGATACCTGTTTTATTCCCAGTTTTGCGCTTGGCCAATCTTTTTCACTTACCCCTATTTTGACCCTAGAACTATAAATCTCCCTCCACCAGCTTGTGCTGGTGGCGGTCTGCTCCTCCGCCGGTGGCTGCTACTGGTTTAAAAAAATCCTGCTGGTTCATGGAGAAGACGAAGGCTTGGCCATTGTATGGAATTGCCCAGGTTTTTCCTCACTTACCTGTCCCTAGCCTATATTGTATTACATACTTACATAGTAGTATTAGACCACAACTAGCCTACGATTCCCTAGCCTAGATCGACTTGAGTATCGCAGCATGACGAATTTGAGGACAAGATGAGCACAGTATATTAACTATAATCGTAATATCGTATCCAAGTTACTAGCATACCTGAAGATAGTGCAGCTACCAGTAATAAGCACACTTATACGAAAGCCACATATATTTATTAATTATGATTCTTGCATGCTTTGAAGATAGTACTACTATCTTGTAACTACAATTTGACAGTAAAACACGAGACATGACGGAGTGATGACACTTTCGGTGCAACGAAGAAAACTCAGTTTCACTAATAACTCTAGAAACATTATCTTATTGTGGACTCACTAGAAAAAACATCCAAAAAAACTTATCATAGTACTTGAACATCTTCTTTAAGATGAAGCTATATCCACCCGTCAAACGGCTGCAGCTGACCCTGCTCCTCTTGTTCGCCGAGGGCATGGTGACCCACGCCGTTGTCGGGCCATAACATCGTATCATTCTGCAGCTGGTATGTGGCAGTGCTCAACGGGTTACTCGGTGTATCCAGCGGCCAGACCCCGGCAGCTTGGGGATCAAGCTCGTACCCGGCACCGGTTCCGGCAGCATCAAAGTTGTCGGCAAGAAAATCTTGATTGTACGCCACAGCCGCACCGGGGGCTTGAAACTCTTGGTGGTACGCCACAGCCGCACCGGGGGCTTGAAACTCTTGGTGGTAGTCCACGGCGGGACCGGTAGCAAAACCCTGTTCTGCACCCTGCATAGCAAAATCATCATAAAACCCAGCAGCTGCCGCCGGCGGGGCCCCAAAGGAGATGTACGGCGGCTCCATGTGAAGCTGAAAGCCGACGTATGGCGACTGGACAAGGAACGGCGACGTCAGGATATCCGGTGAAAGGTAGCCGTGATCTTGTGCTCCTACGGAGGAGCCAGCGTCCGACAATTTCATGTCGAAGGCGTTGCCCGGAAACGCCGGGGCATGCTGCAGTGCCGGCGTGGTGATGGCGGCGGCGGATGTGGCGATGACGTCCTCGCAGCCGAGTTCGGCGATCATCCACTGCCAGTGCCCCCTCTCCAGCCTCTCGCCCATTGCTTGGTGCACGGCGAAGAGCTCGTCCACGGAGAGGGCGTTGAAGTGGCTGTCGCACATCGGGAGCAGGTCGTCGAGACTGCACTCGTTGGCCTTGACGAGCGTGCGCTCCTTCTTGTCCAGTTCGCCCTGCAGATACATGCCGATGTTGAGGTTCTCCTTGATCATCTGCGGGGGCATCTCCAGGAACCGCGTGATCAGCTTTTGGGCGTTGTGGTCTGCCGGCCAGGTCGTGACCCCGCGACCGTCCCCGGCGCCGGCTGTCCCCGGCTTGATGCCAACGAAGACGATGTCGACACCACAGAAGGCGGAGAGCTGCGAGATCTTATTGACCAGGCTGCGCAGACGCTTCTTGTACGTCAACTCGCGCTTCTTGACGTTCTCGACAAACTTCATCACCAGCTTCCCTCGAGGCATATCGATCTGTGGTCCTTTTATTAACACAAACAAAAGAAATGCATGATCACACGAAATCAATACAAAGTACTGCATGAATGACATATACTCCCTCCGTTTTAAAATATAAGATATTTTAGGTTTGTGAAGCAAATGTATCTAGACATATTTTAGTGTGTATATTCGAGTGAACCTACACATTAAAAAGATGTCTAAATACATTTGCTTCATGTAAGATAGGGGAAACCACACGTTATGTGGCCTTGTATTGCTCATTATATAAGAGGATTACAAGGAGTCCTGGTTGCATACAACACGGACTATACACAAGGAATACACAAGCATACGTATCCTACATCTATACAAACACGTGTAGGATATGTATTCTAACACCCTCCCTCAGTCAAAACTGGGCAGCCGACGAATGTTGAGACTGTCCCGAAAGTCCAAGAAGAGAGGCGATGGTAGTCCTTTGGTGAAGATGTCCGCGAACTGTGATGCACTAGGAACGTGTAGCACCTTAACCTCGCCAGTGATAACGCGATCTCTGACTAAGTGTAGATCAATCTCCACATGTTTGGTGCGCTGGTGATGCACTGGATTCTGTGTCATGTAAACAGAACTCACATTGTCACAGAAGACCACAGAAGCATCATGTACCGGTCGATGAAGCTCCAAAAGTAGCTGTCGAAGCCAACAAGACTCGGCCACCACATTTGCTACCGCCCGATACTCAACCTCCGCACTCGATCGGGAAACAGTGTGCTGCCGCTTAGCCGACCAAGACACCAAATTCGCGCCGAGGAACACACAGTAGCCTGAAGTAGACCGTCGAGTGTCTGGACAACCTGCCCAATCAGCGTCAGAGTAGGCCAGCAATTTGTTCGATGTGCGTCGATACAAAGTGAGACCATAGTCGGTGGTGCCGCGGATGTAGCGTAGAACACGCTTCACAAGGAGCAAGTGATTAACCCGTGGATCATGCATATGAAGACATATCTGCTGTACTGCATAGGAGATATCTGGCCGAGTGAAAGTGAGGTATTGGAGACCTCCGGCAATACTGCGATATTCCGTAGGATCAGCCACAGGATCACTAGACTGAGCTGCAAGCTTAGAAGCTGTATCAACTGGAGTGGAGATAGATTTACACTGTAACATACCAGCTTTGTCAAGAAGCTCCAATGCATACTTCTCCTGTGAGAGGAACAAACTGTCCTTAGTGCGTCTGACTGAGATGCCCAGAAAATAGTAAAGCTCACCCATATCTGTCATGCTGAACTCTTTACGAAGAGAAGCAATCAAACTATGCAACAAAGTCGGAGAAGACGCTGTCAGGATAATGTCATCCACATAGAGCAGGAGATAGGCCATGTCAGTGCCACGCCGGTAGACAAACAGGGAGCTATCGGACTTGGAGCCAACAAAACCAACAGTAGCAATGAACGAAGCAAACCGCTGAAACCATGCTCGAGGCGCCTGCTTCAAACCGTAGAGAGATTTGTTGAGGCGACACACCTTGTCAGGAAATCTAGGATCAGTAAACCCGAAAGGCTGTCGAGCATACACGGTCTCGATGAGTGTGCCATTGAGGAAGGTGTTCTTGACATCAAGCTGATGAATCGGCCAGTCACTAGAGAGCGCAAGAGATAACACCGTGCGTATAGTGGCTGGCTTGACCACAGGGCTGAAAGTCTCATCAAAATCAATACCTTCGCGCTGAGTAAAACCCCGGAGGACCCAACGAGCTTTGTATCGTTCCAATGAACCATCAGACTTCATCTTGTGACGAAAGATCCACTTACCGGTGACAATATTGGCACGGCGAGGAGGATCAACCAAGTCCCAAGTGTTGTTGGAGAGGAGCGCACTGTACTCTTCAACCATTGCAGCATGCCAGTTGGGGTCTTTGAGAGCACCACGATAAGTCTTCGGTATTGGAGATAATCCTTCAACATGAAGATCAAAAATCGTCTTGGGCTGCACAATGCCGTGCTTGGCACGCGTGAGCATGGTGTGAGATGGTGGCGGCGGTGGTGCTCGAGGACGGCGAGCCCTAGGAGCATCCGTAGCGGGAGGCGGGGTCGAAACCGTGGAGGGCAAGCTCGTAGAAGACTCCGGGCCACCATCATCCGTAGACGCAGCGGGCGAGGGAGCTGACGAGGGCGATCCTGGTGGCGACGATCCGGCCGAGGACGGGCCAGGCGAAGTGGCCCAGGGCGGCGTGCGCGGGGCGGGAGATCCTGCCGTGGCAGGAGAAGTGCCCACGGCAGACTGCCGAGCGCCCGCGGCAGAGGTTCCCGCGATCGGTGCGCTGAATGGCATCGACAACATCGGCTGCTCAACCTGCAGAAAGTCATAACTGTGCAAAGCAGGAGTAGAGGATGGTGGTGATGCGTTAGAGGCAAAGGGAAAGACAGACTCGTCAAACACAACATGGCGAGAGATGATGATCTTTCGGGTGGAACGATCAAGGCAGCGATAGCCATGATGTTGAGATGGATACCCGAGGAACACGCATGGCACGGAGCGTGGCGCAAGTTTATGCGGGGCAACGGCGGTGGTGTTGGGGTAGCATAAGCATCCGAAGACCCGAAGACCGGCATATGCAGGATCTACACCATGAAGAGCTCGAAAAGGCACGCGATCCGCGATGGCCTTGGAAGGCAGCCGATTGTGCAACAACACGGCTGTATGGAGAGCCTCGGCCCAGAAACGAGGTGGCATGCTAGCTTGAATGAGAAGAGTGCGAGTGATGTCATTAAGGGTGCGAATAATTCTCTCGGCTTTACCGTTTTGTTGTGAAGTATAGGGACATGAGAAGCGGAGTGCTATCCCATGGCGTTGGGCAAACGATTGTAGGGAGAAATTATCGAACTCACGGCCATTGTCACACTGGATGGCTTTCAAGGGTGCATGAAACTGAGTTTGGGCTAAGGCGTGGAGGGAGGACAAGTGTGAGAAGGCTTCTGACTTGGCACGTAAAGGATACACCCAAGCGTATTGAGTGAAATCATCGAGACAAACGAGATAATACTTAAAGCCAGAAATACTCTCAACAGGAGATGTCCACAAATCACAATGTATGAGTTGAAACAGAGAATGTGTGACACGATTGGTAGAAGAAAAAGGTAGACGAACATGGCGACCTAATTGACAAGCATGACACAAACTAGATTTATTTTTATCCCTAGGAATAATGCAGGAGCGAGCTAGTGACTCCATGACCGGCCGTCCAGGGTGTCCAAGGCGCCGATGCCACATAGCAGGGTCGACGACGAGGAGGGCGTGTGGGCGGCTGGGGGAGGAGGTGCTGACAGGGTAGAGGGGTCCGGGACTATTGCATCTGAGAATCTCGGTCCTGGTTAGAAGATCCTTCACAGAAAAACCAACAGGGTCAAATTCGACGGAAACACGATTATCAATGGTGAATTTACGAACGGACAGGAGGTTTTTGACTATATCGGGAGCTACTAAGACATTGCGAAGATGCAGAGGACGCGATGGAGTAGAAATAGGAAAACGTGCATGCCCGGTAGCGGTGATCGGAAGGGTGGAACCGTTACCGACAACGACAGCACGAGAGGAAGAAGGAGGAGGAGACACGGAGGTAAGCATACCGGGGTTCGATGCGAAGTGGGAGGTGGCGCCAGTGTCGAAGACCCAATCGGAGGTGGGCGCTTGGAGGCCCATCGTCTGGAACTGATTCATCAGCGCGGACTGGTCCCACGAAGCAGTCGATGAAACCGGTGATGACGGAGGTGCAGCGCCGAGCCCATATGCAGGAGCCTGAGGAGCATGGCCGCCGTAGCCGTAGCCATAGTTGTGCGGCATGGTATAGGGCCCTTGCGCATAGAAGGCGTGCTGGGGGGGCGAGGGGCGGTGCATGTAGCTGGGAGGCTGAGCCTGCATGCCAGGGCCGTATGGCCACATCTGGATCGCGCCGTTCCAGGGCAGGAGCGGTGTGGGCCAGGTCGGAGGAGCGGCGGCTGGAGGCGTGACGACGGGGCTGGCCTGGATGATGGCGGTGTCCTTAGCATCCTCCGTTGTGGCCTTCTTCTTCTTCTTGCCCTTGCCGCCGTTGCCCCGTCCGGAGTTGGGGGCGGTGGCGGCGTTGGAGTAGAGGGCCGTGTCGCCGTTGCCATTGCGCGAGCCACGATTCTTGCGCTTCATGTCTTGGAGCGCGAGAAGAGAACGGCACTTCTCGAACGAGATGCCGGGCATGAGAGAGATGAGATCAGCGGCGCTCTCGTATTGCTCGGAGAGCCCATTGAGGCAGTGGATCACCAGCTTGGCGTCGTCTTCCGGGGAGCCGAGATCCGCGAGACCGTCAGCGAGAGCCTTGATCTTCTTCAAGTAATCGGTCATGGTCATGTCACCCATCTTGATCTCGCCGAGCTCGGTGGAGAGGTGGAGCTGGCGGTTGATCTTGTGGTCGTTGAAAAGCCCGTTGATGCTTGTCCACAGCTCGACGGTGAGAGGGTCTTCGCCCGGTGTCATGACGGCGTCGAGGAGGCCGAGGGACACGGACCCGTAGAGCCAGGAGACGACCGTGGCATCCAAGAGGGCCCACTCCAGAGTCGGATCGGACGGAGCAGGGGCGTCGACGTGGTCGAGCAGCGCGTACTTGCGGAGGGCGGCGCGGAAGAAGGTGCGCCATTGGCGATGAACGCCGGTGTCGAGGGCCAGCTCGACGGGGACGTGCCCTTTGATGGAGTGGAGGCCGACGGCTTGGGCATGCAGCGAGGTGAGCGAGAAGGCCCCCGTGCTGGAGGAAGGGGCGGTGGCGAGGGCGAGCTTGGACTTGGCGTCGAAAGCTGCTTGGGCCTCGCGGTCTTCTTTTTCCTTCGCGGCTTGCGCGATCCGATCGGCGTCGGTACCCATGGCAGAGGGGCAGCGAGGCTAGAAGGGGAGAGGTGGGTGGTTTGCAGAGGCCGGGCGCAGCGCCGAGATCGGTTGCGGCGGCGGCGGCGGAAGCGTGAGGAGACGCAGGTCCGGTTTAGGGTTTTGCGTCTGATACCATGTAAGATAGGGGAAACCACACGTTAGGTGGCCTTGTATTGCTCATTATATAAGAGGATTATAAGGAGTCCCGGTTGCATACAACACGGACTATACACAAGGAATACACAAGCATACGTATCCTACATCTATATAAACACGTGTAGGATATGTATTCTAACACTTCACAAAGCTAAAACATCTTATATTTTGAAACGGAGGGAGTATATAACAAGGAAGCATCGTATCTTCTAAGTATATTCTAGCACTGACTTTTGATTATGCGAAGGAATATATATATATGATTGGATCATTGGAACACATAATTCCATATTCCAGAAATACATAATGTAATGTGCTTAGCAGATCGACCTTCATTAGCGCATAAGTTGAATTGGATTCTTCCATGCATGGCTCTACCATATGATCAACTCCAATCTTATACATCTTCTAGATCTATTATCTTCTAGATCTAGAGGAATTTTGCAGGTTATTCATGATTCGAAGCGCATTTATATATGATTAGCTTCAACTTGTTGCACGCATCTATGAATCAATGATCTAGATTGTAACAAGGACTAACTATATTCTAGCACAGAGTTTTGATTATGGGAATGAATACACATGATTGAAAATAGAAGTGAACGCTACATAATTCCATATTCCAGAAACATACTGTAATGTCCTTAGCAGATTGATCTTCATTAGCGCTAGCTGATTAGGTTTCTTCCATGCATGGCTCTACCATATGATCAACTCCAAATTTATTCATGGATGGATCTATTATCTTATAGATCTAAAGGAATTTTGCAGGTTATTCATGATCGAAGCGCAGTTATTTAATATTAGCTTCAACTTATTGCAGGCATCTATGAATCGATGATCTAGATTGCAACATGTAACATGGAAGTTTTGAAAAAGAAATAATTAATTAAGCGATACACAGATGCATCATCGTTTTTATTATATATGTATATAGTAGTAGGACGTACGTATGTCTGCATCACGAGATCGCGGAGATAAAAGATCAAGAAAAGATCAACACCCATGGCGCTTTTGCGCAAGAACACAGAAAAACGCAATGCATTCATTAACCGGTTGAGAACTATAGACAAGAAACATGGACACATACCTTTGCAACTTGCGGGGGTCCAAGGAAACTCAGCTCTTGTACATAGATCTCTTCGTAGGTTGTCGTCTACCTTCGTATGAAAATATGGCAAACCCTCCTTCTCTATATATATCCTTGGTGCCTCTCTTGTCAAGGCAAGCTAGCTGTTGATTGATTCGGAGACTTTAATGAGTTGATATGCTACTATCCTGGTAACACGGTTGGCTGATTGCCAAGCAGGCGAATCGACGGATGACTAATTTTACCGGAGGAGAAGGAAAACATTCCTTGTAGAGACGATTGCACCCCCTCCTCCCAACGCTTGTGACATCCTCGTTTTTCCTATTTTATCTTTGACCAATAATAGTTGTACACTTGTTAAAAATATCATTAGAAGCTTTATTCAGATATACGAATTGAACAGTAAAAATTTGTGATATATAATACATGTTTTATTGATCAAATTGAAAGTTAATCTTAGACCTCGAAAACCATGTACACCACTTTTTTTTGAGGGAAAACATGTTACTTTATTGATTCAACACAATGTTCTAGATACAAAGACCATCAGGGGGGCGCCACAAGCCAAACCTGACGTCCCGAATTTGACGAGGCAGCCGACCTGGCTAACCTATGGGCCTCCCCATTAGAAGCTTTATTTTCATGCTTAAACTTAACTAACTCAAAAAGTTTACTATCTCGGCGATGCGATCGCGCGCTCGACTGCGCATCATGGGATGTCGCGTCCCCGGACCCTGCTCCGGCGAGCCCTCCATCGTCGGTGAGGCCAACTAGCTGGCAAGGTGTCAAAATCCCGGTGTTAGCACCGACCACATTCGTTGAGCATATAATCACGGCCAGCGAATGGACCCGCGTTCGATATAGGGGACGCCGTTCCATCTCGCCGCCATCGCCGGCGTCGCCGGCGAGCCGGAGAGGATTTCGTTCGAACGCCCCTTCCTCGGTTTGGATCAAGAAAAGGGACGCCAAGCCCACCCTCGGCCCGTCCGCTGCGGCTGGGCCTACCTCCAATAGCCTGCCGCCCAGTTCACCTAGGAAGTCTGGCCTTCACCGAGCCTTAGGGTTTCATTGGCAAAGGAAACGTGAGTGTGCCCCCGTTCGCGGCGCTCCGATCACCGTGATGGCTGGACGGCCGCCGCCGGGAAACACTGGCAGCAAGGAGCGGGGAACCAGTTCTTCGGGCCCCTTTGGTCAGCAACGACAAGGAGGCAGCAACACCTTCTTCGGAAATTTCAACGCTGGGAACAGCGCGGGAGGCGCCGGCAATGGTGCCGGTCTTCCCCAGGGCAACCTCCAATTCGGTTCGGCTGGATTCGGCTTCAACGCCGGCCCTCAAGGTAACCAAAGTACTCAGCAAATTCAAGGAGGGAGCGGTAACCTAGGGTTCCCGCAAGTCGTGCAAAGCGGGCAGGGATCCTTCCCCCCGCAGGAGTTCAACTCCGGAGATGGCTTTGCTGGGAACGCCCCACGGCGTGGAGGGCAGGGAAATGGAAACCAGCGTTTCGCCAAGAACAGCAACTACAACAGAGGAGGCAGACCAAGTTACAGGGCTAGAGGAAGCTCTATTCAGGGAGTCGCTGGCTCTAATGCAAATGCCCAGGCTGGTTCCTCTGGCCTAGATCACAAAAAAGCAAATCATGGAGAGAGCTCTTCCACCAATTTTTCTGGTGGAAATGTAGAGAACCAGCCAGAAGGCAAGAAGAAAGCAAAGAAAGAATCTTGCTATCGCTGTGGAAGCAATGGTCACCTCTTCTTCGAGTGCACCGCAATCCTTTGTGAGTACTGCGAGCAGGTTGGGCATAACCCCGATGATTGCCACTTGCTTTCGGCTCCCAAGCCTCAGCTTATATTGCATGGTATCTCCGATGAGAAGCTCATGTTCTTCGAATGCCCAATCACAAAGTCTTACCGGCCCAAACTCGAGAGCACGCGGCTAGGGCTTCTCTCGGTCACTGGTGGGGAACTTTCCATTCCCGCAATTGTTGCTCAACTGCAGAGGCTAGTCCCAGTTGAGAATTTTGCTTGGGAATGCCGTCAAGTTGGCCATAATGTCTTCAAGGTCACTTTCCCGGACAGAGAGGAGATAGAGAGGCTAGCAAGGTTTGGTACCTTCCAAGTCCCAAACAGCAGAATCCAGCTCACGTTCGAACAGTGTGTCTCTTGGATGCAACCTACCAGCAAGCTCCCTGAAATCTGGATCCTGATGTCTGGCATCCCTCAAACGAGAATTGGGGACTTCCTGGCCATGTGGTCTTTGGGAACGCTGTTTGGCAAGACCCTCAAGGTAGACATGAAATATGCTAGAGAAAAAGGAGTTCTTCGGATTCTTGTTGGTTGTCTTGACTTTAGGAGAATCCCTGCTAAGGAAAGAATTTTCATAGCAGATGGCTTCTACGATATCTCCTTCGAAGTGGAGTTTCAACGTGACCTCGAGATGGTCACAGCTTCAAACCCCAGAGATGAGCCCTCTGATAATGATGGGCATGGAAACAATGGTGATAGCACCTCTAAATGTCCAAAAAACCAAGATGCTATGGACACCGACTCCACCCTCAACTTGCAAGACCAGGAAGGAGCTAATCAGACGTCTACTGGTGGTCCTGATATAAATAAGCTGGCCGGTGAGTTCTCCTCGGGAGTCAAATTTTCTCCTAAAGTTAAACTCATGATGGAGCAGTCAAGGATAGAGATCTCTGCCTTCATTGCGTCGCTGTCTGCTTTAGCTGCCGCGGCAGAAAAACCCGTGGAAAAGACTACCGAGACACCGCCCGCTCCCGTTGCGGCGCCCGTCATCTCCGCTGCCGCGACAGCTCCAGAGGCCGTTTCCTCTGCCATGGCACGGTCCGTGGACTTCTGCTGTTCGGCGCGTGTAGCCGAGGCTCCGGCTGCCGGGGCAGAATTTTTGTTGGTTGAGGCTGCCGCGTCCCCTCCCGCCGCTGTGGAGTTTGGCTCTGCGGGCAACGCTGCTGGTCGCTCTGCCGCGGCAACGATTTCTGCCACGGCTGCGCAGATTGCCGTCGGCCACGTCCCCGGCATCATCGCTGAGGCCACCAATACCGCGGCGTCCAGGAAGCTATCGCCCATCTCCGTACCCTCAACGCCAATATCGGGAAGTGGATCCCCGGTGCCTGCCCCGCCAGCTGCTGATGCGGTCTTTGCTGCCGCGGACATCCCCATCGCCGGCTCGCAAAGGGGCTCCTTTTGTAACTCTTCAAAGAGTGCGAGAGAGGTTCTACGGGGACCGAAGACGACTTGAAATGTTAGACACTCTGCAGCAGAAACCACACTGCTTCCTCCTGGAGAGAGAACAGTTGGGGGCGGGCATTTGGAAGACTCAGCGCCTACGCCGCCTCAATGTGAGAAACGCGCGCCGCTTGTCAACACCTCGCCGCGGATAGCCGCGGCTCCCTTCTCGTCATCGACGCCATCCAGAAAGCTCGCGGACGTCATCACGTTTGGGGGAATCAGCGAGGAGATGACATCGCCGATCCGCTCTAGCCAGAGGGTGAGGATGCAGCCCAACGGCGATGCCACGCAGATGGAGTGTGCTACGCAGCTCGCTGAAAAGCGCTTCCACGCCCTATCGCCAGGTACCAAACCTAAGCTCTCCTTTTCTAAATTTTCAGATCATGAAATAGCTGCTAGGGCCACCACCTTAGGGGTTTCTCTAGGATCAAACACATCGGATATCGAGCAGTCTATTGCTTCACTAAAACAAGTCGAGGAAGACCGTAGGGTCACGTACCTCCAAAACAATCTAAATGAGAGCGTAGGCCTAGAAACAGAATGTGAAATCTTGAGCACCGCTAATCAACTCTGTTCAGACTTAGAGCTAGAAGATAGGGTTACACCCATGGGGGACTCTTCTAACCCTGTCTTAGCTATGCCAATCAAGACTTTACTGAAGCGGACTAAGAAAAATGCATCGAACCTGGGAGTGGCGGTTAGGAGGAGTACTAGGATTAAGAAATACAAATCAAATTCGAAATGAAAGGATTCATATGGAACAGTGATGGGTTTGGAGACATGGCAAAACACTCTCTAATTAAAGAAACCGTGAAAGATCAGAAACTTGATTTTATTGTTATCTCGGAAACTGGGCGACCGAGCTTCTCGACACCTTTCCTATCAAACCTAGCTGCTGGTATGGACTACAGCTGGTTTTGCCTACCTCCTA
This sequence comes from Dactylis glomerata, assembly GCA_007115705.1. Lineage (NCBI taxonomy): Eukaryota > Viridiplantae > Streptophyta > Magnoliopsida > Poales > Poaceae > Dactylis > Dactylis glomerata. The sequence goes on along the minus strand of QXEO01000905.1, from coordinate 2,279,302 downwards.
GGGGTCGGTCTGGCGGAATCCTTGCCGGTATCAACAATGCTTCGTTGATGGTCACGAAAGTGATCTCCGGAGATTTCTGTGTCAAGTTCCATCTGAAAATTAAACGGGATAATTTCGAATGGGCTCTTGTGGCTGTCTATGGGGCAGCCCAAGACAGACATAAGCCTACTTTCTTGGCTGAGCTTGTTAGAATATGCGAGAATGAAACGCTGCCCCTAATGGTAGGGGGCGACTTTAACATTATAAGAAGAAAAGAGGAAAAGAACAATGATAACTTTTATGCTAGATGGTCGTTCATCTTCAACGCTATAATTGAGAGTCTGGACCTAAGGGAGATAGCTCTCTCAGGTAGGCAATTCACTTGGGCCAACAGACGTGCCAACCCCACGTACGAGAAACTTGATCACATTCTCGCTAGGGTTGAGGTGGAACAAAAGTTCCCTCTCCTTAGCGTGCGTGCCCTGACTAGATCAGGGTCCGACCACACACCTCTGCTGCTAGATTTTGGGAGCCCAGCACATGGTGGAAAAAGCACAAACTTCTCGTTCGAGCTTTCATGGTTAAGGCAAGAAGGTTTCATTGACATGGTAAAGAATGAATGGCAATCAATTCACAATGAACAAAGGCCGATCGAGACATGGCAGAAAAAAATTCGCCATATGAGACAATTCCTACGTGGTTGGGCACGTAATTTGAGCGGGAACTATAAGAAAGAAAAAAAGCACCTTCTTGATATCATCGATAGCCTTGATATTAAAGCGGAATCGGTGCCTCTGAGTGAATCCGAAAGAATTTGTAAAAAAGAGGCAAACGAGCGTCTCCTGAGCCTAAGAAGAGACGAAGAATCCAAATGGGCTCAGCGAGCCAAGGTAAAGTACATTCAGGAAGGAGTGGATAACACAAAATACTTTCACCTCATCGCCAACGGCAAGCATAGAAAGAAAAAATATTCCAACTCGAGCAGGATGAGGGGACGATTATTGGGGAAGAAAACTTAAAAGTATTCATTAGTGAGTACTATAAGGGGCTGTTTGGGGCTTGTTGCCTGTCAAAACCCACCGGCGAGCAGCGACGAGCAACACGAAGAGCCGGGAGGCTCCCAGGACTGCTGGTGGGCCCTGGTCCCTCGGTCAACGGCCCGCAAAACTCCGGCACACGTCCTGGCTTATGCGAGGGCGTGCCACCTGATCTATACCTGATCAGGAAGGTGATGGTTTGCTTCGATTAGTTTCCTGCATAGCAGACACGCAAACATTAAATACGAGCCTCGATCGGCTCTCAGGTTACCCTGTAAATCGGCTCAGGTAGCCGATTGCCCCATGGATCTGCATTGGATCTACGATAACATGGGGTTTTGCTTTATCAAAACTAGTCAAATCGATCTACGACAGTTTAATGCTTTCACCACATAAACGGAACATCCCACGCGTAATTGAGCCTGGTAGATACGAAAGATAACAGAAAACTAACCCTAGAGGAGGCCAAAAAACCAACGTAGAGTCAATTCCCGGAACAACTCCTCTTGAATTAGCAAACCGTATCCTTACGTACTACTGGATCGTTCAACCCGTTTGTGAGGCCTAACCATGCGGATATTAAACTAATCCTTGGAGAACAAGGAACAACTATGACAGATTGAATCGACTGAATAAAGATCAAGCAAGATGCTGCCCTTACACCCAAGGTAGGTGCAAAGGCAGCGAGATCTCAATGGGCAGCATGGCTAAACAAACATGAACAAAAAGCGCCGATGCTAGCCCAGACAGATCTATGATAACAGTATTACTCGCCATCAACAAGGCTTCAGTACGAGCAACACAAATAACACATAAGCATATGCTGCCTAGATCGCGAGATGCGATCTAGGCAGCACGACGCTTACCTAAAAGAAAACCCTCGAAACAAGGGGTGGCGATGCGCCGAGATTGTGTTTGTTGTGAACGTTGTCGTCCTCCTTTCTCAATAACCCTAGGTACATATTTATAGTCCGGAGACTTTCTATCTTTGGAATAAACCTAAACGTAATCTAACTCTTGTTTAAACCGACACGTACTCTAACATAATTATACAGATACACGGGCAATTAGCCCAAATCCACGCGCAAGGCCGATCCATCCTCCAAGCCCATCTTGATTGCGGCCCATCTCCTTATTTGGCCAAAATGTGGCGATAACACATGCCCCCCTGGTTTTGGCAATAATAATTCCAAAACCACTCTGTTTTTTCCTTCATCGGGTCACGCGTTGCAGAGCAGAACTGATGCTCTGAACTGCTTCATGTTCGGCCATGGCCCCATGACACCAACTCTGTTAGACGTGGTGATGATTACTGGTCTAGACGTCACGTCACCCAGCCCCTCTGCTTTTATGTTGCCAAAAGTCCCCTTCAAGCTTTCTTCCAAAACAGATTGCACGAACTGGGGTGTTTATCTTCAAAGCCACATGAAAACTAAGGGCCCCGTCACAGAGAAGGAACACACGGCCTTCCTCAATTTCTGGCTGGAACATTTCATATTCTGTGGCCCTTCCCTTGCTCCAACCAAGAATTATCTTCCCTTGGCCTATGAACTTGCCAGAGGCACTCAACTTGGCCTCGGAAAATTGTTCCTTGGAGAAATCTATCGATATCTCCAGTTGATGTCTGTCAAGCTATTCTCCCACATAGCAGTCAAAACAGGAGGTCCTTGGTGGTTTATTCAACTATGGGCTCAGCTGTACTTTCAAAACCATATCACAGACTTTCCCCTTTTGGCAAGTTGCACCTTTCCAGATGTCAAAGGGAAGCGGATCCGATGCACCAGCTACGGCCAAGCTCTGTATAGCCTGCCAGGTTGTAAACTGATCCCTCATGAAGCATCCAAGTGGTTCAGCATTTTCTTCCAAGGCCTGGACAATCCTATCTTCTTTCCTTACACGGAGGAATCAGAAAATTTTGAAAATCCAATCTCCTTCAGGCTAGACAACTTTGCCGATGACACTAGCACTCGGCAGCTATTCTCCACCGTGATTCGTCCCTGCTTCCTCCCAGTTGGCATGAGCACATCCAACAGAATAATCAAGCCTGGATACGAATTCTACCAGCCGGTTGTAGCAGCTCGGCAATTTGGCCTTGGGCAAGTACCTCCTCATTTCTTTCTCCACCACCTCACAGAGAGCAGAGCTGACCTGCCCGACCCTGTCACCAGTCAGAGGTGTTATTCCTTCTTCGATGCTCTGATCATCCCAATTCCTAACAACCTCATTTTCGCTTCATCAACCGATGGTTTTGAGGACTGGTGGTCGATGTGGAAGACTCATGCCTTCAGGAGAGCTCTGGGACCATTGCTGAAACAGCTCGATGCTGAATATGACATCCCTATAGAGCAGGTACTGCTACTTGTAAATTTTCTTGATGCAGCTCACGACGATTCTCTTAATATCCTGCTCTGTCTCCTTGCAGCAACAAGATGGTCCAGAACCTGCCAACGAGGATGGCTCCCTCTTCGAATTCCTCCCACCAGCTCCTGTGGTCCTTTTCTGCAAAAACTCGCCACCTTTGAAACAGGTCGTGATGCAGAACCAGCCGATGTCACCAAAATCGGCTTCCAAAACCCAAGCAACTTCTGGGTTAGCTGCCTCCCGAGTTCCAACTAAAACAAGAACGGCGGTGAGGAAAGTAGTGGCCAAGAAAACTTTGAGACACCGAAGCCCTTCTCCAGAGAGCTCGCACGTACGCTGATTCATGCCTTGGTTGATCTCCCTTATCTCTGTAAACATGCTCGTGCTTACCAGCTCTACCTTTCTTTCAGGTCTCCATCGAAGACACCTCCAGCGAGGAAACACCATCCAACCAAGGAAATTCAAGCTCAGCAGACTCTGAGAGAACCACCACACCAAGCCAGCCAGATGTGCCACCATCGGCTTCCAAGAAAAGGCCTGTTCCTGAACCTGTTGCCCCCCGAGCATCAGTCGAGGCGGGGCAAGCTGTGAGCCTCAAGAGGGCTCGCAAAGGACTGCAAATTTCTTCTTCGAGCCAGGAAGCTTCGAAAGTAATTATCCTCCACACTCTTACCACTCCTTTTTATGCCGATTCATTGCTATTCGCATCGGCTAAGCACCTTTCATGCAGACGAAGGACACTCCTAGTGGAAAAGTCAAGGTAGTGCCGATGCCTTCCGCAAGCTTGGAGCTAGTAATCCCTGAAGGTGTAGATGAAACGGTTGCCAATCTGGCCAAATCATCAGTAACAACACACAAGCCGATTATCTCGCCGTCGGCTATCCCCCTGATCTCAGGAGAGGTATGTTCGCTTCTTTCGACTCATCCTTCCCTGTTTGACGCATACTGACGCCACTTCTGCCTGCCAGGGTTGTGATATCTCAGGTTTGCTGACGTTTGACCCTGAATCCATCGAACCAGCTCCCTCTGTCGCCAACGATGAACCACGAGCAAGCGCTGTTCTACCTCAGTTCCAGCGTCTCAAAGCTTTGCTGTCCTCTCCAATCGAGAATTTGGTCGAGGGTTCTGAAGAGGCGAAGACTATTCTTGACGAAATCAAGGACCAACTCCCGGTAGCATTGCAAGTGAAGCTTTGGCCCGTTGTGACTCTGTCTTTCTACGGGTAAAGGGTGAAATTGGCTCGTGAGAGGATCAATCTACGCCAAGCCCAACTCCCGCTGAAGGCCGATATTGCAGCCAAATGCCAGCAGCTCAATGAGAAAAAGGCGTCTCTGGATGCCAAAACTGACACCTCTGTCAGCACCGCCGAGCTTGCATCCTTAAAAAAGGAATTAGAAGATCTCGAAGAGAAGGTCCGGGCGACCCAAAAGCTCATTCATGACAAGGAAGCATTCATCGCCCGCTCTCACGACGAAGCAGCAGGCCTCAAAGCTCAACTGAAGACTGATCTGGCAGAGATACGTGCCCTGAGCAAGCAGCTAGTGACAGGCAAGGACGATGATGACGAAGCCGAAATCGCCGAGGTAGATCGTGTCCGTGCTGACGCCCTCCATGCCTTCGAGGCATTCCTTCAGTAACTTATTCATGTAACCTGAAACTTGGCTGTGCACTGTCTGAACCTCGAGAGTCGATGGTTGTGCATTGTTAGAATTTGGCCGATTCCATGTATCGGCCCCCATGTTTTACTGGATATATTTTTTTTTACTGGCCGATTTCATGTATCGGCCCCCATATTTCACTGTCCATCATCCCACATACTTGGGAAATATTTCTTGAGATGCTGACCGTTGACAGCCACTGGGAATTTCACACCGTTCAGCTCCTCAAGCATGTACGCGTTGCCCCTTAAAACTTGGTCGACCCTGTATGGCCCGTGCCAATTTGGAGACCATTTACCGTATGCTGCATCCTTAGTTCCCAATGGCAATACAGCTTCCCATACCAGATCACCAACGTGGAATTCCTTTGGTCTCACCTTCTTATTATATGCACGAGCTACCTTGGCCTTGTTCTCTTTAATTTTCTCGAGCGACCACAGCCTAAGTTCAGTTAAATCCTCAACACTGTCACTCATCAGGGCTGCATATTCTTCAGTTGTTAGATCGTTCTGAAAAGTGACCCGTCTCGATCCAGCCGTAATCTCCCAAGGCAATACGGCTTCTTGTCCATAGACTAGATGGTATGGCGAGGTTTTTATCGCTCCATGACATGACATGCGATAGGCCCACAAAGCTTCTGACAAAACCTCGTGCCAACGCCTAGGGTGCTCGTCAATTTTCCTCTTGATCAGCTTGATAAGGCTCTGATTGGACGCTTCAGCTTGCCCATTTGCTTGAGCATAATATGGAGATGATCGGATCAGCTTAATTCCCGCGCCCTCGCAGAACTCTCTAAACTCGCGAGAAATGAAGACCGAACCTCCATCGGTCGTGATAGTTTGGGGAATCCCGAATCTATGAATGACATGTTCTTTCACGAAATTGATGACATCCTTCGAGTTTACTGACTTCATAGGGACAGCTTCCACCCATTTAGTGAAATAATCCGTAATGGCCAAAATCCACATGTGGCCTTTGCTTGATGGAGGATTGATCTTGCCAATCATATCCATGCCCCAACCTCGGAATGGCCAAGGCTTGATGATGGGGTTCATCGCTGATGCAGGTACCATCTGAATCTTCCCGAATTTCTGACATGCTTGACACCCTTTATAGTACTTAAAACAGTCCTCCAGCATGGTGGGCCAATAAAACCCTGATCGCCTGATCAACCATTTCATCTTGTGAGCCGATTGGTGTGTTCCACAGGCGCCTTCGTGTACCTCGTGTAGAAGCCGATTTGCCTCGGCTGGTCCTAGACATTTGAGCAATAGCCCTTCCAGAGTCCTGTAGAACATGTCATCCCCAATAAGCACATACTTCATGGCCTTGTACCTTATCCGTTTAGGTGCCCCCCGAGCCGAATCCTTCAAGTAATTGAAGATATCGGCTCTCCAGTCGTCCGCCTCCGGGAACTGTACCTGAACATCAGTTCCATCTGCTATGTCCTTGTAGCCTGAAGCCATTTGTGCGAGATCATTTGCCTCGGCATTCTGCGACCGCGGGATCCAGTTAAAGTTTAGATACCTGAACTGTGCCATCAGCTCACGGCATTGCAACCATAATGGGAAGAGTAACTCGCTCTCACACTTGTATTCGTCCGTGAGCTGGGAAATCACCAGTTTGGAGTCTCCAAAAAGTTCCACTGCTTCTGCTCCGGCTTCAATGAGCAACTCCATTCCCTTGCGTATGGCCTCATACTCAGCGACATTGTTGGTGCAAGGGGTAGATAGCCTGATGGAGAAGGAATATGTTGCCCCCCGAGGCGACACGAGTAGAATGCCGATGCCGCAACCATCGTCACAAGCCGATCCATCGAAAAACATAGCCCATGCACATACAGACAGTGCTGCTACATCAGTGTTGATTCGTTCAGCAATAAGATCGGCCAACGCCTGTCCCTTAACCGCTTTGGCAGGTTGATACCGGATATCAAATTCCGATAGTGCAAACATCCATTTGCCGAGTCGGCCTTTCAACACAGGAGCCGACAGCATATGTTTTATGACATCTGATTTGCATATGATGATAATCTCTGCTGACAGCAAGATGTGTCGCAGCTTGGTGCAGGTGAAAAATAGGCAGAGGCATAACTTCTCGATTTCAGGATACCTCGTCTCTGCATCCAGCATCCTTCTGCTGATGTAAAACACAACTCGCTCTAGACCATCATACACTTGCACTACCACCGAGGCGATGGACGTGTCAGCCACCGACAAGTAAATGTAGAACGGCCTGTCTTGCTGCGGTGGAACCAACACTGGCGGCTTTGTCAGATATTCTTTGATCTCGTCGAAGGCTCTTTGCTGTTCTGCCCCCCAGCGGAACTCCTCATCAGATTTAATCTTCACCAGTCCCATGAATGGCTCTATTCTTCCTGACAGATTGGAGATGAACCTTCTGACGAAGTTGATCTTGCCGATGAGACACTGCAGTTCTTTCTTCGTGGTAGGTGGCTTCATTGTTCGCACTGCCTCCTGACTTTTCAGGCCGATCTCAATTCCGCGTTCGTGGACCAAGAAACCCAAGAACTGACCGGCCGTCACACCGAAGGCACACTTCTTTGGATTCATCCGTAGTCCGAATTTTCTGGTTCGGTCCAGGACGCGTCGCAGATCGTCCAAGTGTCCTTGTACTGAAGCAGACTTGACTACCACGTCATCGATATAAATCTCCACCAACTTGCCGATCAGATCATGGAAAATGTAATTCATGGCTCTTTGGTATGTGGCGCCGGCATTCTTCAGTCCAAATGTCATGACTACATATTCAAACAACCCCACCGAACCTGGGACTCTGAATGCAGTCTTGTGTATATCTTCTGGAGCCATAAAAATTTGATTGTAACCGGCATTGCCATCCATAAAGCTCAAAACCTTGTGACCAGCAGCTGCGTTGATCAATGTCTCTGCTACCGGCATCGGATACTCATCCTTTGGAGTGGCTCTATTGAGATCCCGAAAATCTATTGCAACACGCCATCGGCCATCCTTTTTCTCTACAGGTACGATACTAGAAATCCACTCAGCGTACCTGCATGGCCTGATGAACCCAGCTTTCAACATCTTCTCGATCTCTTTCTTGACTTCCTCTAGAATTTCGGCCTTCATCTGTCGTGCTCGCTGCTGGAATGGCCGAAACCCTTTTTTAAGCGGGAGCCGATGCTCAATGATGCTCCTGTCTAACCCGGGCATCTCTGTATAGTCCCAGGCAAAGCAATCTGGATATTCTTTAAGTAAAGCTATCATCGGACCCCGCAGATTCGGATCTAACTTTTTGCTGATAAATGTCGGTCGTGGCTTATCCCCAGGACCGATGTCAATCTCTTCTAGCTCATCAGCGGATGTAAACCCATACCCCAGCTTTCCGTCACCTGCTAAATCTATGCTGAACACAGGCAAAAAGTCTGGTGAGGGTGACAAAGATAGTTTGGGCCGATTGCCGGAATCGGCCCCCTTGTTAATTGCATTACTCAAGGAAGGTTTACAGCTTGTTTGTGCTCTACAATGGTAGGGGATCTCCCTACTGCGACTACATGACATGCTTGTCGTAAGATCACTGCTTTTTATTTTTTGTGGCCGATCGCAGGGATCGGCCTTACCACGCTCAGTCGTGGGCTTTGCTACTCTGTCAGGCCAGTGGATAAGACCAGCCTCACCCCGTTTTTTGTAGCTTCAATGCGCTCACAGCCATCTAGACTGACTCCAGAGATCGGCTCTTGGTCTTCTGCATCCCAAATGTTCATGCCAGCTATTGAGATTTCGATCGAATCATCTGCATGAATGACCTCCACTTCATCTCCATCCCACTGTATCAGGCATTGGTGCATCGTGGATGGAATGCAGCAATTAGCGTGAATCCAATCCCTTCCCAACAAGACAGCGTAGGTGCTTTTGCTGTCGACAATGAAGAACGACGTAGGGATGGTTTTCCTGCCCACGGTCAGATCCACGTTCAGAACGCCTTGCGTTTCTGAAGCTTGGCCGTTGAAGTCGCTTAGCGTGACGTTGGTTTTGATCAGATCTGCAGTGGAGTGTCCCAAACGCCGCAGCATGGAGTATGGCATTATATTGACTGCCGCTCCGGTGTCAACCAACATCTTGCGGACAGGCTGCCCATTGATATAACCTTTCAGGTACAGGGCTTTCAGATGTTTGTAGCTCTTCTCCCGTGGCTTTTCAAAGATGACCGGCCGTGGGCCGCAGTCAAACTGTGCCACTGGTAGTTCTTCGGTTCTTGGAGCGCAAAACTCTGACGGAAGCATAAATACCATGTTTGTGTCAGCCGATGTCTTCGCATCGGCTTTTACTGGTTTGGGGCGCCACTCTTTCCTTTGTGGACGGGCCTCCGTCTCCAAGGTTCGCTGAATTTTCACGGCCAGATCAGGCCGGGCTTTCCTTAAAGTGTGGAGGTACTGCGCTTCGGCTTCCTCCAAGCTACGTAGCCTCTGAACCCTACGCTTTTGGGAGTGTCTGAGTCCATCGGGACACCACCTTGGCCGGTGATATCTATCCTCTTCTTCATCCTCGGACTCCTCGAGATCTTTTGCTCGAGATGACTCCTCTTGTCCGTTCTGAGGCTGGAGAGGCCCTAGACGCTTGAACACTGAAACTGGACCTGTGTCATCCTTCTGCTGTCCACATTCCGGGCAGTTGTCGACTGTAGGCAATCGGCTCATTCCAGCATCCCAACAGTACTTGAAGAAAGGACAATCCCAATGTCTATCCACGCCTTCCTTTTCGCTTGACCTTCCCCTAGCGCGGCGCTCATATCCTTCATCATATCTATCATGCCGACGGTATCTCCCATCGTATGCGTCGGTCCGACGATCTCTTTCATCATCACTGTCGTTCTGCCGACGTCGGTCATACTGACGCTCATACTTGTTAAGGAGATGCGTGGAGTGTGGCTTCTGATATCGCACGCTTCTCACTTGTTCCTCGGTTATATACCGCTTATCATCGTAACGGGGCCGGTCGCGTGGACCGGCCTCTTCCTTTCCTTTGCCCCGGAAGTGGCCGCCTCCCTCCTTATACTTGCCATGGTAGTACACAGGCCCTGCCATGTTAATATCGAACAAAAAATCTAGCTGACGCCTCGTGGAGTGGCTGTGCTCTACCATGTTGATGCCAGGAAACGGGTTTGTGTCCACTTTCATAGCGAACTGCCCAAGGATCAGACGGCCTTGTTCTATCGCCATTTGGATCTGCCGACGTAGCTCTTTGCAATCATTAGTGGTGTGGGTGAACGAGTGATGCCACTTGCAGTATGGTCTCCCGTTCATCTCCTGCGCAGTAGGGATTTTATGGCCTTCAGGTAACTTCAGCTGCTTTTCCTTCAGCAGTAAATCGAATATCTGCTCAGCTTTGCTTACATCGAAGTCGAACCCTTTTGCAGGCCCTTGCTGTTTCACCCATTTGCAGGACACAGGATCTGCTCCCCGAGCCCATTCAGCCACGGCTATCTCCTGGTCTTCTACACGATCCTCTTCTTCTGCATCGACCAGGCTTATCGGACGTTTGAACTTGTCATGGTACAACTCAGGGTGGCGCTGCTCATACATTGTCAGCTTCTGGACCATGTGCGCCAGTGAATTGTATTCTACTTGGAAAGCCAGATCCTTGGCCGGTGCTAAGAGACCCAACACAGCCAGCTCGACTGCTTCTTTCTCAGTTAAACGAGCCGAATAACATCGGTTCTTGACAGTCCTGAAACGCTGAATATACTCAGCTACCGTTTCTCCTCGCTTCTGGCGCACCTGCGCCAGATCGGCAATGCCAGCCTCGGTAGCTTCTGAATGATACTGAATATGGAACTGTTCTTCCAGCTGCTTCCAGGTCCGGATCGAATCTGGTGGCAACGAGGTGTACCACCCAAAAGCTGGTCCTGTCAGAGACTGTGCAAAGAATCTTACGCGTAACTGATCCGATGCTGAAATCATGCCTAACTGTGCCAAATATCGGCTCACATGCTCGATCGAGCTAGACCCTTCTGAACCATTAAATTTTGAGAACTCAGGGAGCCGATACTTGGGTGGAAGCGGAATCAGATCATACTCGTTGGGGTACGGCTTGGAATAGCCGATTGTTCTCCTCTTCGGCACGAAGCCGAACTGGTCTCTCAAGATGGTACTGATTTGCTCCACCGTTTGAGCTGCAGGGGCTAAAATCTCATGACTCGTTCCAGTGGCATACTTAGCTAGCCACGCCTGTTTATCAGCGTCCATCCCGGACATCCCTGCTCCAGAAATCACTACTCCAGAAACACCTGCCCCAGAAATCCCTGCGGTTGCAATCTGGTTCGTGCGCGTCAGGCTGTTGCAATCCGGCACATATGTGCACACATATCCATGTGGGACTTCCTTAGGTGGTTCAAACAGGAATTGGTAATCGCCAGGATCACCTCCAATCTTGTAGACGACGTACGCCGGTGACCCTGGTGGCTCCGGAGCTGCAAGCGTGAACGGTAGCTGTGGCCTGGTCTGGAGCGGTCTTTCTCCCTGGTGAGTCCCTAGGGTAGGCCCCGACGGAGAGTACTGATGTTTCATGATCTCCTGAACCACGCGAACTGCGACTCGCTCGAAAGCGTTCACCAGACTCTCAGAATGGCGGTGAAGAGAATGAGCCACCATGTAATTGACTTCCTGTCGCAGAGCTCTGGTGCGATCCTCTGAAGGCACAGACAGATCCACCTCATCCAGAGCGCCTTCGGGTGAGAACCCTTTCCACCTGATGCCATGCTTACGGGTCCTCTCAAAAGAGCCGAGGAGATCGGCTTCAAAGAGAGCTTTGATATCATCATACCTCTTCTTATGCTCATCAGGCAGATCGCCGTACGTGACTGGTCCGTCCCCCATCGCAGCGTCAGATGTTGATGCAGATGTTGTTGAAGGTCCCACCGGGCGTGCCAGAATGTGTTGCCTGTCAAAACCCACCGGCGAGCAGCGACGAGCAACACGAAGAGCCGGGAGGCTCCCAGGACTGCTGGTGGGCCCTGGTCCCTCGGTCAACGGCCCGCAAAACTCCGGCACACGTCCTGGCTTATGCGAGGGCGTGCCACCTGATCTATACCTGATCAGGAAGGTGATGGTTTGCTTCGATTAGTTTCCTGCATAGCAGACACGCAAACATTAAATACGAGCCTCGATCGGCTCTCAGGTTACCCTGTAAATCGGCTCAGGTAGCCGATTGCCCCATGGATCTGCATTGGATCTACGATAACATGGGGTTTTGCTTTATCAAAACTAGTCAAATCGATCTACGACAGTTTAATGCTTTCACCACATAAACGGAACATCCCACGCGTAATTGAGCCTGGTAGATACGAAAGATAACAGAAAACTAACCCTAGAGGAGGCCAAAAAACCAACGTAGAGTCAATTCCCGGAACAACTCCTCTTGAATTAGCAAACCGTATCCTTACGTACTACTGGATCGTTCAACCCGTTTGTGAGGCCTAACCATGCGGATATTAAACTAATCCTTGGAGAACAAGGAACAACTATGACAGATTGAATCGACTGAATAAAGATCAAGCAAGATGCTGCCCTTACACCCAAGGTAGGTGCAAAGGCAGCGAGATCTCAATGGGCAGCATGGCTAAACAAACATGAACAAAAAGCGCCGATGCTAGCCCAGACAGATCTATGATAACAGTATTACTCGCCATCAACAAGGCTTCAGTACGAGCAACACAAATAACACATAAGCATATGTTGCCTAGATCGCGAGATGCGATCTAGGCAGCACGACGCTTACCTAAAAGAAAACCCTCGAAACAAGGGGTGGCGATGCGCCGAGATTGTGTTTGTTGTGAACGTTGTCGTCCTCCTTTCTCAATAACCCTAGGTACATATTTATAGTCCGGAGACTTTCTATCTTTGGAATAAACCTAAACGTAATCTAACTCTTGTTTAAACCGACACGTACTCTAACATAATTATACAGATACACGGGCAATTAGCCCAAATCCACGCGCAAGGCCGATCCATCCTCCAAGCCCATCTTGATTGCGGCCCATCTCCTTATTTGGCCAAAATGTGGCGATAACAGGGCTCTGCCCCAGAACCACTTCACTCTCCTTGAAGATAGGATTGAGGACATCCCCCAACTTGCCCCCGAAGAGAAGGACCTGCTTTCAGGTGACTTCACTGAATCCGAAGTTGAAGAAGCTGTCATGCAAATGAAAAAGAACAAAGCCCCTGGTCCGGATGGCTTCCCGGCTGAGTTCTACCAAGTGTTCTGGGACACCATAAAAAATGACATGATGGCTATGTTCTTTCAGCTCCAAGCTGGAGACCTACCCCTGTTCAGACTGAACTTCGGAATAATAACTCTCTTGCCCAAGAAAGAAGATGCTTGTCATATCGAGCAATATAGGCCCATTTGCCTCTTGAACGTGAGCTTTAAGATATTCACTAAGGTTGGAGCAAACCGCATTACTGGGATGGCCCAGAAGATCATCAAACCCACCCAAACGGCCTTCATCCCAGGCCGGAATATTTTAGAAGATGTGGTGGTTTTGCATGAGACCATTCATGAACTTCATTCTAAAAAACTAGACGGAGTTCTTTTTAAAATTGATTTCGAGAAGGCCTATGATAAGGTCAAATGGCCCTTCCTTCACCAAGTCCTTAGGATGAAAGGTTTTCCAGTTAAATGGTGTGACTGGATAACCGATTTCACCCAAGGAGGTAGTGTAGGAATCAAAGTGAACGATGACATTGGGCATTACTTTCAAACGCTCAAAGGGCTGCGTCAAGGCGACCCCCTCTCTCCTATGCTCTTCAACATCATTGCGGATATGCTTGCCATCATGATAAATAGAGCCAAAGATGATGGGCAGGTAGGAGGATTAATACCTCACCTTGTAGAAGGAGGGGTATCGATTCTCCAATACGCCGACGATACAATTCTGTTTTTGGAGCATGACATTGAAAAAGCTATAAATATGAAGCTAATTCTCAGCATATTTGAACAACTATCCGGCCTTAAGATTAATTTCCATAAGAGTGAACTCTTTTGCTTTGGAAAGGCGAAAGACCATCAAAACGACTATAAAGAAATCTTCGGATGTGCAATAGGTGCACTCCCTTTCAAGTATCTCGGTATTCCAATTCATTTCAGAAAGCTCCTCATCAAGGAATGGAAGGTTATCGAAGATAGATTCGAGAAGAAACTAGCTTCTTGGATCGGCAAAATTCTGTCTTATGGTGATAGACTTATCCTTATCAACTCGGTTCTTACAAGCTTGCCAATGTTTTTACTCTCTTTCTTCCAGATACCCATAGGGGTAAGGAAAAGGTTGGATTTTTATCGCTCCTGCTTCTTCTGGCAATGTGACCAGAACAAAAAAAAAGGCTATCAAAATGGAATATGATATGCCGACCAAAGGACCAGGGAGGTCTTGGAATCGAGGTTCTGGAGATAAAAAAACAACTGTCTCTTGAGCAAATGGTTGTTCAAAATCATCAACGAGGAAGGGATGTGGCAAGAACTCTTATGCAACAAATATCTCAAAACCAAAAACCTTGCCGAAGTCCAAGCAAAGCCTACGGACTCCCCCTTCTGGAAGGGACTTATGAGCCAGAAAGAAGCTTTCTTCAAATTCGGATCGTTCCACGTCGGCAATGGAGAAGGAACCCGCTTCTGGGAGGACTGCTGGCTAGGCGATGAGACACTAGCGTCCCAATACCCTGGCCTATACAACATCGTGAATCACAAAAATGTTACGGTGGCAAACACCATTAAGGAGAACGGCTTAAATATCTCATTTAGGAGAAATTTAGCTGGAGATAAGTGGCTGTCCTGGTTAGACCTCGTGGAGAGGCTAATGGAAATTCACCTGACCGACAAAAAAGATACCTTTCTGTGGAGACTGACGGATTCTGGCCAGTTCTCTGTTAGATCTTTATATGCAGAATTATTAAATGGGAACACAAAATTTCTTAGGAAATATCTGTGGAAGATTAAAGTACCACTAAAGATTAAGATCTTCATGTGGTTTTTAAACAGGAAGGAGATTCTGACAAAGGATAACTTGGCCAAAAGAAATTGGAACGGATGCAAAAAAAATGCGCCTTTTGTGATGAGGAAGAGACCATAGAACACCTCTTTCTTAAATGCAAATTCGCTTGTCTGATTTGGAGAGTTGTTAACTTCACATTTAACATGCCGCCCCCCACTAATATAAAGAACATGTTTGGAAATTGGCTAAATGGGGTCGACAAAGCAGCCAAAGCACGAATTAGAATTGGAGTTTGTGCTCTAGTCTGGGCAATGTGGAATTGCCGGAATGATATTGTTTTTAACAATGCAAATTGCTCTCCTTTTCTGCAGGTCATCAACAGAACTACGCACTGGATCAACACGTGGGCGCTTCTCCTTCCGGAAGACCAGCGGGGATTTATGGATACTGGACGCACACGACTGATGGCGGTCGTTTAGGCTATCTTCAGCCAGGGTGGTTGGCGGCATTCTAATAGGATCGAGAATGTCTAGCAAAGTCTTGTACTCCTTTTTTAGATGGCTGATTTCCTCGGCATCTTTAGATGATGACTAGTCATTAGCCTGCTGGTGCTTGTGCTTTGTGTCCTGTAAAACTCTTGAACTATGGTTGTTGCTCTTTTTTCAATAAAACGGCCGTGTGCATCAATTGATGCAGAGGCCGGGGACACCCCATTTCTAAAAATAAAAAAAATAAAAAAAACTCAAAAAGTTTACTAGTCTCTTTTATTTCTTCCAGCACCATGCTGTAACTTCCTGCAAACTGCCTTGATAGATCATTGACAATTGCCAAGCAGTCAGTCACAATCATCAGGCGGCTCGCATTGATATCTAGCGCCAACGCTAGAGCTTCTCTGCATGCTAAAGCTTCAAGAACTCTAGGGTTTGTGATGCCATCAACTGTTAGGGTAGAAGCTCCCATGAAAGCTCCTGCACCATCCCGACAAACCACACCCACAGCTCCACCCGGACCCATCTTAAATAGTGATATGGGTACGCCTGTCAGGGCCCATGGCATTGGTACCCCTAGATTATATTCGGGTTAAGGCCCATAAATATTATGGCCTACGTAAGGAGCCGACGGAAGAAACTAAATTGTAAACCAACCTAGACTATGAGTTTGTATCATACCCGACCAGGACTCTGGGACCTGGCCACCTATGTAAGGGGCTAGGAGGAGCCGGCGGAGGGACACATTGAGATCTAGCTTGTAACCATAGCTTTGTCTTTATAATACAATCATATTCGCCTTGTTTGTCTGCTTTACCTTCGAATTCATCTGAGGCACCTCTTCCCCCAATCCTAAGTCCTTCATCCGAGGATGTTGCCGAGGCCAACCCTCGTAAGCTGGCGCGGACCATGGGGATCTTGGGCATTGGAACCATGAGTTTGACAGCTCTGTAGCAGGAAGAAACTCAACGATTGATGAGAGCCAGATTTGGTTTGGCACCATTGATTTTTGGCCACATCCACCCACCCTGATTCCGGTCTTCGCACATCTTGACCAAGAGACGGATCTGACGATCAAAAGTCTTAATTTTTGCACCCGTTCTCAGGGCTCTGTTCACCTTTCAGATCCGAGCTATTCGAGTCCGTTGGCAGATAAAACCACAGCAGGGACAACATCGAAATCTTCCGCTGGCTCTTCCAGTGAGGCAAACTCGCCGGTCAGTATCAAGCCTACAAAAAGTGAAGGGAATCTCGCCGATCTACTCGATGAAATACTGTACAAACCCAGCTTCAAGGATGTATCGGATCTGCCTCGCCAAAATAGCGGATTGGATGACAACATTGACTTCGACAACAACTTTGACTCTCAAGAGAACTTCATTGATCTTTAAGACGGTGTTCCTATGGTCCCAAGGATGAGTGGGTCTCATGCTTGGAACTGCAAGACGACTACCCAGCAATCTCCTCCTCGGAACCCAGCAATGATAGCGCTGCACGATACCAGGTGTACGCCATTATCCAAGAATCATCAAAAGACCTCGACTCCGTTGGCAACCCCCTCGTCAACCTGAACACCTCACCAGGGGCGCCAGGTATGCAGCACCAGGAATAGAGGAAGCAACCATCCTTGCCCGAGAAAAAGTACAGCTAACACGAGAAGAGTGGACGACGATCAGAGCCATCACCTAAATCAAGTTCAATGACAACTCGATGAACGACGGACAGCAGCCAGTATATCAAGCGCGTGCAGAACTACGCTCAGCAATGCATCTCATACCAACGAAAGGGAGCACCCGAGACACGGTTCCTGGCCAAGCAATGTTGATCAAGGTCACAGTAACAATTTGACACGAAATCTCGAGTCATCATTCATATTAGTCGACGCGCAAAGGGACAATAATTCCAAAAACTCTAGAAGCAACACTTGTAGCGGCCCAAACATACCTACTGACTACACAACCAACAATAGATGATCCACGAGCAAACATGCACCGCGCCATGCTAGCAGGCCTCGGGATGGTAGGCACAACAATACTCAACAAAGAAGCAGCCCCGCAGCCAAACAGATCACCACGCTGTCACAGCAGCCCTCGGCAGGAGGAGAGAACTCGAAGATCCAGGTCACCGCGTCGAGCACCCAACAATTCGCGCAATGGAGACACCAGAAATACCATCACACAGTAGCAAATCGGCATATCCCATTTCGATAGTGACGAGCATAATTACGAGGACGAGGATAAAGACATGGGAGCCGACTGCTTTACCCATAGGGTTCGCAGGACTCAGGTACCCAGAGGTTTCAAGCTACCTCATGACCACCAAAGGTATGATGGATCACAGGAACCCGAGTCATGGATATCTAACTACTTGCAAGATTCCAAGATACTCGGGAGCTTCATGGCCACATCAATACAAAGTCTACAACTACATCTGAGTGGAGCCGCCATATCGTGGCTCAAGAAGTTACCCGATGAAGAGGATGTTGGGATTCGCTGTGGAAAACAATTTTTTTCCTCTAACCCATAGCCCATGATCTATCTACGTAGTTGAATAGTAAAGGTAATAGCGGCGGTATCATACCATTGAAGACCGAGTGCGTGGAAATGTTCCCGCACGAACGTTGTCGATGAAGACAACCGATGCCGACCTCAAGGTCGTGGAGTCATACCAGTCGAAGAAGACCAGCGCCTCACGTGCAGCGCTTCCGAGGGATTACACACATACGGTGTATAGACATTGTCCGGGATCTGTTCCAGCAGAGCAGCAGAAGAAGGTGGATTTAACTGGAAATCCGGCAGCGCGATGGTGTCCGGAATAGGAGGTTTTCCTTCAACCCGCTGACACAACTCCAAACATGGGAGCCAAGCCAGGAGGAAGAGAGGAAGAGGAGGGAACTGATACGTTGCAAACAAATCTATAATTTTTTATGCTCCATGCTTATTTTACACCAATTGCTTTATGTTTTGTTTACACTTCATGGCATTTTTATGCATTTTCTGGAACTAACCTATTAACAAGTTGCCACAGTGCCAGTTCTAGTTTTCTGCTATTTTTCTAATCTAGGTTTTTACTGAAGGAAATATTCTCAGAATTGGACGGAACAAAAGCCAAAGTTCCTATTTTGCTGACACGAAGACGGAGTCCAAAGGGGAGACGGAGAAGAGTCGGGAGGCGGCAAAACCATAGGGTAGCGCGGGCCGACATCTGGCCGTGCCGCCGCATGGTGTGGGCCCCCCAGGTGCCTTCTGATCTTGCCCTTCCGCCTATAAATTGTCATCGACGCGAAAACCCTAAATCAATCGGCATCCATCCATGAAAAGTTCTACAGCGCTACCGCCATCGAAGTCCAATTTCGAGGGATAGAACTCTCTCTTCCGGCACCCTACCAAGATGGGGAATTGCCCTCGGAGCCATCTCCATCGACTCCACCGCCATCTTCATTGACGTTGCTGATTCCCATGATGAGGAGGGATTAGTTCTCCCCCGAGGTTGAGGGCTCTACCGGTAGCTATGTGGTTCATCTCTCTCCCCCATGGTGTGATCTTTATGTGATCATGAGCTTTGTAATCTAGTTGATTGGTAGATGTTACTCTTCATCAATTATGCTACTCAAGTGCTTTTATTAATGTAATCTCCAGAGACACCTTGTCCCATGATCTGAAGTTGATAGTGTGCGCATCGTGTGTGGCTCTTAGGCTAAAGTTTATAGTAATACTTATCATTAGTTATGATTTGAGTTGGATGTCTCTATGAAATTGTGGTGTTTGTATGGAATCGTCTAGTGCGCTCAAGGTGATAGTGTGGGGCTATCTAGATTGAGGAATGCAAACTTTAAGGAGTGCTTTTATAGCCCTACGCATGATTAGTGTTTGTTATCCAACCAGAGAGTAGTTCAGGGTAGCATAGTGAAGAAAGATATTTATGTGTTTAATTATGTTATCATTGTTGAGAGTGCCCACTAGTGAAAGTATGATCCCTAGGCCTTGTTTATAAGCATTGAAACACCATTTACAACCAATTCTGCTACATGTTTGATTGCTGCCATTTTTATTTCAGATTGCAGTTACCACTTATAATCATCCATATTACTTGTATTTCACTATCTCTTCACCGAACTAGTGCACCTATCCACCTGACAAGTGTATTGGGTGTGTTGGGGACACAAGAAACTTCTTGTATCTTAATTGCAGAGTTGCTTAAGAGGGATATCTTTGACCTCTTCCTCCCTGAGTTCGATAAACCTTGGGTGATTCACTTAAGGGAAACTTGCTGCTGTTCTACAAACCTCTGCACTTGGAGGCCCAACACTGTCTACAAGAATAGAAGCGTGCGTAGACATCAAGCTCTTTTCTATCGCCGTTGTCGGGGAGGTAAGGTAAAAGGTACTCACATCCTCTGGCTACTAAGCTATCTTCTAGTACTATTGCTGGTGTGTGAGTTCTTGAAGTTATATCCTTTAGATTCTGTAATTATATCTTTTTGTTTCTTGTTTTTATTTTCACTAGTTAGGCTTAATGGAAAACAAAAAAATAGAGAGCTTTATAGTATTTATCTTGAGTTAGGACATGAAGTGTTTGAAGAGAAAATTAAAAAACCTATGGAACTTTATTTGCATGCTAATAGCAATATTATTAGTATGAATTCTTTGAACACCATTATTGCTAATGCTATGGAAAAGTCCAAGCTTGGGGAAGCTGGTTTTGATGAGCATGATCTTTTTAGTCCCCCAAGCACGAAGGAGAAAATTTACTTTGATGATACTATACGTCCAATATATGATGATTACATGATGAATATGATATTTTCAGTCCACCTACTATTGAGGAGAAAATTAATTATGATTACAATATGCCTCCTATATTTGAGGATTATGGTGATGAGAATAATATTGATAGTTATTTTGTTGAATTTGCTCCCACTACAATTAATAAGAATGGCTATGCTTATGTGGAGAGTAATAATTATTTTATGCATGTGGCTCATGATAAGAATGTTTTATGTGATAGTTATATTGTTAATTTTATTTATGATGCTACTGAAAGTTATTATGAGAGAGGGAAACATGGTTTTATGCATCTCAACAATATTAAGTTTCCCCTCTTTATGTTAAAAATCTTGAAATTGCACTTGTTTTACTTTCCTATGCTTGTTGCTTTGTGCTTCCATGTCTTGTTTCTTTACAAGATTCTTTTTCATAGGAAGTGGGTTAGACTTAAAAGTGTTTCGTATTTGCTTTTTGATGCTCTCTTTGGCTTCAAGCTCTTTTCTGGCGCTTACGTGAGCATCTTTTAAAATCACTATGTCTATCTTAATGGCTATAAAGAAAGAGCTTTTGGGAGACAACCCATTATATTTTTGCTTCCAGTTTATTTTTGTTTTGTTGAGTCTTGGAAGTTGTTACTACTGTAACAACCTCTCCTTATCCTTTTTATTTCGTTTTTGTGCCAAGAATAGCCTTTAATAGGAAGAAGGTAAGATTTGGGGAAGTTGCTGTCCCGAAATAGATTTCTGTGATTCGCTGTAAAAAATCATGAAAAAACTCAGAATAGTATTTTGATCTGCAATTTTTTGTGCACATGCCCCAGGTTATTATCTAACTTTTGTTAGTTTTGCACTTTTCGATTTGAGCAACAGAAGATTTTCGAAAAAATCGATCTTTACCTGCTGTTCTGTTTTGACAGATTTCTTCCAATATTTGCATTTGCCTCATGATCTCATTCTTGTTGAGTTCTTTTGGTCGGAAGAGATTTTAGAAGAAGTTGCTATAGTAGCTAATGTTTTAATAGATGTTGTACTTGAGTTAAAACTGAACCAAAACTGGATCTACTATCTTGCGTACACTAATGTTGCTAATAAGAATTGTGTGAAGTTTTGTATGAAGGAAATTTTCAAGTGTAGGGAAAGGAGAATGATGTGATGAGATGAAGGATGGACAAAAGCTCAAAATTGGGGATGCCCATGTCACCCCAAGAAATATCCAAGAAGTACAAGCGTCAAAGCTTGGGGATGCCCAGGGCACCCCCTTCTTCATCAACAAAATATCAGGTCATCTTTCAAGACACTATATTTTTATTGCTTCATATGCTATGTGTTATTCTTGGAGCGTCAGTTGTTTTTGTTTTTAGTTTTGTTTTGTTTGCTGTAGTATATTGTTAGATCCCAGCATGTTTGTCTTGGAGAGAGACACGCTCCGTTTTCATTGCCTAGAACACTCTAGTTTTCACTCTTATTGTTCTGCGAGTGTTCTCTTTTGCTAGTACTGCGTTTAGATTTTGTTTTTCACCTTTATTTTTGTTTAGAACTTTTTAGTTCTTTATAGTTAGGTGTGTTTAGACCTCTGGTCTTTGTTGATTTTTATCTTTGGGAGTTGTTTCAAATATGTTGATTGGTGTTGGAGAAGAGTAAAATATTTCATGCTTATAGTGGTGCAAAAGGAAGCTTGTTTAGACTATGGACTAGACTTTAGCATGTCATGCTAGATATTATTTTGATTATATGCTTAGTAGTTATTGTTGTAGCATGACTTGTCTCAAATGACTGAGAGTGCTTAATGTGTCATTAAAAGAATCATGCATTGTTTTTATCATACAGAAGCATAATATTGTGGTATTCTCCTTTGATGCTTTATTTGGGTTGACTTGGCACATGCTTACACCATGTTATGACTATAAGCCAGCCACCTCAAGCCTCTATGATCATTTAGTTTTTGACTTGTAATATCACTTTATGCTTTGATTAATAATATCTTGTCGTTATGCATGATTATGGCCGTTATTGCTCTCTTAGTTGGTCGCTCTCAGTCTCTTGCTAGCACCTGTACTGAGTATGAGCTCTACTCGTGCATCCAACTCCCAAAAAACTAAAGTTTGCCAATGTGTCTACTATATCTGCCTATTAGCATTTTTGCTATTCTAAGTATATTCATCATGCTTTTATCTATCATCCAAATTAAAAAAAATTGTTATGAGAAAATTAGTTAGTAAAGCTCTCACGAACTTGATGGTACATTTACTTTCTTGCACTTAATAAACTTGACCATTGTGATTCTCTTATGAAGTTATATGCTTGCAAGTTGTAAGTTGAGAGTTAGCACAACCATGCTTTCATGGGGCACATTTTCAATATTGCACTTATTCCTATTTAGTTGATATCATGATCTTTTGTTTATGGATGCCTAGAGGTGTGAAATAAGTTGGAAACTTGTGAGTTCATGGAGTTTGTATATGTGTTAGAGAAATGCCTGGGCCGCTAATGTAAACCATACATCATTCATGGTGGAAATTTACAGCATAACCATAGTGGACATTCGACGACGCATCTCAAAATAAAAAGCTATACCCAATGGTAAATAAAAGAGATGTCGAGGTGTTCATTGTCTGTTTATCCTGTCATTTTAATATGGGAAAGCTTCCATATTATCGGGCAGGAGGTACCCCGTTGGCGTTCTCAATGATACATGTATGCTTACAATGACAAGAACTTACTTGGGACCTAAGTCACGTAGCATGCGGTTTAGGTACTCGTATTCAAGGGACACGAGATTTTCAACTTATGGTTTATCAAGCATATAACTCATACTTGTTCTCACATTAACCTTAACCATTCAAGATGCCAATGATAGGGTAATGAGAGCTCAAAGCTAATAAGTACCATAATTTTTGGAAGCTTTATAAAACTTGAAATCCCTACTTCCCTCTGCGAAGGGCCTTTCTTTTTTACTTTTATGTTGAGTCTTCATCGTCTATCCTTATGCACCAATTAAGAGAGCATAGTTGTCATTCTGAGTATAATGTGCATAGTCCCAAAATTTATTATTGATTGACTCATGATTATGGTATTGCTTGTTCTCAAATTATTTGTATCTAGTCACCCTTTGAACTTTGAAGGTGTCCTATGCATTTATGTTTTGATATTCCATGAGGGACAAGCTGAATATCACTTTGCTATGTTTTCTCTATGCTCAAAACAAACAAATAACTTTCAATGCATTATTATTCTTGATCTTTTGTTTGTGGTACTTTTCATGTTGTAACATGGTTGCTAAGTTCTGTTGTTAGAATTATATCTTTTATGCCCATGTTTAGAGTACTTTGATCTCAGCTTGCAATGCTTTACATTGACTTGATCAAGATTGTGTTGGCTGCATGTCACCTCAAAAATTATTTTTGTTATCACTTACCTACTCGAGGACGAGCAGGAGTTAAGGTTGGGGATGCTTGATACGTTGCAAACGTATCTATAATTTTTGATGCTCCATGCTTGTTTTACACCAATTGCTTTATGTTTTGTTTACACTTCGTGGCATTTTATGCATTTTCTAGAACTAACCTATTAACAAGATGCCACAGTGTCAGTTCCCATTTTCTGCTATTTTTCTATTCCAGGTTTACTGAAGGAAATATTCTCGGAATTGGACGAAACAAAAACCAAAGTTCCTATTTTGCTGACACGAAGACGGAGTCCAAAGGGGAGACGGAGAAGAGCCGGGAGGCGGCCACACTATAGGGTGGCGCGGGCCCAACTCTGGCTACGCCACCGCATGGTGTGGGCCCCCCGGGTGACCTCTGATCTTGCCCTTCCGCCTATGAATTGACATTGACGCAAAAACCCTAAATCAATCGGCATCCATCCACGAAGAGTTCCGCAGCGCCGCCGCCATCGAAGACCAATTTTGGGGAACATAAGTCTCTGTTCCAGCACCCTGCCGGGACGGGGAATTGCCCCTGGAGCCATCTCCATCGACTCCACCACCATTTTCATCGACGTTGCTGATTCCTATGATGAGGAGGGAGTAGTTCTCCCCGAGGCTGAGGGCTCTATCGATAGCTATATGGTTCATCTCTCTCTCCCATGGTGTGATCTTTATGTGATCATGAGATTTGTAATCTAGTTGAATTGGTAGATGTTACTCTTCATCTATTGTGCTACTCAAGTGCTTTTATTAATGTAATCTCCGGAGACACCTTGTCCCACGATGTGAAGTTGATAGTGTGCGCATCGTGTGTGGCTCTTAGGCTAAAGTTTACAGTAATACTTATCATGAGTTATGATTTGAGTTGAATGTCTCTATGAAATTGTGGTGTTTGTCTGGAATTGTCAAGTGCGCTCAAGGTGATAGTGTGGGGCTATCTAGATTGGGAAATGTGAACCTTAAGGAGTGCTTTTATAGCACTACGCATGATTAGTGTTCGTTATCCAACCAGAGAGTAGTTCAGGGTAGCATAGTGAAGAAAGATATTTATGTGTTCAATTATGTTATCATTGTTGAGAGTGTCCACTAGTGAAAGTATGATCCCTAGGGCTTGTTTCTAAGCATTGAAACACCGTTTACAACCAGTTCTGCTACATGTTTGCTTGCTGCCATTTTTATTTCAGATTGCAATTACCACTTATAATCATCCATAGTACTTGTATTTCACTATCTCTTCGCCGAACTAGTGCACCTATACTCCTAACAAGTGTATTGGGTGTGTTGGAGACACAAGAGACTTCTTGTATCTTAATTGCAGAGTTGCTTGAGAGGAATATCTTTGACCTCTTCCTCCCTGAGTTTGATAAACCTCGGGTGATTCACTTAAGGGAAACTTGCTGCTGTTCTACAAACCTCTGCACTTGGAGGCCCAACACTATCTACAAGAATATAAGCGTGCGTAGATGTAGCGATCCAACCTGTTAAGGTAGAATCTCTGTGCTTTTTAGTGCTAGTCCCTGGATCTCGCTAGCACACATAGTTTGATGAATAACAGAATAGCAAATGCATCTTTATTACAACAAATAATCTAGAGTATATCTATTACAAGTCGCAGAGCTCATGGCTTGCATAAGTATAGAGTTTAAAGCAAAGCGGAAACAACTGAAGTAAAAGAGCTCCATCGATGCCATAGGCGAACACGTTGGGTGTTGACTCGCGACCTATCAACGATACCTTACTCGTTGTCGGAGAAACCTGCAACATGAAACGTTGCAGCCACGAATGGTCAATACATTTAGAATTGTATTGGCAGATGTCACTATTTGGTGGATAAATAAATGGCGCCTATTAACTACATGCATATTTGGCTGGTGGATTTTAGGCTAATTTGCGCAAAACCATTGCTTCTTCCTACTTTTCTAGAGATTTTCTTTGAAACATTTTTGGACACACTGGAATCCACCGGGTGCTCTGAATTATGTACACAAGGAATACACCAGGTGCACAGAATCCCTTGTTAACCCATCAAATTTTATTAAGAAATTGGAATGATGAGATCTTCCAAACAGTTCCAGAATCCAGTCGCTCATAGTTGTCCATAACCAGGGACACGGTTAATCGATTAGTTTTACACCCTGCAGGGGCTGTACACTTTACCCACAAGATCCAGTCAGCCTCGTGTTATTCCAAAACCGCCCAGTGGGAATTGGACGAGAGAAGACCAGGATGAGACCTTTGGGAAACAGATTCCTGAGCCTGACTCCGGACCCATACACCTACACATCTACATCTGCTGGTCACGGCAGGTCAAGTTTCAATAATTTAATTCATCAAGACAGAGCCCATATGTCATGTGGTTGTACAAGGAAGCTACTAAACCAGAAACCTGTCCAATCTCTTTTAGCCTGGGTGCTTTCCACCGTGGTGCACAAACACCCTTTCACATGTAACTCGAAACCATTCACCCAGGTGTTTCGTTAAATGTTGTTTTCATTATAACAAAACAAATTTCATTCCTCACCACTCATAATCATGAATCCCAATCCACGCATCTAGTAGCATAACTAAGCAACTACCTACGATGGCGACAAGTAGTAGTTGTGATGATCATATGGCTATCCTACTAGGTTTATATAGCATAGCATATATAACTAAGAAAACATCCTATCCATGCATCTATACTTAAAATAAGGTACATGCATAGGAAAAATATTGGAACAATGAAGTGACACTTGCCTTGGTCGGTGTTCGCGTTCACACAGTCAAAGCAGTCACACGGGTTGCACTCCGAACAATCTAACGTGGAAAACATTCACACAATAGGCATCTAGAGGATACAAGAAACCAATGCACAACAAAAATGAATGTATGCATGATAGAAAACAAATCAATTTTTAATGCGCTTTATAAATAATTTATAATCGATAAATAGAGTCTAAAATAGCTTTTGTTAAGTAACAAATAAACTTGCAGCAAGAAATAGTTTTAAAAAAATTCTACAGGTTCTACTGGTTATAAAAAACTAAAACCTTTTAAATTCAATTGGAATCGCCCAAAAATCATTTACAGATTTTAAAATATAGCCAAAACTCTATAATCACTATTTAAAATATGAAAATCTGAAAGTTACGAAAAATTGAAAAATAACAGTACCAAAATATTCCTCTCATTTTTAGGAATCCAACGGTATATTATTTGCGAAAATCTGAGTTACGGAACAAAAGATATGAATTTTCTAAGATTCGCATAAAATCTGAGTTTTAAAACGAAAATCGTAAACGGAGAGAATATTCTGGGAATATTCCGGGCGACGTGGCAACGCCTGATTGGCTGATACCTCTTCGTCCAGATCACCAATTTAGGCCGTCGGATCTGATGCGAAACGGATGGCTAAGATCTGTTCGCGGGGGAGCTCACCGGTGACAAGTACTCCGGCGAGATCGGCGGCTCAGGCGGGGTCTCCAGCGGTGCTCCGGCTGTCTCCGATGGCGGTGGGGTAGTGGACGACGTGCGGGGGACGACTGTGATCTCGTAGGTGTCCTCTGAGGCATCGGTTTCTTCCCAGAATGGTGGTTAGGTGCAACTGGACGTCAACGTTTGACGACGAACTCCGGCGAGCAATTCCGGCGACTCTAGTGCTCTGTAGAAGGGGAAACGGGTGAGGAGGGTCGGTATAGCATGGAAAAGAGAATAGGGATAAAAGGAAGGCTCGGGAAGATGAATTTGAGCTCTTACCGAGCTCCGGTGCTCCGGCGAGAGATTAGAGCAGCCTGGCGGCTCAAAAAGCTAGGGATTCGGGGGAGAAAGATATAGGGGGTCTGGGGGTATTTATAGGCGAAGTTTCGTGGAAAAGGGGCAAGAAATCAGGTCAAAGTTGGTATTTTCGGATCTGTTCTGTTCCCGTAGGCGGGCTGGATTCGTGGCCAGATCTTGGTGATGACAGGCGGGCCCCGCTGGTCAGGAAAAAAACAAAGAAAAGAAAAAGGTAAAGAGAGGGCGGGCTGGGCTGCTGCTGCTCCCAGGCCGGCGGCGGGTATTATATGCCACACTGGGCGGTGTGGGCGCAAGGTGGCTGGCTGGCTGGGCCTAAATCGGCCCAGTTCGGTCTGGCGGCCGAAAATCCTTTTTTTCCTAAATTCTCTTTTCTTTTTCCTATTTTAGTTTTAAGGCTCCAAAATAGCCAAATAAAATACGAAAAAATTGTAAAAAATCTTGTAGCTCCATAAAGCATTTAGGAATCTATTTCTATGTTAAAAACCAAAATCAAAAGTATTTTTGTGATAACTTAGCCTATTGACTATAAAAGAAATTTGAAAGAAGTAATGGAAACTTTGATGGAAAACAAAACAAATCATTTTGAAAAGTCAAAATATATGAATGATGGCATGATGCACAACAGAATTTCAATAATGAAAATCTGGGATGTTACAGTAGACATCAGGAACAAATAAGCCAAGACCCCCGGGGGGTTTATATACTGGGGAGAGAGGGGTAGGTGGCCGGCCTTAGAGGAAAACCCTAGGCCACTGTCGGCCCCTAGGGGAAACCCTAGTGCGCCTAGCTTCTGGGCCCTGGCCGGCTTGGCCAATGGGCCTAGCCCATTTTCTCTTTCCCATTTTATTTATTTATTTATAAATTAATTCACTTTTAATATTTAATTACTTTAATTAAATACTAAACATATTAACTAATTAATCCTTAGCATAATTCCTTCACCGATACAACTTCGCTAAAGTCCGGGACCTTTCTGGTGTCTTCGGAACCTTTCCGATATTGCCTGGAACTTTTCGATATACCTCATTGTCACTTTCTAATAATTACAAATCTACCCCTAAGCGTCATATACCCTTAAGTGTGACACCCTACGGGTCGGGGAATACCCAGACATGATGGAGACTCCTCTCCGGATCAATGATCAAGAGGGGTTCTTGAAAACCATGCGATCCCTATGTTTCCACAAAACTCTTCGATGACCCCGTCAACTCAGTATTCTATTACCTTTGTCTCACGTTACTAGATCTTGTCTGAGGTTAGATCACCGATATCTCCATATTGTTTGTTCACCCTCGTCTAACAAGTCTTTCAACTCGTTTCATGACATTGCATACTCCGTGACCTAGTCACATGCTTGCAAGCTCGTATATACAACTGTCAAATGAGTGGGCCTAGAGTATCTATCTGTCACGTGGATGGATAAATACCGCTCTTGGTTCACACTCCTCTACCAACTCCTTTGGCATACCCAATATACTCCTTTTCAGTCAACTAGTTACGTGAAGATGGTTGATGCAATCAAAGTAACCTCCAGATGTAGTGATTATCATAGTGACCTCACGGTCTAAGGAACTGATTACTTTGTTTCTTAGTTATATGCAGTGTTGAACTATTGTGACTGATCTAGTTGCATTAATACTACTTTGGGTGCGTGTCCAGCATGTCCAACATGACCTCAATGTTCATTGGCGCATTTGCCCATGACCAGGAAACCTTGACACATGAGCTGGTTAGCTAGAGTTAACCAGGGACCTTTTCCATATACGTCATAGATGTATTAATGTTTCCGCTTAATACATTTATAGCATGACATATAATATTATGAACAAATGAGATATGACACAAAAATATACTTTTATTATTTGCCTCTAGGGCATATCTCCTTCAGTCTCCCACTTGCACTAGAGTATAAAAAGTCTAGTTTACATTCGGTAATGATCTAAAACCCATCGAATGACGGTGTGGATCGAAATTTTCTCGTGGAAGAGGCTTCGTCAATGGTTCTACTAAATTTAGATACGTGTGTACTTTACAAACTCTGACTTTACCATCCTTTACATAATCTCTTATGACATGGTAATGTTGCAGTATATGTTTAACTACGGAATGAGCTCTAAGCTGCTTGGTGTTGGCAATGGCGGCCGTGTTGTCACATAGAGTGTCCACAGGGTCGCCCATGCGTGGAAACACCCAAGCTCAATCACGAGCTTGTGTAGTCGAACTCCTTCGTTAGCCGCTTTGGAGGCGGCCATATACTCTGACTCCATTGTAGATTGAGCCACTAAGTCCTGCTTGCAGCTCTCCGAGTTCACCGCTCCTTGATACGTCTCAAACGTATCTATAATTTTTGATGCTACATGCTTATTTATACACCATTTGCTTTGTGTTTTGTTACACATCGTGGCATTTTTATGCATTTTCTGGAACTAACCTATTAACGAGATGCCACAGTGCCAGTTCCCTATTTTCTGCTGTTTTTGTGTTTCAGAAAAGCTACACAGGATATATTCTTGGAATTGGACGAAACAAAAGACGAAGTTCCTATTTTTTCCAACACGAGACGGAGTCCAAAGCAGAGATGGAGGGGGACCAGGGGCCAGCCACACCATAGGGTGGCGCGGCCAGCCCCTGGCCAGCGCACCAGGTAGTGGGGCCGCCTGGCCCATCTCCTGACGCCGCCCTTCCGCCTATATATTCTCCTCAGCGAGGAAAACCTAAATACCCGATCAATTTTCCACGAAACATACTGCAAGCCACCGCCGTTGTCGACGCGAGATCGGGAGGGTCCAGAAGATCTTCCCGACACCCTGCCGGAGAGGGGAATCACCACCGGAGGCCTTCTTCATCACCATGCATGCCTCCGGAGTGATGCGTGAGTAGTCTACCTTGGACTACGGGTTCATAGCAGTAGCTAGATGGTTGTCATCTCCTCCATGTGCTTCATGTTTAGATCTTGTGAGCTGCCTATCATGATCAAGATCATCGTTGTATAATTCTACATATTGTGTTTGTTGGGATGTGATGAATATTGGTACTTTATCAAGTTGATTTATTGATTTATCATTTCTATGTTGTTTATGATCTTGCATGCTCTCCGTTGCTAGTAGATATCTTGGCCGAGTAGATGCTAGTGACTCCAAGAGGGAGTATTTATGCTCGATAGTGGGTTCATGCCTCTAGTAATCTGGGGGAGTGACAGAAACCTCTAAGGTTGTAGATGTGTTGTTGCTACTAGGGAGAAAACAACAATCTTGTGTTCAAGGACATTTGTATTGTTTACATTACACACTTTCCTTAAGGCAATAATCTATTGCTTGCAACTTAATACCCAACGGTTGCTCAGATGACATCCGGCGGGTGGATTATTAGTCATAGATGCAGGTGGATTACGGTCTATGTATTATGTTGTAATGCCCAAGTGAATCTCATAGTGATCCTCATGACATTTGGATGCTTGCTTTATTCTATCAATTGCCCAATGATACGTCTCAAACGTATCTATAATTTTTGATGCTCCATGCTTGTTTTTACACCATTTGCCTATTGTTTCATTACACTTAGTGGCACTTTTATGCATTTTCCGAAACTAACCTATTAACAAGCGCCACAGTGCCAGTTTCCTGTTTTCTGCTGTTTTTGTGTTTCAGAAGTGATACACAGGAAATATTCTCGGAATTGGACGAAACAAGTTCCTGAAGTCTTATTTTTCCCGGAAGCTTCCAGAGATCCGAAGAAGTGTCGGAGGGGGGCCACCAGGGCCCCACATGCGTGGGTGGCTCGGCCAGCCCCCTCGCCACGCCGGGCCCACGTGAGGGCGCCTGGCCCCTCCTCTGACGACGCCCCTTCGCCTATAAATACCCCCCGATGGGAAAAACCTAAGGGCCCGATCAGATTTCCAGAACACATCGCGATCCACCGCCGCCGTCGACCCGAAGATCGGGAGGGTCCAGAAGCTCTTCCCGGCACCCTGCCGGAGAGGGGAATCGCCACCGGAGGTCTTCTTCATCGCCATGCTTGCCTCCGGAGCGATGAGTGAGTAGTCTACCTTGGACTATGGGTCCATAGCAGTAGCTAGATGGTTGTCTTCTCCACTATGTGCTTCATGTTTAGATCTCATGAGCTGCCCTACATGATTGAGATCACCGTTATGTAATTCTATGATGTTGGTTTGTTGGGATCCGATGAATATTGGTGTTTATGATTAAGTTGCTGTACTGAATTATATCTTTTGTTATCTCTATGTTGTTTATGATCTTGCATGCTCTCCGTTGTTAGTAGCTATCTTGGCCGAGTAGTTGCTAGTGACTCCAAGAGGGGGTATTTATGCTCGATAGTGGGTTCATGTCTCTATTTCACCTGGGGGAGTGACAGAAACCTCTAAGGTGGTAGATGTGTTGTTGCTACTAGGGAGAAAACAACATTCATATGCTCAAGGGCATATGCTTTGTTTACATTACACACTTTGCTTAATGCAATTATCTGTTGTTCGCAACTTAATACTTCTAGGGTGTTCGGATTGATATCCCCGGGAGTGGATTATTAGTCATAGATGCAGTTGGATGGCGGTCTATGTATTTTGTTGTAATGCCCAGAGTAAATCTCATAGTGATCTTCTTGACATATCACGTTATCTTTATTCTATCAATTGCCCAACTGTAATTTGTTTACCCAGCATGTGTTATTTTATCTATGGAGAGACACCACTAGTGAACTGTGGACCCCGGTCCTATTTCCATCATATTGCTATCACCTGTTTACTTTTCTCGCACTGTTTATTTTACTCACATACTATATTGTTTTCCACTCGATACGCTCATAACCTTTGTTTCAAGCAAACCGGTGAGATTGACAACCTCATCGCAAGTTGGGAACAAAGTATTTGTTTGTGTTGTGTGCAGGTTCCGCGTTGCTGCTGGCCAAAGATGAGTCAACAAGTATCGTTAACGGCGCCCTTGTTGGAGTGTTACTAAGCCAGTCCGCATCACCTTCAGTCGTCATTGTCTCTCCTCTCCTGATCGACATTAAACCTTGGTTTCTTAACTGAGGGAAAACTAGCCGCTACACTCATCATACCTTCCTCTTGGGGTTCCCAACGGGCTGGTTATTCACCACGCACAAGGACTTACTGCTCCACGCCAACAGCCTCTTTTCTGGTGCCATCACCAAGTAGCAGCTCCTTTTCTGGCGCCGTTGCCGGGGAGGAAGAGAAGACTTCTGCGAGGGGAGTTCTTCGCACACACATTCTTTACTTTGTTATTTGTTTTGCTTTACTTTATTTATTTTACCTGCATTGCTTTATATCAAAAAACCAAAAAAATTAGAATCCTTGGTAGCTGTTTTTACTTGTTTACTTTTGTTTTGCTGAAATGGCCAACCCTGAAAACACCAAGTTGTGTGACTTCACTAGCACAAACAATAGTGATTTTATCTGCACTCCTATTGCACCACCTGCTACTGCTGCAAACTTTTATGAGATTAAGCCTGCTTTATTGAACCTTGTTATGAAAGAGCAATTCTCTGGTGCTAGTACTGAAGATGCTGCAGCTCAGCTCAACAATTTTGTTGAGCTATGTGAGATGCAGAAATATAAGGATGTTGATAGTGATATTATTAAGCTCAAGTTGTTTCCTTTTTCTTTGAGAGGAAAAGCTAAAGATTGGTTGCTATCTTTGACTAAGAATAGTATTGATTCATGGGCTAAGTGTAAGGATGCTTTTATTGGTAGATACTATCCTCCTGCTAAGATTATAGCTTTGCGCAGCAATATTATGAAGTTTACTCGGTTTGATAATGAACATGTTGCTCAAGCTTGGGAAAGAATGAAATCTATGATAAAGAATTGCCCCACTCATGGACTGACTACTTGGATGATTATCCAAACTTTTTATGCAGGACTGAATTTTTCTTCAAGGAACCTACTTGATTCAGCTGCTGGAGGCACTTTTATGTCCCTTACCTTGGGCGCCGCATCAAAGCTACTCGACAACATGATGGTAAATTATTCTGAATGGCACACTGAGAGAGCTCCACAAGGTAAGAAGGTAAATTCTGTTGAGGAAACCTCTTCCTTAAGTGATAAGATTGATACCATTATGGCTATGCTTGCTAATGATAGGACTCATGTTGATCCTAATAATGTTCCTTTAGCCTCTCTGGTTGCTCAAGAAGAGCATGTTGATGTGAATTTCATTAGAAACAACAATTTTAACAATAATGCTTATAGGAACAATTTTGCTAGTAACAATTATAGGCCGTATCCTTCTACCAATGGTAATGGTTATGGTAACTCTTATGGTAATTCCTACAACAACACTAGGGCCGCGCCCTCCGAGCTTGAGGTAATGCTCAAGGACTTCATCGGTAAGCAAACTGCTTTTAACAAGTCTGTTGAGGAAAAGTTAGGCAAAATTGATATTCTTGCTTCTAAAGTTGATAGCTTTGCTCATGATGTTGAAATTCTGAAATTAAAAGTGTTTCCTAATGATGTGAAAGTGAGCAATGTTGCTGCTGCCGCTAATGCTATCCAAGTTGGAATTGATGAAAATATTAGATTGTTAGCGGAATTGCATGCCAGGTGGGAAAGAGAAGATGAGATGGCTAGAGAGATGAAGGTATGTACTATTACTACCTCTAATGATGTTGCTCCTACTGGTAGCAATCCTATTACTTTGATTGGTGTAGAGAAAACTCCCACTACTTGTGTTAAAAAGCCTAAAACTGCCAAAACTTTTTCTCAAAAGAGTGCTGAATTTTTTCAGAGTGTGGGAGATGATAGCTCTATTTCTTTTAATGACTTTGATGTTGATGGCTGCAATATATCTGAAGTAATTTTGGTCTTGCAAAAGCTTGCTTTGACTCCCAATGCTAGTTCTTTAAATATTTCTTTTACTAAGCATATTACCAATGCTCTCATAAAGATTAGGGATGAAAAGTTGAAGCAAAAAGCTTCTGTTCCCAAGAAGTTAGAAGATGGTTGGGAACCCATCATTGATATGCATGTTAATGGTTATAATTGCCATGCTTTATGTGATCTAGGTGCTAGTATTTCTATCATGCCTAGAAAGATTTATGACATGCTTGATTTACCACCGCTTGAAAAGTGTTATTTTGATGTACCTATTGCTGATGTTGCTAAGAAGAAACCTTTGGGAAGGATTAATGATGTTCTTATTGTGGTTAACAATAACCTTGTTCCCGTTCATTTTCTTGTTATGGACGTTGAATGCCATGCTTCATGTCCTATTATTTTGGGAAGACCCTTTCTTCGAACTGTAGGTGCTATCATTGATATGAGGGAAGACACTATCAAATATCAATTCCCACTAAATAAAGGTATGGAACATTTCCCTAGGAAAAGAAAGAAATTACTTTTTGACTCTATTCTTAGAGCAAATTATGAGCTTGATGCTTCATCACTTGATATTACTCGATTCGCAATTTTCTGCGCCTAGCTCAAAGGCGTTAAAGAAAAGCACTCTTGGGAGATAACCCAATGTTTTATTTTCAGTACTTTTTCTTTTATTTGAGTCTTGGAAGTCATTACTACTGTAATGACCGCTCCTTATCTTGTTTATTTCGTTTTTGTGCCAAGAGAAGCCTCTAATTTGAGTGAGGTAACGATTTGGGGATGTTGCGGTCCTGAAACTGTTTTCGGTGCTGCACCGTAAAAATTCGTGAAAATTCTCTGTTTATCTTTTGGACCTGCGATTTCTTGTGCATATGCCTCAGGTTATATCCAAACTTTTCTTAGTTGAACACTTTTGGATTTGAGCAACAGCAAATCCCTCAAAAATTCGACCTTTATCAGCTGTTGAGTTTTGACAGATTTCTGCCAATATTTGTGTTTGCCACTTTATCGCTTTCTTTTGAGTTCTTTTGATCATGGAACTTTTGGGGAGGTTGCTACAGTAGTATATGCTATATATGAGGTGGTTTTGAGTTGAAACCTAAAGCAAATAGAGGATTGATTATATGTTATGCTTGCACTAATGTTGCTAATAGAATTGTGTTTAGTTTTGTATGAAGGAAGTTTTCAAGTGTAGGGATTGGAGAATGATGAGATGAGTTGAAGAATGGACAAAAGCTCAAGCTTGGGGATGCCCATGCATCACCCCAAGAAATATCCAAGAAGTACAAGCGTCAAAGCTTGGGGATGCCCCCGAGGCACCCCTTCTTCATCGGCAAAGATCAGGTCACCTTTCAAAGCACTATATTTTTATTGCTTCATGCACTATGTGTTTTTCTTGGAGCGTCAGTTGTTTTAGCTTTCTTAGTTGGTTTAGTTTGTTTGTTTTCTGCAATAAATGGTTGGACCCCAACAAACTTTTTTTGGAGAAGTTGCTTGTTTTCATTTGCAAAGAACGCCCTAGTTTTCACTCTTATTAAAAATCAAGTGTTCTACTTTTTCTACTACTGCTTTTGGTTTTCATTTTCGCCTTGATTTGCATTCAGATCTTGTCATATCTTTTCATCAAGGTGTATTCTAGCCTCTGATCTTTATTGGTTTTCATCAAAAGAGGTGTTTATAAAAATTTCAAATGGTGTTGGAAAAGAGAAAAAGCTTTGTGCAAAATAGTGGTACAAGAAGGAGCTTGTGTAGACTGCGGCTTAGGCTTTTTCATGTCATGCTTGATGTCTTTTTGATAGTATGCTTAGTGGTTTTGCTGTAGCATGACTTGTCTCAAATAACTGAGATTGCCTAATGAGCCTTTGAAAAAAATCATGCGTTGTTTTTTATTGTATGGAAGCATTATTCTGGTTTTCTCCTTGATGCTTTATTTGGGTTGACTTGGCGCATGCTCACACATGTTAGACTCTTACAAAGTCGCCATTAGCCTTCATGATCATTTATTTTTTGACTTTTGATGCCATCGTATGCTTCTTTTAATGTCACTTTGTCGCTTTGCATGATTATGGCCATTATTGCTCTCTTAGTTGGTCGCTCCCAGTCTTTTGCTAGCCCTCGCCTTGTACTGAGTATGAGCTCTACTCGTGCATCCAACTCCTAAAAGCCAAAGTTTTCCAAAGTGTCCACCATACATACCTACTAGCAATTGCTATTCCAAGTAAATTTGACTTGCTTTTATTTTCTCTTCAAATTAAACTCTTACCAGTGTTATGCGAAATTCGGTTAGTAAAGCTCTCACGAACCGGAAGGCACACTTCACTTTTTCCTGTTCTTAAAAATTTGACATTGTGGTCTCTTATGTTGAGTTGTTATGCTTGCAAGTTGTAAGTTAGATTCTAGCCCAGCCATGCAGTCATGGGGCAAGCTTTCCACATTGCACTTCTTATTTGAGTTGATATCGTGATCTTTTGTTTATGGATGCCCGCGGTGTGAAATGAATTGGGAATCTTGTGGGGATCATGGAGTTTGTATATGTGTTAGGGAAACGCCGGGCCGCCAATCTAAGCCATGCATAATTCATGGTGGAAATTTGCAGCATACCCATGGTGAACATTCGATGACGCATCTCACAATAAAAAGCTAAACAATATAGCAAATAAAAGAGATGTCGAGGTGTTCATTGTCTGCTTGTCCTGTCATTTTGGTGTGGGCTTGTTCCATGTCATCGGGCACGGAGGTACCCCATTGGCGGTTCTCAATGATATGCATATACTTACAATGACAAGAGCCTTGCTTGGGACTCTAAGTAAAGTAGCATGAGGTTTGGGTACTCGTATTCACGGGGCACGAGG
The DNA here is from genome assembly GCA_007115705.1 of Dactylis glomerata. Lineage (NCBI taxonomy): Eukaryota > Viridiplantae > Streptophyta > Magnoliopsida > Poales > Poaceae > Dactylis > Dactylis glomerata. The sequence continues at coordinate 2,242,149 of QXEO01000905.1, read as the reverse complement.
TTTTCAACTTATGACTTGTCAAGCATATGCATCATAATTGTTCTCGCATTAACTTTAACCATTCAAGATGCTTATGATGGGGGCAATGAGAGCTCAAAGCCGGTAAGTACCATAATTTTTGAAGGTTATAAAACTTGCAATCACTGCTTCCCTCTGCGAAGGGCCTTTCTTTTACTTTTATGTTGAGTCACCACCTTCTTTCTTTATGCACCATTAAGAGAGCATAGTTGTCATTCTTAGTGTGATATGCATTGTCCCAAAGTTCATTGATTGATTCATATTGTTGGTTTCACTTGTTCTTAAATTATTTGTATCTAGTCGCCCTCTTAAACTTGAAGGAGTCCTATGCATTTATGTTTTGCTCTCTTTGAAGGACAAGCTGAAAACCATTTGTATGTTTTTCCTTATGATTTGAACACACATTTGACTTTTCATTGTTTCATTTTTATGATCTTTTGTTTGTGTTCATTTACATGTTTACAACATGGTTGCTAAGTTCTTATTGTCATGATTATATCTTCATGCCCATGTTTTAAGTTCTATTGATCCCAGCTCACCAATGCTTACATATATGATCAAGATTGTGTAGGTGCATGTCACCTCAAAAATTATTCTTTTGTTATCACTTACCTACTCGAGGACGAGCAGGAGTTAAGCTTGGGGATGCTTGATACGTCTCAAACGTATCTATAATTTTTGATGCTCCATGCTTGTTTTTACACCATTTTCCTATTGTTTCGTTACACTTAGTGGCACTTTTATGCATTTTCCGGAACTAACCTATTAACAAGCGCCACAGTGCCAGTTTCCTGTTTTCTGCTGTTTTTGTGTTTCAGAAGTGATACACAGGAAATATTCTCGGAATTGGATGAAACAAGTTCCTGAAGTCTTATTTTTCCCGGAAGCTTCCAGAGATCCGAAGAAGTGTCGGAGGGGGGCCACCAGGGCCCCACACGCGTGGGTGGCGCGGCCAGCCCCCTGGCCGCGCCGGGCCCACGTGAGGGCGCCTGGCCCCTCCTCTGACGACGCCCCTTCGCCTATAAATACCCCCCGACGGGAAAAACCTAAGGGCCCGATCAGATTTCCAGAACACATCGCGATCCGCCGCCGCCGTCGACCCGAAGATCGGGAGGGTCCAGAAGCTCTTCCCGGCACCCTGCCGGAGAGGGGAATCGCCACCGGAGGTCTTCTTCATCGCCATGCTTGCCTCCGGAGCGATGAGTGAGTAGTCTACCTTGGACTATGGGTCCATAGCAGTAGCTAGATGGTTGTCTTCTCCACTATGTGCTTCATGTTTAGATCTCATGAGCTGCCCTACATGATTGAGATCACCGTTATGTAATTCTATGATGTTGGTTTGTTGGGATCCGATGAATATTGGTGTTTATGATTAAGTTGCTGTACTGAATTATATCTTTTGTTATCTCTATGTTGTTTATGATCTTGCATGCTCTCCGTTGTTAGTAGCTATCTTGGCCGAGTAGTTGCTAGTGACTCCAAGAGGGGGTATTTATGCTCGATAGTGGGTTCATGTCTCTATTTCACCTGGGGGAGTGACAGAAACCTCTAAGGTGGTAGATGTGCTGTTGCTACTAGGGAGAAAACAACATTCATATGCTCAAGGGCATATGCTTTGTTTACATTACACACTTTGCTTAATGCAATTATCTGTTGTTCGCAACTTAATACTTCTAGGGTGTTCGGATTGATATCCCCGGGAGTGGATTATTAGTCATAGATGCAGTTGGATGGCGGTCTATGTATTTTGTTGTAATGCCCAGAGTAAATCTCATAGTGATCTTCTTGACATATCACGTTATCTTTATTCTATCAATTGCCCAACTGTAATTTGTTTACCCAGCATGTGTTATTTTATCTATGGAGAGACACCACTAGTGAACTGTGGACCCCGGTCCTATTTCCATCATATTGCTATCACCTGTTTACTTTTCTCGCACTGTTTATTTTACTCGCATACTATATTGTTTTCCACTCGATATGCTCATAACCTTTGTTTCAAGCAAACCGGTGAGATTGACAACCTCATCGCAAGTTGGGAACAAAGTATTTGTTTGTGTTGTGTGCAGGTTCCGCGTTGCTGCTGGCCGAAGACGAGTCAACAAGTATCGTTAACGGCGCCCTTGTTGGAGTGTTACTAAGCCAGTCTGCATCACCTTCAGTCGTCATTGTCTCTCCTCTCCTGATCGACATTAAACCTTGGTTTCTTAACTGAGGGAAAACTAGCCGCTACACTCATCATGCCTTCCTCTTGGGGTTCCCAATGGGCTGGTTATTCACCACGCACAAGGACTTACTGCTCCACGCCAGCAGCCTCTTTTCTGGCGCCATCACCAAGTAGCACCCAACTATAATTTGTTTACCCAGCATGTTATTTATCTTATGGAGAGACACCACTAGTGAACTATGGACCCCAGTCCATTCTTTTACATTATTATTACCGTTTACCATTTACTCGCTTTATTTACATTCTTACAAACTACTATCTTTTACCACTCGATACGCTTAATCCTTTGTTTACAACAAACCGGTGAGATTGACAACCTCATTGTAAGTTGGGGCAAAGTACTTGGTTGTGTTGTGTGCAGGTTCCACGTTGCTCCTGGTGCAGAGCTATGCCCCAGACGAGGCGCCATATATAAATTGTCTAGAGCTGTCGCAAAGCTAGCGAGCATCAACCTTCGGAAGTTGGTTCTTTCTCCTACTGGTTCAATAAACCTTGGTTTCATACTGAGGGAAGACTTGCTGCTGTGCTCATCATACCTTCCTCTTGGGGTTCCCAACTGGGCGGTCATCTACACGCCATCAAGCAATTTTTCTTGCACTGTTGCCGGGGAGAAAGAGGATTTCTGCAAGGGGAGTCTCTCACTTCCAATCTTTTACTTTATTATTGTTTTGCTTTATTTTATTTTTGCTTGCATCTTTTTATCAAAAATACAAAAAAATAGTTCCTTTTATAGTTGGTACTTCATTACTTTTAGTTCATTATGTTGTCCCCTAAGTACGCTCTGGAGGACCTTTCAATAGGTAGTGGTCCTATAGTTGGGAAAGGTAACATTGAGGAGTTCTTTAATCATGTTAGTATGCATAAAGATGTTGAGGAAAGATCTTTAGCCGAGCTTGCTCCTAGTTATGAAGTTGTTGCTGCTTATTTAGTTCACATGTTGGAGGCTAGGCTTGTTAACCTTAATCCTTTTATGCAACAAATGTTTCTTAAGCTTCATGATATCGAAGACTCTGAAAAGAAAGATTTTATTTTGGAGACTTTGCGTAGAGAATTTAGAGATGTTGTTATAGAAGCTAGGAAAGTTTTTGAGCATTTTAATATGCTTGGCTCACATGTAGAGGTTGTTGGTACAAATAAGGAAGAAATCAAAGTACCAATACCTTTCAAGCTTGTGGGATTGCATGAAGCTTTGGAAAAGAACTTTGAATGGATTGTTCCTGAAAACCCTTTTGATGAAAGTAGTGAACCCAAAAGTGTTCATAAGGAATCTTCAAAAACTCATTTGGATACAATACAATTCCTTGTTGAAAAGACTTCTGCAATTGATCTTAATGCTTCATTTGAAAATACTTGATTTCCACTTTATGCGCCTAGCTCAAAGGCGTTAAAGAAAAGCACTCTTGGGAGATAACCCAATGTTTTCTTTTCAGTACTTTTTCTTTTTGTTGAGTCTTGGAAGTTATTACTACTGTAATGACCTCTCCTTATCATTTTTATTTTGTTTTTGTGCCAAGAAGAACCTCTAATTTGAGGAAGGCAAGATTCGGGGAAGTTGCTGTCCTGAAACAGATTTCTGCACTGCACCGTAAAAACTCGTGAAAATTCTCAAAATATCTTATTGATCTGCAATTTCTTTTGCACATGCCCCAGGTTATTTCCAAACTTTTATTAGTTTTGCACTTTTCGATTTGAGCAACAGAAGGTCCTCAGATTAATCGATCTTTGTCAGTTGTTCTATTTTGATAGATTTCTGCCACTATTTGTGTTTGCCTCTCGATCGCTTTCTTTTTTAGTTCTTTTGATCACGGAACTTCTGAGGAAGTTGCTACAGTATCTTATGCTTTAATGTATGGTATATTTGAGTTTGAAACTGAACCAAAATAGTAGATTTACTATCATGCTTACACTAATGTTGCTAATAGAATTGTGTGAAGTTTTGTATGAAGGAAGTTTTCAAGTGTAGGGAAAGGAGAGTGATGAGATGAGATGAAGTATGGACAAAATCTCAAGCTTGGGGATTCCCATGTCACCCCAAGAAATATCCAAGAGGTACAAGCGTCGAAGCTTGGGGATGCCCCGAGGCACCCCTTCTTCATCGGTAAAAATCAGGTCACCTTTCAAGACACTATATTTTTATTGCTTCGTATACTATGCGTTTTTCCTGGAGTGTCTTTCCGTTTGCTTTCAGTTTTCTTTTGTTTTGTTTGCTGCAATAAATGGTTGGACCCCAACAAATTTCTTTTAAAGAAGACACACTCTATTTTTCATTGCCAAGAACACTCTAGTTTTCACTCTTATCGTTCAACGAGTGTTCTCTTTTTCTAGTACTGCGTTTAGCTTTCGTTTTTCGCCTTGATTTTTGTTCAGATCTTGTTATATCTTTGTATCAAGGTGTATTTAGACCACTGGTCTATGTTGGTTTTCATCTTAAAGAGTTGATTCAAAAAGGTTTGAATGGTGTTGGAAAAGAGAAAAAGTTCTATGACTATAGTGGTACAAATGGGAGCTTGTTTAGACTATGGCTTAGACTTATGCATGTCATGCTTGATGTTATTTTGATAGTATGCTTAGTAGTTTTTCCTGTAGCATGACTTGCCTCAAATGACTGAGATTGCTTAATGTGCCTTTGAAAGAATCATGCGTTGTTTTTATTATATGGGAGCATATTATTGTGGTTTTCTCCTTTGATGCTTTATTTGGGTTGACTTGGCGCATGCTTACAACATGTCTGACTTTACCAAGTCGCCATAAGCCTCTATGATCATTTGGTTTTTGACTTGTGATACCACTTTATGCTTCGGTTAATGATGTTTTGTCGCTATGCATGATTATGGCCGTTATTGCTCTCTTAGTTGGTTGCTCCCAGTCTTTTGCGAGCCTTCATTTTGTACCGAGAGGGAATACTTCTCGTGCATCCAACTCCCAAAAACCAAGTTTATTCCAATGAGTCCACTATAAATTCCTATGCATGGTATTTGGAAGCCATTCCAAGTAAATTTTCATGTGCTACCTTTCAAAAAACCTTCAAAATACTTCTCATTTTGTGACACTGTTTTCAGCTCATGGGGACGTAGTGGTCGGATTTGCTATCTTCCATATTGTTTTATTCCAAAAAATAAAAAAATAAAAAAAGAAAAGAAAAAAGGCACTCCTCCATGGTATGTAAAAGTTGGTGGGCACCCGATGGAATCGGTTAGCCATGGTTTGTGAAAGGAAAAGTGGGGAGGAGTGCCAAGCTTTATAAAAGAGCACAAGAGTGCCAATCTCTCTCTCTCTCAAAAGTTCTTAGTATGGAAGATAGTAAGAACCCCATTGCCAGTCGTTGACAAGAACAACCACCTCTCAAAACAAATTTTTATCTCTCTGTTTTACAAATGAAAAGCTCTAGCACATGTTTAATCATTGTTTCCCTCTGCGAAGGCCCTTTCTTTTACTTTTATGTTGAGTCTCCACCTTCTACCTTTATGCACCGTCTAAGAGAGCATAGTTGTCATTCTGAGTTTAATGTGCATAGTCCCAAAATTTATTATTGATTGAATCATGATTATGGTTTTGCTTGTTCTTAAATTATTTGTTCTTAAATTATTTGTATCTAGTCGCCCTCTTAAACTTGAAGGTGTCCTATGCATTTATGTTTTGCTATTCCATGAAGGACAAGCTGAAAACCACTTTGCTATGTTTTTCTATATGGTTGAAACACACACTTGACTTTCAATGCATTATTACTCATGATATTTTGTTTTTGTTACTTTTCATGTTATAACATGGTTGCAAAGTTTTATTGTCAAGATTATGTCTCTTATGCCCATGTTTTAAGTACTTTGATCTCAGCACTCAATGCTTTACATCATTTGATCAAGATTGTGTTGGTGCATTTCACCTCAAAAATTATTGTTTTGTTATCACTTACCGACTCGTGGACGAGCAGGAGTTAAGCTTGGGGATGCTTGATATGTCTCAAACGTATCTATAATTTTTGATGCTCAATGCTTGTTTATACACCATTTGCTTTGTGTTTTGTTACACTTCGTGGCATTTTTATGCATTTTCCAGAACTAACCTATTAACGAGTTGCCATAGTGCCAGTTCCCTGTTTTCTGCTGTTTTTGTGTTTCAGAAAATCTATATAGGAAATATTCTCGGAATTGGACGAAATAAAAGCTGAAGTTCCTATTTTTCCCGACACTAGACGGAGTCCAAAGATGAGACGGAGGCGGACCAGGGGCCAGTCACACCATGGGGTGGCACGACCAGCCCCTAGCCCATGCCACCAGGTGGTGGGGCTGCCTGGCCCACCTCCTGACACTGCCTTTCTGCCTATATATTCTCCTCGGTGAGTAAAACCTAAATACCCGATCAATTTTCCACGAAACATACTGCAAGCCACCGCCGTCGTCGACGCGAGATCGGGAGGGTCCAGAAGCTCTTCCCAGCACCCTGTCGGAGAGGGCAATCACCACCGGAGGCCTTCTTCATCACCATGCCTGCCTCTGGAGTGATGTGCAAGTAGTCTACCTTGGACTACGGGTCCATAGCAGTAGCTAGATGGTTGTCATCTCCTCCATGTGCTTCATGTTTAGATCTTGTGAGGTGCCTATCATGATCAAGATCATCGTTGTGTAATTCTACATGTTGTGTTTGTTGGGATCCAATGAATATTGGTACTTTGTCAAGTTGATTTATTGATTTATCATCTCTATGTTGTTTATGATCTTGCATGCTCTCCGTTGCTAGTAGATATCTTGGCCGAGTAGATGCTAGTGACTCCAAGAGGGAGTATTTATGCTCGATAGTGGGTTCATGCCTCTAGTAATCTGGGGGAGTGACAGAAACCTCTAAGGTTGTAGATGTGCTGTTGCTACTAGGGAGAAAATAACAATCTTGTGTTCAAGGACATTTGTATTGTTTACATTACACACTTTGCTTAAGGCAATAATCTGTTGCTTGCAACTTAATACCCAACGGTTGCTCGGATGACATCCGGCGGGTGGATTATTAGTCATAGATGCAGTTGGATTACGGTCTATGTATTATGTTGTAATGCCCAAGTGAATCTCATAGTGATCCTCATGACATTTGTATGCCTGCTTTATTCTATCAATTGCCCAACTGTAATTTGTTTACCTAGCTTGTTATTTATCTTATGGAGAGACTCCACTAGTAAACTGTGGACACCGGTCCATTCTTTTACATTGTTATTACCGTTTACCATTTACTCGCTTTATTTACATTCTTGCAAACTACTATCTTTTACCACTCGATACGCTTAATCCTTTGTTTACAGCAAACCGGTGAGATTGACAACCTCACTGTAAGTTGGGGCAAAGTACTTGGTTGTGTTGTGTGTAGGTTCCACATTGCTGCTGGTGCAGAGTGATGTCTACGCACGCGTTTGTTCCTGTAGACAGTGTTGGGCCTCCAAGTGCAAAGGTTTGTAGAATAGCCGCAAGTTTCCCTTAAGTGGATCACCCAAGGTTTATCGAACTCAGGGAGGAAGAGCTCAAAGCTATACCTCTCAAACAACCCTGCAATTACGATACAAAAAGTCTCTTGTGTCCCCAACACACCCAATACACTTGTCAGATGTATAGGTGCACTAGTTCGGCGAAGAGATAGTGAAATACAAGTAGTAGTAATGATTATAAGTAGTAAATGTAATCTGAAATAAGTGTCGCTGCGAGCAAACATGTAACAAAACTGAATATAAACGGTGTGCAAAGCTTGGAAATAAGGTCTAGGGATCGTACTTTCACTAGTGGACACACTCTCAACAAATATAACATAATTGAACCAATAGATGCTATCATCAATATGCAACTCAAAACAATTCTCCAATGGATAACAAACACTAATCATGCGTAGGGCTACGAAGCACTCCTCAAAGTTCGTATTTCCTCAAACTAGATTGTCCCACACTGTCACCATGAACGCACTAGATGGTTCCAACAAACACCAACAATTCATAGAGACATTAACCAAAAAGACACACATGATGCACACACTGTCACCTTCACACCATGATACAAGGTATCTCCGGAGTTTACAAATATAAAGCACGGGAGTAGCATAATATCCGAATAATAACATCTACCAATTCAACTTGATACAAAGTTCACGATCACATAAAGATCACATCATGGGAGAGAGAGGTGAACCACATAGCTACGGTAGAGCCCTCATCCCCGGGGGAGAACTACTCCCTCTCATCATAGAAGACAGCAAGGCTGATGGAGATGGTGGTGAGGTCGATGGAGACGGCAGAGACGGCGATGGAGAACGATGGAGATGGCTCCGGGGGCACTTCCCCGTCCTGGTAGGGTGTCCGAATAGAGACTTCTGTCCCCCGAAATTCATCGGCAGCGGCGGCGGAGCTGTGGAACTCTTCTGGAAATTTCGCCGATTGTTTTAGGGTTTTCCGTCGGGAGGCTTTTTATAGGCGAATGGGCGTTGTCAGGAGGCGACGAGGGTGGTCTCACCATAGGTGAGCACGGCCAGGGGCTGGGCCGCGCCCCCTCATGGTGAGGCTGGCCCCTGGCCCCCCTCCGGCTCCCGTTCGGTCCTCGTCCTTCCTTCGGGCAAAATAGGAGTTTCTGAACTTGTTTTGTCCAATTCTGAGAATATTTCCTGTGTAGCTTTTCTGAAACACAAAAACAACAGAAAACACGGAACTGGCACTGTGGCATCTTGTTAATAGGTTAGTTCCGGAAATCGCATAAAAACACCACGAAGTGTAACGAAACACAAGGCAAATGTTGTAAAAACAAGCATGGAGCATCAAAAATTATAGATATGTTTGAGACGTATCAAGCATCCCAAGCTTAACTCCTGCTCATCCTCGAGTAGGTAAGTGATAACAAAGAATAATTTTTGAGGTGGCATGCACCATCACAATCTTGATCATCTAGGTAAAGCATTGAGTGGTGAGATCAAAGAACTTAAAACATGGGCATGAAAGACATAATCCTGATAGAAGAAACTTAGCAACCATGTTATAACATGAAAAAGAACACAAACGAAAGATCATGAATAATGAAACAATGAAAGTCAAACGTGTGTTCAAATCATATGGAAAACATAGCAAATGGTTTTCAGCTTGTCCCTCATGGAATAGCAAAACATAAATGCATAGGACACCTTCAAGTTTAAGAGGGCGACTAGATACAAATAATTTAAGAACAAGTGAAACCATAATCATGAATCAATCAATGATAACTTTGGGACAATGCACATTATACTCAGAATGACAACTATGCTCTCTTAGACGGTGCATAAAGGTAGAAGGTGGAGACTCAACATAAAAGTAAAAGAAAGACCCTTCGCAGAGGGAAGCAGTGATTAAACATGTGCTTGAGCTTTTCGTTTGTAAAACAGAGAGATAAAAATTTGGTTTTGAGAGGTGGTTGTCTTTGTCAACGACTGGCAATGGGGTTCTTACTATCTTCCATACAAAAATGAAGCAAGTTTTTGAGAGAGATTGGCACTTTTGTGCTCATTTATAAAGCTTGGCACTCCTCCCCACCTTTTTTCCTTTCTCAAACCTTGGCTAACCGATTCCATCGGGTGCCCACCAACATTCACATACCATGGAGGAGTGCCCTTTTTTCTTTTCTTTTTTTCTTTTTTTTCTTTTTGGAATAAATCAATATGGAAGATAGCAAATCCGACCACTACGTCCCCATGACCTGAAAACAGAATCACAAAACAAGAAGTGTTTTGAAGGTTTTTTGAAAGGTAGCACATGAAAATTTACTTGGAATGGCTTGCAAATACCATGCATTGGAATTTCTAGTGGACACTTGGAACAACTTGGTTTTTAGTAGTTGGATGCACGAGTGGAGCCCATACTCAGTACAAAATGAGGGCTAGCAAAAGACTGGGAGCGACCAACTAAGAGAGCAATAACGGCCATAATCATGCATAGCGACAAAACATCATTGAAAGAAGCATAAAGTGGTATCACAAGTCAAAAACCAAATGATCATAGAGGCTATAGGCGACTTATTTTGTAGTCAACATGTGTAAGCATGTGCCAAGTCAACCCAAATAAAGCATCAAAGGAGAAAACCAAATAAATGCTTCCATATAATAAAAACAACGCATGATTTTTTCAAAGGCTCATTAAGCAATCTCAGTCATTTGAGACAAGTCATGCTACAGAAAAAATCACTAAGCATACTATCAAAACACAATCAAGCATGGCATGCAAAAGTCTAAACCGCAGTCTAAACAAGCTCCTTTTTGTACCACTTTTTTGCATGAAACTTTTTCTCTTTTCCAACACCATTCGAACCTTTTCGAAACAACTCTTTTGATGAAAACAAACATAGACCAGAGGTCCAAATACACCTTGATGCAAAGATATAACAAGATCTGAATGAAAGTCAAGGCGAAAAACAAAAGCTAAATGCAGTAGCAGAAAAAGAGAACACACGTTGAACGATAAGAGTGAAAACTGGAGTGTTTTGGCAATGAAAAACGGAGCATAGCTCTCTCCAAAAAAAACATGATGTGATCCAACCATTTACTGCAGCAAACAAAGCAAAAGAAAACTTAAAAAAAAGTAAATATGCTCCAAGAAAAATGCATAGTGCATGAAGCAATAAAAATATAGTGTTTTGAAAGGTGACCTGATTTTTGCCGATGAAGAAGGGGTGCATCGGGGCATCCCCAAGCTTTGACACTTGTACTTCTTGGATATTTCTTTGGATGACATGGGCATCCCCAAGCTTGATATTTTGTCCATTCTTCATCTCATCTCATCATTCTCCAATCCCTACACTTGAAAACTTCCTTCATACAAAACTCAACACAATTCTATTAGCAACATTAGTGTAAGCATAATAATGAATCAACCCCTTTTGCTTCAGATTTAAACTCAAAACCACCACATATAAAGCATATACTACTGTAGTAACTTCCCCAAAAAGTTCCGTGATCAAAAGAACTCAAAAAGAAAGTGATCGAGAGGCAAACACAAATAGTGGCAGAAATCTGTCAAAACAGAACAGCTGACAAAGGTAGATTTTTCCGAGGACCTTCTGTTGCTCAAATCGAAAAATGAAAAACTAATGAAAGTTTGGATATAACCTGGGGCATATGCACAAGAAATCGCAGGTCAAAAAGATATTCTGAGAATTTTCATGAATTTTTACGGTGCAGCACCGAAATCTGTTTCAGGACAGCAACTTCCCCAAATCTTACCTCACTCAAATTAGAGGTTTCTATTGGCACAACAACAAAATAAAAATCATAAGGAGCAGTCATTACAGTAGTAATAACTTCCAAGACTCAAATAAAATAAAAATAACTGAAAGTAAAACAATGGGTTATCTCCCAAGAGTGCTTTTCTTTAACGCCTTTGAGCTAGGCGCGGTAATTTGAAAAGATGCTCATGTAGGCGTCGGAGAAGAACTTAAGGCAAATGCGCCACAAAAGAACTTGAAGCAAGAGAGAGCATAAAAAAGGAAATATGAAACACATTTAAATCTAAACCACTTCCTATGAAAAATAGTCTTGTAAAGAGACAAGTCATGAAAGCGCAAAGCAAAAAGCATAGGAAGGCAAAACAAGTACAACTTCAAGAATTGCAACAAAAAGAGGGGAAACTCAATATTGTTGAGATCCATCAAACCATGTTTCCCTCTCTCATAGTAACTTTCAGTAGCATCATGAATAGAATTAACAATATAACTATCACATAAAGCATCCCTATCATGAGCCACATGCATAAAAGAATTAATACTCCCCACATGAACAATCGTAGTAGGAGCAGATTCAACAGAATAATTATTCTCATCACCATAATCATCAAAAATAGGAGGCATATTGTAATCATAACTAATTTCCTCCTCAAAAGTAGGTGAACTGAAAATATTATACTCATCATTGTAACCATCATAAACTAGAGGTTTTGTATCTTCACAAGCTAGAGAACAGCTATTTCGCAAAGCATATTCATCAAACATATCATCATAAGAAGGAACATGGATAGTACTAATGGTACAACAATTATTAACCTTAGAATCGGTACCAAAAAGATTTTCAATATCAAAAGTAGAGTGCTTTTCCAAATCATGATCACTAACATAGGTAACAGGCATAGGAACATCATCAAAATCAGAATTATCGTAATCTATAATAGGAGCAACATGCTTAGGGGAAGATACCGTTTCCTCTCGCCTTTTACTCCTCTTCTTCTTCTTATTCTTACTCTTCTTACTCTCTCCTTTAGGAGGGAGAGGCTTGAAAGGCATCTTCTCCACATAATTTGGTTTGCCGACAGAAACAACAGAAGAAACTTTGGAGGATTCCTCCTCTCTATTAATAAGATAGAAACATCTATCAGGGCTGTCATAGCTTGGCAAAACATCATGTTTTATAACATTTTGTATGTAAGTATTTGCGAGGCAATCTTTAACACAATAGAGATGACAACCACGAAGGCTGCTATTAATATAAAAAACACTCATATCAACCAAAAAAATCTTTCAAGATATCTCTTCACACCCCAAAAACAAAGTAAGCTCATCATGCTGATTGAGAGTAATCTTGTCATCACAATACAAATTTATATTACTCATTCGATTAAAAGAGTCACGATATTGGCTTCAGCATTGAAAATTAAAATGACCTGTGTCATCGCAAAGTTCACAAAGAAAAGGATAAAGCTCACAAACCTTTTCACCAAGCTCATCTAGAGCCTTGAGCCACATTCGGGTTTCTTCATTTCCGTGGTGGATACAATAATCTTCCTTGTTGTGACTCTGTTCACACGGTCTATGTACTCCACAAAAATTAACATGCTTATAAGAAGTAGTACTTTCAGAAATTTGAGCATGTTTATTGCAATCATCAATAACAATATCACTTTCTATGCAAGTGTATTTAAAAGGTTCATGATACACGTCCCCATTTCCCTTAGGGACGTTAATATGGGAATCAAAGGCGCTAAAGCAATTAACCATAATCTGAGGATCAAGACCATATTTAGCACTAAGCTCTTGAAAATTAGCAGTTTCAGCGAAAGACTTAATGCAATCATACTCGTAATTTATACCTGATCCTTTACCTTTGTCGCTATCCCAATCTTCGATATTGCTTTGAATTGTTTCAAGCAGATCCCACTTGGCGTCAACATCCTTGCTTGTGAAAGACCCATCAAAGCATGCATCTAGATAGTCCTGGTAATATCCTGAAAGCCTTGCATAAAAATTATTAATAACAATATTACGGGGAAGATCATGAATAGGACATTTGAGCATTAGTGACTTCAATCTTCCCCACGCTTGGGCAATGCTTTCTCCCTCATGCGGATGAAAATTATAAATATAATTCCTATCTTTATAAACCTCACTAGAAGGATAGAATTTAGAATAAAAGAGAGGTACAATTTCCTCCCAATCAATAGGTCGGCCATCCTTCAGTGTTTTATACCATTCCGCAGCTCTGCCCTTCAATGATAAAGAGAATAGCTTCTTCTTAACTCGGTTCATCGAAATACCTGCACACTTGAACAACTCGCATAATTCATGTATAAAGAGCAAATGATCACCGGGATGGACAGTTCCATCTCCTAAATAGCAGTTATTCATAGCACGGTCGACAATTTTCATAGGTATTTTAAAAGGATGAGGAGCACAAGCATCATTAGAAACATCACATATGGGAGATAAAATATCATCATAGCAAACTTTCTCCACTAAAGCTAAGGAACTAAAAATATCATGCTTAACAAAACCAGCTTCCCCAAGCTTAGACTTTTCTATAGCATTAGCAATAACGGTGTTCAAAGCATTCATACTAACAACACTATTAGCATGCAAATTAGGCTCCAAAGGTTTTTCAATTTTCTCTTCAAACACTCCATATCCAAACTCAGGAAAAATACTATAGAACTCTTTGTTTTCCATTAAGCCTAACTAGTGAAAATAAAAACAAGAAACAAAAAGATATAATTGCAGAATCTAAAGGAAATAACATCGAGCACTCACACAGGAGGATGCGAGTACCTTTTACCTTACCTCCCCGGCAACGGCGCCAGAAAAGAGCTTGATGTCTATGCACGCGTCTGTTCCTGTAGACAGTGTTGGGCCTCCAAGTGCAGAGGTTTGTAGAACAGCAGCAAGTTCCCCTTAAGTGGATCACCCAAAGTTTATCGAACTCAGGGAGGAAGAGTTCAAAGCTATCCCTCTTAAACAACCCTGCAATTACGATACAGAAAGTCTCTTGTGTCCCCAACACACCCAATACACTTGTCAGATGTATAGGTGCACTAGTTCGGCGAAGAGATAGTGAAATACAAGTAGTAGTGATGATTATAAGTACTAAATGTAATCTGAAATAAGTATCGCTGCGAGCAAACATGTAACAAAACTGAATGTAAACGGTGTGCAAAGCTTGGAAATAAGGCCTAGGGATCATACTTTTACTAGTGGACACACTCTCAACAAATATAACATAATTGAACAAATAGATACTATCATCAATATGCAACTCAAAACAATTCTCCAATGGATAACAAACACTAATCATGCGTAGGGCTATGAAGCACTCCTCAAAGTCCGTATTTCTCCAAACTAGATTGTTCCACACTGTCACTGTGAACGCACTAGATTGTTCCAACAAACACCAACAATTCAAAGATACATTAACCAAAAAGATACACATGATGCGCACACTGTCACCTTCACACCATGATACAAGGTATCTCCGGAGTTTACAAATATAAAGCACAGGAGTATGTGACGACCTCAAATTTGATAACAAATTCGAAGTGCCCGTTACGTATTCCACCGCAATCCCAGAAACATTGTTGCGATATACATAACGTAGTTGGTAACCAGTTCCATAGACATTACAATACGATGGTTCAAATACAATGGTCACATAGACCAAGTCATATTACAACACAATATAGCAGCAGAAATAACGTCTTCGGGTCCATGCCTTCACCCTACAGGCAATGGCGACTCATGGAGACGAGCTTAGTTCTGGTACTCTTCTTCATACCCTTCCTCCTGGTATTCTTCCCCATAGTCTGGCCAAGTTGATAGCTAGGGACACAGCCGTGAGTACATTGGATGCACTCGCAAACCATCTTATAAACAAAGTGATGAGATAGATATGCATGGTTGATATGGTGGACTAAGCACTAAGTTTATTTGCCAAAAACTAGTTTTATTTCCCAAGAATGTTCATTGGTAGAAAAGAAGTTTAGTTCTCTAAGTTCAATCTAAAGGAACTTCAAGTGTGTCAACATCATGGTCAAGTCAAGTCATTCACCATGTTCACCATTGTGATTTTTATCTTTGACAAAAGTCAAGTAGAGCTAGCCAACTGTCCATGACCGCGGACGCGGCTATTCGAATAGTTTTAAAACCTCTGCAGAGGGGTACACTTTACCCACAAGATTCGATACATCTGCCGGGAGAAATCCACGGATCGTCATACACAAGTATGCGGGGTTCAGATAATCAAACAAACTCTTTCACTTGCTCACCCTAGTATAGGATCCTTCCCTAGAGCCCGGAATACGGAATCCCCGCTCCGGTGCCTCTAGTTCTGGCCATCCCGGGATGCCGGGTTAGTGGAAATCCACCTGGTTCAGAAGTAGCCGCGCACGGTGTCCTTCCATAACTATTTGATACAAGGCCTCCCATACTAAGATAAACAAGCTACGGACTAAGGCCCTTCCCATATAGGGGTGATGTGGTCGTACGGTATGGTTGGCTCCCATGTACATCACTCGTTGTCATTTAAGAAATATATTTCATAGTTCTTAGTCAAGATTAATTTCTTTCATAAAGCCATTATGTAGGAGCAATCTCCAGTTCAAGTTTTAAGTTCAAGTCACCACTCTTCAAATAGAGTTCCCCTTATAGATGGCCTCAATATTATTAGCGACTAAGCAACTACATTGAGTGGTGATACCACTAAATATGATTGGATAAACTCAGCTTGATGCTCTTGTTAAGCAAGATATCACTATACTTCTATCATTCTACTCTAGCAATTCAATCATGCAATTTAGTTAAAACAAGTAGAATGCAATATTAAAACTAGGCATTGGGAGTATGAATCAAAAGATGGCTTGCCTTGGTTGGCAAAGTGTCCGGGGTATTCTTCTTCTTCTTGATAATAATCCCCTCCAATATCCTCCTCGGCAACACTAGCGTCTAATAACGAATAAACACAAAGCACACAATCACTACACAATGCTACAACACACCAAGCACACATCTTTGTTTGCTAACAATAGCATTCATGTTGCATTTTATGGTGTTGGATGGTAAGTTTTTCTTCTAAGTTTTCTTCAAGTGTGCAAGTGAGATTCTCTACTAAGTGTCATATGTTGTTTACTTTCTAAGCATTGGTATTGGTTGAGGGGTACTAAGACTAGTTCAAGTGGGGAGGGATTTCTAAGTGAATTGGTAAAGAGGGCAAATTAATTTTTAAGTGCATGGTAGGGATCTATCATTTTATGTTACCAACTAGAGTTGGGTTAGGGTCTAATTGATCCCACTAGTAGGGTTTGGAGTTGATTTGGGTTTACCAACAGTAGGGGAGGTCATTGGTGAGTTCACAACTTAAATTTCATAATTTTTGGAGGCTTAAATTATTTTCTAGAAATCTTCTAAGATTAATAAAGCTATGGTCACACTATTCATATCTAATTAAATTCCTAACTTATTTTGAATTCTAACCAGTTCTACTGTGTAGAGTATTTTACAAGCTTTCCAACGCATATTTATTTGCTGGAAAAGGATTTGTAAATCTCTTGGAAATTTAATTTGAAAAACATATCTGAAACAGTTTTGAACTAATTCAAAAAGGCGGGAAAATAAATAAAAAGGAAACGGACCGAATCTATACTAGCTGGGCCTCATTCAAACGAAACCCGAATGGGCCGGCCCAGAAAACGGTTCGCTTTGGCGGGAAAGAATAAAAACGAATCCTGACAGCTGGGGTCCACGCGTCAGATCTAATTAGAATCCCGAATCGGTAAGCTAGCGTTGGATCAAGATCAAACGGCTGCTACGCGTCGTCTTCCTCAGTCAGGGCAGAGCTCACCGGTGTTGCAGTGAAGATTGTTCGACGGCGAGGGAGTGACGTAGAGGATGCAGAACTCGACGGCGACGTGCGGAATCGGCTGCGGCGTGACTCCTCCTCCGATTCCCAGCGGCGGCTTGCTCCCAGGTGGTCGAACGCGGCGGTGCTCCTCGCGTCCAGTACCTCGCCGGCGTTGCAGGCGTCGACGAACCAGAGCGAGAGGGAGGGAGAGGTGGTGTCTGGGCGTAGCTGGGAGTGGGGCGAGTGTCTCCGTTTGATCGGCGGGGGTATTTATAGGTCGGAGCGTCGGGGGAGAGAGCGTCCAGTACCTCGCCGGCTCGGGGGCCCTGGCAACGTTCGAAGGTCTCTCCGGGCACGGCGGTCTCGGTGGCGTGCTGGGAGGGTGCTGGTTCGGCTGCGGGAGGCTGTGGGTCGGCTCTGGCGCCTCCATGGTGGTCGACAACGTGCAGGTTGCTGGGAAGAAGAGAGGGGGGGTCCCGGGGTGCTGTCTCCTCTTCTCCTCCCTCTTCCATGGCTTGGGTCGGGGCAGAGGGGGCTGGCTCGACCGTGGCACCGTCCAGAAGCATGGCGACAGTGCTGGGGCGAGCAAGCACAGTGATCATCACAGTGAACTCAGATTTGGTTTGATTTTCTCTGCCAGTGTTCGACGAAATGCCCGCAAGAACTTGAAATTTGAATTTTTGAAATTTTCCAGTTTGAGTGATCAACATATTGGCCAAGGTGTCCTGTCATATTTTTGTTTTGGAGAAATAGCAGGTTTTGCACAAATCTTAATTCAAATTTTTGGTATAGCCACTGTTTCAGATTCAAACTTTGGTTCAAGTTTGAGTGATGCTCTAGTTTGAATTTTGAGTAGATTTTTGTTGGTTGAGTTAGTATGTAACTTGGTTAAGCTCAACTAACTGGCCAAACATGAAGGTGAGTTACAGATTTCTTAATCCAAGGGTTCAAAGTAGGGTAGTCAAACAGATTTCCTAGATCATCTTATTCTTCTCTTTTTCTTTCTTTCCTTTGTTTCTTCTCTCTTTGGTTCTTATAATCTTTCTCATTTGCTTCTGTTAGTTAACTTAGAATTAACTAACTATTGCACAACCAAAAGAAACACACATGAAATCATAAAAGACATAGAATAGAAAATACATGTATGCATGAAATAATAGATAAAAAGTTTTATCTGGGTCCAGAATTTGGTCTTTTAATTAATAAGAAGTGGATTACAATTTCTGAGTTGTTACAATCTTCCCCCCTTAAAAAGAATCTCGTCCCCAAGATTCACTAATTAAGAACTGAAAAGATTGGGAAACTCTTTCTGAAGGTAATCTTCTCGTTCCCAAGTAGCTTCATCTTCGGTGTGATTACTCCACTGAACTTTCAGAAACTTGATGCTTCGGGTTCGAGTGGTTCTATATGCTTCCTCGAGGATACGGATAGGCATTTCACGATAGGTCAAATCCTTGTTGATGTCCACAGAACGATGATCAATATTCTTGAAGATTTCGGGCTTCTCCGGAACTTCAAGACATTTCCGAAGTAAAGACACGTGAAAGACATCGTGTACTTCAGACAATTCAGGGGGCATTTCCAGCTGATAAGACACTTCTCCTCGGCGGTCTAGTATCTTGAAGGGTCCAATATATCTTGGTGCAAGCTTTCCTTTTACTTGGAATCTTTGCATTCCCTTGAGGGGTGATACTCTGAGATAAACAAAATCTCCAATCTGGAAGGTCAGTTCTCTATGCCTCTTATCCGCATAACTCTTCTGTCTCGACTGGGCTGCCTTGAGATAGTCACGAATCATACGAACCTTCTCCTCGGCTTCTTGCAGAATGTCAGGCCCAAATATCTGACTGTCTCCGGTTTCAGACCAATTCAAATGGGTACGACACTTTCTTCCATACAAAGCTTCAAAGGGGGCCATTTGTAAACTGGCTTGATAACTGTTGTTGTAGGAAAACTCCGCGAAAGGCAGACAATCTTCCCACTTAGCCCCATAGGCTAGAACACAGGCTCTCAACATATCTTCAAGTATTTGATTCACTCTTTCAGTCTGTCCATCAGTCTGAGGGTGGTAAGCGGTGCTGAAAGCTAATTTGGTGCCCAAGGCTTCATGTAAACTTCTCCAGAATCTTGAGGTGAATTGGGTTCCTTGATCGGAAACTATGGTTTTAGGGACTCCATGCAAACTAACAATTCTGGATAGATACAGATCTGCTAGCTGTCCCGAGCGATAAGTGGTCTTGACAGGAATAAAGTGGGCAACTTTGGTCAGTCTATCCACAATGACCCAAATAGAGTCATTGCCACGGCTGGACCTTGGAAATCCAGTGATGAAATCCATTCCAACAGATTCCCACTTCCATTCCGGAACTTGCAAAGGTTGCAGCAATCCCGCAGGACGTTGATGTTCAGCCTTGACTCTTTGACAAATATCACACTTGGAGATGAACGATGCAATCTCCCGTTTCATTCCATGCCACCAAAATTGTTCCTTCAAATCTTGGTACATCTTAGTTCCACCGGGATGGATGGAGTAAGGTGTCTCATGGGCTTCCTTCATAATCATCTCCTTCAATTCTGAATCAGCAGGCACACAAATACGTCCTTTATACCAAAGAACTCCTTGATCATCTTCCTCAAATCCTGGCACCTTGCCGAAACTAATTCGGCGCTTAATTCCGTCAATACTCTCATTTCCCTTCTGGGCTTCTTTGATTTGGCTCATCAAGGTGGGTTGAAACTCAAGGTTGGCGAGGAATCCTTGACTGACTAGTTCCAATCCAAATTTTTCAAACTCTTGGTGTAACATAGGTTGCTCCTCTTTGATCGCCATATTCAACGAGCACGGCTTCCTACTCAATGCATCGGCCACCACATTGGCCTTACCGGGGTGATAGTGAATTTCCAGATCATAATCCTTGATCAACTCTATCCATCTTCTTTGCCTCATGTTCAACTCTTTCTGGGTGAAGATATACTTCAAACTCTTGTGATCCGTGTAAACCTCGCAACGGTTGCCCATCGGATAGTGCCTCCAGGTCTTCAAAGCTAGAACCACGGCTGCTAACTCTAGATCATGGGTTGGATAATTTTCTTCATGAGGTCGAAGCTGCCGAGAGAGGTAAGCTATGACTTTTCCTTCTTGCATCAAAACACAACCAAGTCCAAGTTTGGAAGCGTCGCAATAGACATCAAAGTTTTTGATGATATCGGGCATGGTTAGGACGGGGGCGGTCACTAATCGCTTCTTGAGCTCTTGAAAACTTTCTTCACACTTAGGGGTCCATTCAAACTTCTTGTCTTTCTTCAACAGTTGGGTCATTGGCCGGTCAATGCTCGAAAATCCTTCAACAAACTTGCGGTAATATCCGGCTAATCCGAGAAAACCTCTAACTTAGGTTTGAGTGGTAGGAGCTTCCCATTCCATGACTGATTTGATCTTCTTGGGGTCTACGGATATTCCTCCCGCTGATAATACATGGCCTAAAAATCCAACTTCCTTCAACCAGAACTCACATTTACTGAACTTGGCATACAGCTGATGCTCTCTTAAGGTTTCTAAGATCAATCTCAAATGGGTTGCATGCTCTTCTTCGGACTTGGAGTAGATAAGAATGTCATCAATGAAGACAACAACAAACTTATCCAAGAACTCCATAAAAACTTTATTCATGAGGTTCATGAAATAAGCTGGGGCATTGGTTAATCCAAAGGACATTACGGTGTACTCATACAATTCGTATCGGGTAGTGAAGGCTGTTTTGGGGATATCCGTTGCACGGATCTTCAGTTGGTGGTATCCGGTTCTAAGATCTATCTTCGAGAAGACTCTGGCTCTAGTCAATTGGTCAAACAAATCTTCAATCTTTGGGAGAGGATACTTGTTCTTGATGGTCACATCGTTTAGCTTGCGGTAGTCCGTGCACAGTCGGCTAGAACCGTCACTTTTATCCACAAATAGAACGGGTGATCTCCAAGCAGAAGAACTTGGCTGAATCAATCCTTTACTCAAAAGGTCATCCAATTGCTTCTTCAACTCTACTAGTTCAGCTGGGTTCATACGATAGGGTCGTTGGGCTATAGATCCAGTTCCGGGGATAAGCTCAATGATAAACTCAATATCCCGATCCGGTGGCATTCCGGGTAGCTCATCGGGAAAAACATCCGGGTATTCACAGACGATGGAAACTTGCTCTAAAGTTGGTCCTGAGATACTCTTATGACATCTGGGGATTTGGATGGGTTTGACTGACACATGCTTCACTAAAACTCCATGGCTACTCCTCATGGTGATGGTCTTCTTGGCACAATCTATAATTCCTTGGTGTTGGGACATCCAATCCATACCTAGGACCACTTCCAATCCTTTGGTTCCTAACACAATCAAACTGGCTAAAAATGAGATCCCATGGATCTCTATAGGCACTGCCAAGCAGGTACAACTGGCTTTGGTTATCGACCCAGGAATTTGCACAGACATGACATCTTTCAAGGGTGTGGGTTGAAGTCCACTTTTATCAACGAATAATTGGGTAACAAATGAGTGTGAAGCTCCAGAATCAAACAGAACTCTTGCAAGAACTGAGTTAACAGGGAATATACCAAGCACAACGTCTGTTGCTTCCTGAGCTTCTTCAACATTCATATGATTCAGACGGCCTCGAGAGTGAGGCTGGTTCCTTGGTGGATAGTTCTTGACATTTCCCACACGGCGCTGTTGCTGAACAGGAGCAGTGGTCTTGGATGCATCATTCAGCTTCTTGGGGCACTCATTGGAGTAGTGCCCTTTGAGTCCGCACTCATAACAGGTAACTCCAGACTTGTCACCAGGCTTGGGTAACATAGGGGCGCCATTTGGCCTTGGAGTATTGGTGTTGAAGTTGTTGCCACTAGGTCTTGGAGGTGCACGGTTGAAGTTGTTGCCGGGCGGACAGTTGGGATAGTTGGGACGTGGAGCAGGTGCAGATGGCCTCATAGGTCTAGGGGCGAAACCCATAGGTGCATTTCCCCTTGGCTTCTGCGAGTTGCTCGAGTTGCCTTGATACATCATACGGCGCTTGCGGTTCTCGGTAGCTTGCTTGAGTTTGCCTTCCATCTGAATGGCAGAGTCCACCAGTGACTCCAGGTTGGCAAAGTGGATGCTGACCAGGACACATTGCATCTCATCATGAAGTCCATCCAAAAACCTTTCTTGCTTCTTCTCAGTGGTGTTGGTGTCATCTGGGGCATACCTAGACAAGGTAAGGAACTTGTCACGGTAATCCACCACAGACAGGGAACCTTGCTTTAGATTTCTGAACTCATCTCTCATCCTTTTAACCAATCCCAAAGGAACATGGGCTTTGCTAAACTTGCTCTTGAACTCCTCCCAAGGCATCACATACCCTGGGGCTTGCATTGCACGGGTGCTATCCAACCAAGCTCTTGCTGCTCCAGCAAGATAGTGGGTGGTGTACAAGACCTTCTCATTTTCACCAACTTCGGCGACTGCCAAATTGTTCTCCATGGTACGAAGCCAGTCATCTGCATCTAAGGGTTCTTCAGACTTAGTGAATATAGGAGGGTTGGTGTTCTGGAAACTCCTTAACTTGGATCGGTGATCCCCATTGCCATTGTTTTCTCCTTCACCGTTGCCATGGCCATTGCCATTGTTGTGGTTCATTGCCATCTGGGTTATCTGCTGAAGAGTGGCCAAGTTAGCTTGGCGCTCAGCTCGGGCTGCTTCCCGGTCTTCCATGATCATCCTTAGTAGTTCGGCCATTTCCGGGTTCGGGGGTGGGGATGCTCGCGGCATCTGAAGATAAGGTGTGTAAGACAAGAGGAAAAAACTAATTTGCTAAGATTTAGAGATAACATGGATGATGCAATTTTGTTTTACTAAGGCCTTAAGAGCCAAATTCATATTTCATTCAACACTCATCAAACATATCATACATACGAGTTCACATATTACAAATGGTTTACATCAAAACATTGCGACTCGTCTACTAGAGAGGGGGATACAACTCACACCTACACGAAGTGAAAATAAAGTGGAACTCATAACTAGATAATATGTGGATCTCTGTCCTACACAGCGGGCTCCTCGGGGTCTTCCTCCTCATCACTCACAATGAATCCGTTATGCCCACCATCTTCCGGATCATCAAGGTCCTCCATGAAATCATCCTCATCACTAATGAGGGCATTATCCTCCTTGCGGAGGTCAATGGCTTCCTCCTCACCAAGGTGATCCTCCAGACTCTCAATGTACTCAGTCAACTCCGCCACATTGGCCTTCAACTCCTCAAGGTCCTGTTCCTTCTCATCGCGCTGGTGACGAAGGCTCTTGCGCTCCTTCGCAAGTATCCTGATAGTGCTCCTTGCCTCCACTAGTGCGAAGTGCTCAAGGTTGGCCTTGGTACGGGCACGATCGGCCTCCTGCTGAGTGGAGTACAGCAAGAAGTCCATGTGATCAATGTAGGTACTCGGCTCATTCTGCCCGGGCATGTTTGCGGGATGTCCATCCGCATCACGCCGAGCAAAGTTCCTAAAGTGCTCTTCCTGAACCTCCTCAACATGCAGTTTGCACAAGCGGGCGTGCATCTCCTGCATCGCTCGGACCAAACCATCGGCCTAAGTGTTCTCCACAAGCTCAAACTTGACCCTGGGAGAACTCAAATTTCCCTTCTTGCCATGGCAACTGGCCCTGATAAGCCACCGTAGCTCTCCATCTGGGTGCTCATTGAGCACGGCTCCCTTGAATTCTGGATACAAACGATCCAGGAACAAGGTCAAGGTGGTGAGGTCGCGCTCGAAACAAAGGCTGCCACCATGGCCCAACTGGTAGTGCTCAACGAATACCGGGGCCATCTACAATTTTTTTAGATTAGCTTAAGTTAGTGATCAACTCAAGTGTGCAAAATTTTAAGTAGACAAAAACTGAGGTATGTATAAAGCTTTGCAAGTAGAGAGGAAAGACTAAGCAATTTTGCAACCAATACTTATATGTTTGTTTTTATCAAGGTTTCATTTAACGCCCATTCTAACTAAGGTCTCCTATGGTCAGCCTAGGCTCTGATACCAACTTGTGACGACCTCAAATTTGATAACAAATTCGAAGTGCCCGTTACGTATTCCACCGCAATCCCAGAAACATTGTTGCGATATACATAACGTAGTTGGTAACCAGTTCCATAGACATTACAATACGATGGTTCAAATACAATGGTCACATAGACCAAGTCATATTACAACACAATATAGCAGCGGAAATAACGTCTTCGGGTCCATGCCTTCACCCTACAGGCAATGGCGACTCATGGAGATGAGCTTAGTTCTGGTACTCTTCTGCATACCCTTCCTCCTGGTATTCTTCCCCATAGTCTGGCCAAGTTGATAGCCAAGGACACAGCCGTGAGTACATTGGATGCACTCGCAAACCATCTTATAAACAAAGTGATGAGATAGATATGCATGGTTGATATGGTGGACTAAGCACTAAGTTTATTTGCCAAAAACTAGTTTTATTTCCCAAGAATGTTCATTGGTAGAAAAGAAGTTTAGTTCTCTAAGTTCAATCTAAAGGAACTTCAAGTGTGTCAACATCATGGTCAAGTCAAGTCATTCACCATGTTCACCATTGTGATTTTTATCTTTGACAAAAGTCAAGTAGAGCTAGCCAACTGTCCATGACCGCGGACGCGGCTATTCGAATAGTTTGAAAACCTCTGCAGAGGGGTACACTTTACCCACAAGATTCGATACATCTGCCGGGAGAAATCCACGGATCGTCATACACAAGTATGCGGGGTTCAGATAATCAAACAAACTCTTTCACTTGCTCACCCTAGTATAGGATCCTTCCCTAGAGCCCGGAATACGGAATCCCCGCTCCGGTGCCTCTAGTTCTGGCCATCCCGGGATGCCGGGTTAGTGGAAATCCACCTGGTTCAGAAGTAGCCGCGCACGGTGTCCTTCCATAACTATTTGATACAAGGCCTCCCATACTAAGATAAACAAGCTACGGACTAAGCCCCTTCCCATATGGGGGTAATGTGGTCGTACGGTATGGTTGGCTCCCATGTACATCACTCGTTGTCATTTGAGAAATATATTTCATAGTTCTTAGTCAAGATTAATTTCTTTCATAAAGCCATTATGTAGGAGCAATCTCCAGTTCAAGTTTTAAGTTCAAGTCACCACTCTTCAAATAGAGTTCCCCTTATAGATGGCCTCAATATTATTAGCGACTAAGCAACTACATTGAGTGGTGATACCACTAAATATGATTGGATAAACTCAGCTTGATGCTCTTGTTAAGCAAGATATCACTATACTTCTATCATTCTACTCTAGCAATTCAATCATATAATTTACTTAAAACAACTAGAATGCAATATTAAAACTAGGCATTGGGAGTATGAATCAAAAGATGGCTTGCCTTGGTTGGCAAAATGTCCGGGGTATTCTTCTTCTTCTTGATAATAATCCCCTCCAATATCCTCCTCGGCAACACTAGCGTCTAATAACGAATAAACACAAAGCACACAATCACTACACAATGCTACAACACACCAAGCACACATCTTTGTTTGCTAACAATAGCATTCATGTTGCATTTTATGGTGTTGGATGGTAAGTTTTTCTTCTAAGTTTTCTTCAAGTGTGCAAGTGAGATTCTCTACTAAGTGTCATATGTTGTTTACTTTCTAAGCATTGGTATTGGTTGAGGGGTACTAAGACTAGTTCAAGTGGGGAGGGATTTCTAAGTGAATTGGTAAAGAGGGCAAATTAATTTTTAAGTGCATGATAGGGATCTATCATTTTATGTTACCAACTAGAGTTGGGTTAGGGTCTAATTGATCCCACTAGTAGGGTTTGGAGTTGATTTGGGTTTACCAACAGTAGGGGAGGTCATTGGTGAGTTCACAACTTAAATTTCATAATTTTTGGAGGCTTAAATTATTTTCTAGAAATCTTCTAAGATTAATAAAGCTATGGTCACACTATTCATATCTAATTAAATTCCTAACTTATTTTGAATTCTAACCAGTTCTACTGTGTAGAGTATTTTACAAGCTTTCCAACGCATATTTATTTGCTGGAAAAGGATTTGTAAATCTCTTGGAAATTTAATTTGAAAAACATATCTGAAACAGTTTTGAACTAATTCAAAAAGGCGGGAAAATAAATAAAAAGGAAACGGACCGAATCTATACTAGCTGGGCCTCATTCAAACGAAACCTGAATGGGCCGGCCCAGAAAACGGTTCGCTTCGGCGGGAAAGAATAAAAATGAATCCTGACAGTTGGGGTCCATGCGTCAGATCTAATTAGAATCCCGAATCGGTAAGCTAGCGTTGGATCAAGATCGAACGGCTGCTACACGTCGTCTTCCTCAGTCAGGGCGGAGCTCACCGGTGTTGCAGTGAAGAGTGTTCGACGGCGAGGGAGTGACGTAGAGGATGCAGAACTCGACGGTGACGTGCGGAATCGGCTGCGGCGTGACTCCTCCTCCGATTCCCAGCGGCGGCTTGCTCCCAGGTGGTCGAACGCGGCGGCGCTCCTCGCGTCCAGTACCTCGCCGGCGTTGCAGGCGTCGACGAACCAGAGCGAGAGGGAGGGAGAGGTGGTGTCTGGGCGGTAGCTGGGAGTGGGGCGAGTGTCTCCGTTTGATCGGCGGGGGTATTTATAGGTCGGAGCGTCGGGGGAGAGAGCGTCCAGTACCTCGCCGGCTTGGGGGCCCTGGCAGTGTTTGAAGGTCTCTCCAGGCACGGCGGTCTTGGTGGCGTGCTGGGAGGGTGCTGGTTCGGCTGCGGGAGGCTGTGGGTCGGCTCTGGCGCCTCCATGGTGGTCGGCAACGTGCAGGTTGCTGGGAAGAAGAGAGGGGAGGTCCCGGGGTGCTGTCTCCTCTTCTCCTCCCTCTTCCATGGCTTGGGTCGGGGCAGAGGGGGCTGGCTCGACCGTGGCACCGTCCAGAAGCATGGCGACAGTGCTGGAGCGAGCAAGCACAGTGATCATCACAGTGAACTCAGATTTGGTTTGATTTTCTCTGCCAGTGTTCGACGAAATGCCCGCAAGAACTTGAAATTTGAATTTTTGAAATTTTCCAGTTTGAGTGATCAACATATTGGCCAAGGTGTCCTGTCATATTTTTGTTTTGGAGAAATAGCAGGTTTTGCACAAATCTTAATTCAAATTTTTGGTATAGCCACTGTTTCAGATTCAAACTTTGGTTCAAGTTTGAGTGATGCTCTAGTTTGAATTTTGAGTAGATTTTTGTTGGTTGAGTTAGTATGTAACTTGGTTAAGCTCAACTAACTGGCCAAACATGAAGGTGAGTTACAGATTTCTTAATCCAAGGGTTCAAAGTAGGGTAGTCAAACAGATTTCCTAGATCATCTTATTCTTCTCTTTTTCTTTCTTTCCTTTGTTTCTTCTCTCTTTGGTTCTTATAATCTTTCTCATTTGCTTCTGTTAGTTAACTTAGAATTAACTAACTATTGCACAACCAAAAGAAACACACATGAAATCATAAAAGACATAGAATAGAAAATACATGTATGCATGAAATAATAGATAAAAAGTTTTATCTGGGTCCAGAATTTGGTCTTTTAATTAATAAGAAGTGGATTACAATTTCTGAGTTGTTACAGAGTAGCATAATATCTGAATAATAACATCTACCAATTCAACTAGATACAAAGTTCACGATCACATAAAGATCACATCATGGGAGAGAGAGGTGAACCACATAGCTACCGATAGAGCCCTCAGCCCCGGGGGAGAACTACTCCCTCCTCATCATAGGAGACAGCAAGGTTGATGGAGATGGTGGTGAGGTCGATGGAGACGGCGGAGACGGCGATGGTGACCGATGGAGATAGCTCCGGGGGCACTTCCCTGTCCTGGCCGGGTGCCAGAACTGAGACTTCTATCCCCCGAAATTCATCGGCGGCGGCGGCGGAGCTGCGAAACTCTTCTGGAAATTTCACCGATTGTTTTAGGGTTTTCCATCGGGAGGCTTTTTATAGGCGAAGGGGCGTCGTCAGGAGGCGACCAGGGGGGTGTCACCACAGGTGGGCGCGGCCAGGGGCTGGGCCGCGCCCCCTCATGGTGAGGCTGGCCCCCCTCCGGCTCCCGTTCGGTCCTCGTCCTTCCTTCGGGCAAAATAGGAGTTTCCGAACTTGTTTCGTCCAATTCCGAGAATATTTCCTGTGTAGCTTTTTTGAAACACAAAAATAGCAGAAAACAGGGAACTGGCACTGTGGCATCCTGTTAATAGGTTAGTTCCGGAAATCGCATAAAAACACCACGAAGTGTAGCGAAACACAAGGCAAATGGTGTAAAAACAAGCATGGAGCATCAAAAATTATAGATACGTTTGAGACGTATCACAGAGCTACACCCCAGACGAGGCGCCATATATAAATTGTCTGGAGCTATCGCGAAGCTAGCGAGCATCAACCTTCTGAAGTTGGTTCTTTCTCCTACTGGTTCGATAAACCTTGGTTTCATACTGAGGGAAGACCTCCTGCTATGCTCATCATACTTTCCTTTTGGGGTTCCCAATTGGGCGGTCATCTACACGCCATCACTCCTCCATTAAACATAAATACATATCCTGTTTGGGACTTTGAATCATCTGGGTTAGTGTCAAAACTAGCATCAACATAACCCTTTATGTTGTGTTCTTCTTCATTTCCACCATACACCAAAACCATGTCCTTAGTATTTCTCAAATACTTTAGGATACCTTTAACCACTTTCCAGTGAGTTGTTCTAGGATTGTCTTGATAACGGCTCGGCAATCAGGTCTAGTACTTTGCACAACAATCATGATGGAGTCTATGGTTGGGGCATAGGGGATATCAGACATCTCACTCTTCTCCTTTTATATTGCTGGGCCTTGAGTTACACTCAATGATATGCCCTTGACAACTGGCAAATTTCCCTTCTTGGAATTTTCCATATTGAACCTCTTCCATACCTTGTCAAGGTAAGTACTCTGACTCAATGCTAATAGGTGCCTTGATCTATCTCTATAGATCTTAGTGCCTAATACATATGCAGCTTCACCCATATCTTTCATTGAAAAGTTGTTGTTCAAATATTCCTTCACAGTATTAAGCATCTTCACATCATTCCCTATCGGCAATATGTCATCCACATATAATACTAGGAATGATACTGAGCACCCAGTCATCTTCTTGTAAGTGCAGGACTCTTCGGTGTTCTGGATAAATCCAAAACCTTTGATGACCTCATTAAAATGAAGATTCCAGCTTCGAGATGCTTGCTTTAGTCCATAGATGGATCTCTGAAGCTTGCATACCTTATTTGCATCCTTAGGATCAGCAAAACCCTCCGGTTGTACCATGTACAATTCCTCTTCAATGTTGCCATTGAGAAAGGTGGTTTTGCATCTGCTTTTTTAATAATCGAAATAAGTAGCAATAGCTAACAAAATACGAATAGACTTTAGCATCACTACGGGAGAGAATTCCTCATCATAGTCAACTCCTTGAATTTGTCAGAAACCTTTCGTGACAAGTCAAGCTTTGTAGACGGTCACACTGCTGTCTGCATCAGTCTTTTTATTGAAAATCTATTTATTCCCAACAGCCTTGCGGTCGCTGGGAATATCTACCAAGGTCCATACTTGGTTGTCATACATGGATCTTATTTCAGATCTCATGGCTTCGAGCCATTTCTTGGACTCGAGTCCTTGCATCGCTTCCGTGTAGGTAGAAGGTTCATCTAGGTCAGTCAACATGACCAAGAGTACAAGATTCCCAAACCACTGAGGGGTTTTGCAGACTCGTGCAGACCTGCATTCAGTCTGCTCATTGATAGCACCCTAATTTGTATCAGGTGCCCCTACTTCCTCTTCGATAGAGGGCACATCAGGAACTGCTTCCGTTGTGCTACTTGGTACTTCAACTGAGGGGTCATCAATATCGTCAAGCTCGATCTTCCTTCCACTCATGCCTCTCATGAGAAACTCTTTCTCAAGAAACGGTCCAGTCTTAGCAACAAAAGTTTTGCCTTCGGCCATATGGTAGAAGGTATACCCAAGGGGATCCCTTGGATATCCTACAAAGATGCATTTTTTTGCTTTAGATTCGAGTTTGTCAAGTTGTAACTTCTTTACATATGCCTCACAACCCCAAACCCTAAGAAACGACAACTTAGGCTTCTTGCCATGCCATAACTCGTATGGTGTTGTCTCCACGAACTTGGATGGCGCCCTATTAAGAATGAATGCAACAATTTCTAATGCATAACCCCAAAACATTATCGACAAGTCAAAAAGAGACATCATGGACCGTACACTATCAAGCAGGGTGCGGTTACGTCGCTTAGACACACCGTTACGTTGCGGTGTTCTGGCTGGCGTACGTTGTGGTACAATTTCACATGCTCTAAGATGTGCCTCAAACTCAAAACTCATATACTCGCCTCCTCGGTTAGAACAAAGTTGCTTGATCTTTCTGTCGAGTTGATTTTCGACCTCTTTCTGAAACACCTTAAAGTTTTCAAAAGTTCCAGACTTATGATATACCCATATCTACTCAAATCATCATTAAAGGTCACAAAGTAACAATAACCATTGCGCGTAGCAACACTCATTGGTCCACACACATCCGTATGTATGATTCCCAACAGGTCGAACGCCCGTTCAATAGTACCGCTGAACGGAGTCCTGGTCATTTTGCCTAAAAGGCATGGCTCGAATGTATGATGTCTCACAGGACCAGTTGGGAAACCCCAAGAGGAAGGTATGATGAGCACAACAGTAAGTTTTCCCTCAGTTATCTCCACTACTTGTAAAAGAGCAAACTTGGCAGAAAAATTAAATCATAGCCATCTATCCTATTTCATCCAACGATCCAGAATGATTTGATCTCCCCACCGTGAACGACTAATTTTGCGCCCGCCTCACAAACCCTCCCAACCCGTAATTATCGCCAGATCTAGGCTGCCTCAGGTAGTCGGCATGCCCCGCCTCCATACCACGCTGCCACACCCTGACAATCGCTCTGCCCCATGCCCCCGCTGCCTCCCCACATGACAACGCCTGAGCCTGACCAGCACCCCGCCATCATACTGTCTTCAGATCCTCCTCGAACAGGGTTTCAGGAATCAGAAGGGCCGACAGAAGGGCGGCTAAGAGGGGAATTCAGGAATCAGAAGGGTGGCGCCATCGGAAGGGCAGCCAGGGGGAGGCTGAAGGCAGACGGGAAGTGTGGCGCTCGAAGAGCCAAAAGACATCTGACGAGGGTTAACTCGACAAATGTCCTAGATGAAGGACTTATGATCGGGGGAAGAGCAACGACTAGAGATTCCAGGATCGAGATTGGCACACGACGTACCCAGGTTCACATCCCCGCGGTGGAGGATCGCTACATCCTGCTCGCAATCTAGTATATGATCACAAGGGCGTTTACATGGTGCCGCCATAGGCAGAATTTTGTATGTAGTCTATGTCTAATCTATCTTGTATGTTCTATCTCTCGATATCTAAGTTGTAAGTTGTCTCTCTAGGGGCGCCCCTGCCTGGCTTTATATATGCAACCAGGCTAGAGTTTACAGTGTCCTAGTCAAATATGGATTAGAACCTTCCTTCTTCGTCTCCAAGTCAATCTTCGAGTCCTTGTACTTGTCCACTTCCATAATGGGCCGGACCCGGTATACTAATTCGTGGGTACCCAAAGGGCATACCCATGTCAACATCCGTACTCAGGCGCTCATTGTCTTGGTCTGCCCGAGGACTGCAGACGGGCGCCTTTGGAATGACTGCGGCGATAGATGCGTCAGGGACGTCAAAATTACGCTGCCCTCCTGGTGCCTCCTTGCTGACCCTGCGCATGTCATCAAGGTACAAGGTGGGAGACCAGATTTTAGAGGTGCTTGCGCTACAGTTTTTGTGCTACTATGGATGTCCATTCTCAACAGAAATTGCAATAGTCAGATGCTTTTGTCAAGTGATACTATTCACATGTTAATTTAAAATTGTTCTATTTTACTGATCTCTCTGTGATTTGATTTTTCTTCTAGTGCATTGGGGATGGAAAGAAGGTGAAGGCCGTGAGAAAGACAAGCAAAGCATAAAGGGATATGGTAGAGTAGGTATGCTTACTCCATGTAGCTAATGTATGCTTCATGCATTTGGTGATTAAAGAAGGGTCCTCTTCTGATTAGCCCCAAGCTGCTGAAATCTGCATCTGTTCTTACAGTGTAGACATCGCTCAAAACAAATGGGCAGGCGATACCACCCAATTTGATCATTTGCTGAGTGGTATGTCGTGCAGATTTTGAATCTGTACATGCAAGAATTTCATCTTATTTGTTTGAATACATGGCACAGTAAACAATGTTAAATCTTGACCTTTCCAGAAAATAGACAGGTCGAGCACTGCTATAATTTGATTTTGTTACTTACCATGTTTTAATGGCTGTTTTTAATGATTTGCAGATGAAGATTAATTTGTGCAAAGAAGACAAACTATGTGGAATTCTGAATGCGCTGATGGCTCCAAGCAGTAATTGGTCTACTCTGAATTCTAACCATGACTTCACTTTTTTCTTTTTGTACTCAAATATGGTCTTCAAATCCATGGACCGAATGATATGCCAACAAATTATTATTTTGAGATTTCTATTTTTGTGCCCCTGGTTCATTAGTTGTACTCAGTTTTCCCCAGCCGCTTAACTTTTCCTCAGTTTTCCCCTCGCTCTAGTTTGAAACCCCTCGCAGACGCTCGGACGGGAGGGTTGCGGTTTGGTCAGAGGCCTTAGACCGTTACCGGTGACGGCTAGGGAGCCGCGGTGGTTGTGAATGGACCGTTGCTTTTGAATGGTGTTGACTGTTGACCCAATGAGACACGTCGGACTGGCGGTCTGTCACTCACCCAAAGCTTTCCCCTCCGCCCGAGACTGGAAGAGCTCACACACCGCCCCTTTGCCGCCACGCCGTCCTGCCTTATGGCGTCGTCCGCCCCCGAGCCGCCCCCGCCCCCACCACCACCCCTGGGAGGCGGAGAGGGCTCCGCCTCCACTAGATCTACCCCTATCGTGCTAGAGTTTGTACATCCGTCTGGTGTGCCGATTATGCCCCTCAACGGCGGAGAAGATTGGGAATCAGAGGGATCTAACGCATGGATTCCATCTAGGTAAGCATTGTCTACCTATGTGAATTAAGTGTAGGCAGTTTTTTAGTGCGAATCATTGTTGCTCAACTAACTGCGTTGCTTTTTGAATAGGATTGATCCAGCGCTGGCTTTTTGGCAGGTGGTTAGGCTGGATACTAGCTTTTTGCGTGATTCTGAACGCAATGTGAGCGGATTTTACATCCCAGCGGTGGTTGCAACTACCATCTCATTGAGGGATTTAAAAGATAACATCTGCGCTCAGTACCCCTGGGGCGCTGGCGATTCAGTTGATTTCCAATATTTCAACAGCACGGAGGGAAGATATGTTCCACTAATTTCCGACGAGGATCTGGGAATGCTTTTTGCTTTAAATGATTCTTGTTGTGTCGGTAAAATTTGTATCCATGTGGACAGGGTCCAGGCATCATCTGGTGTTGGGGCATCATCAGGTGGTCGGGCATCATGTCTCTCTAGTGTTGCTGCCTCTGCTAATCGTGTGCGCCACCCCGCTCCTTGTAGGTCCACAGCAGCACCATCTGTCCCCAGTGCTAGTGGTAGCCAGATCGTCCCTGCGGTCGATGTGGAGGACGATGCAGAGATTGAGGATCCGTCTCCTCAAGATGATGATGATGAGTTGATGTTTCCTGAATTGGTAGATCGATGCAGTAAGCAGGCAATGGAGGATCAATACATGGAAGATATTGCACAAGGTGCCAGATTTGATGACACTGATGATGAATAGAAGGATGAGAACAATGACATCCTTGTTTTAGCCGATTACGAAGGTGATGACTTGCCAACAATTGAGTGGAACAGGGAGGATCCTCAGCTTGCAGAAGGCACCGTATTTCAAACGATGATGGACTGCCGTAATGCAATTACTACCAGTGGCGGAGCCAGAGCTCCAAGCCTGTGATGTCATCTTAATTCTGTGATGTTAAATACATGGTTTTTTTACTATTTTATGCTATTCTTTTGCATAACTTATACTAGTATACAAAGGATATGTCAAAAAGCTGTGTGGTCAATTGACCACACAGCTCTCAATGTGGCTCCGCCACTGATTACTACATATTGCATTCTCACCAAGAATGATTATGAGGTTATTAAAAGTGAGCCAGGTAGGTTCACAGTTAAGTGCCCATACAAGAGGTGTAGGTGGAGGTTGCATGCATCCACAATGCTCAGAAGCACCGTCGTTCAGGTACTACGCCAACCAGTTGTGTATTTTAGATCACGGTGTAAAATTTGTTAACTATTACTGACATCCCTTATAATTATGTTTTAGATAAAGAAGAACTCGATCGACCATACTTGTCCACCTCGAGCGGGAGCGCCAGAGGAGAAATCAAAGCTAGCGAAGACTAGGTGGTTGGCAGATGCAATCATAGATTGGCTGAGAGAAACTTCATCACTTGGTCCAACAACACTCATAAAATTGATATCTGATAAGTTTAATATAAACATACCTTACATGAGGATGTTCTATGCAAAGGAAATGGCTCTTTACAGGATCAATGGTCCATGGAATGAAAGCTTTCAGTTGCTTTACACTTTCAAAGCTGAAGTGGAGATGGCTAGTCCAGGCAGTGTTGTAGCGATAGACAAGCATTCAGTTCCCTACAAATTGAAAAGCGGGAGGATAATGCAGAAGGAATGTTTTAGAAGGGCTTTTGTTTGTTTCAAAGCTTGCTGGAAAGGCTTTCTGGATGGTTGCAGGCCTTATTTGGCCGTGGATGCAATAGCTCTTCATGGCAGGTTTAAAGGACAGCTAGTTGCTGCTACTGCAGTTGATGGACACAATTGGATGTTCCCTGTTGCTTGTGGAGTTTTGGAGGTTGAGTCAGAGGAAAGTTGGACTTGGTTTCTACAGAATTTGTGCGACCTTATAGGTCATCCACCAGGACTTACTATCCACACAGACGCTTGCAAAGGTTTGGAGAGTGCAGTAGAAGCAGTATTCCCTAGAGTGGAGCATAGGGAATGTATGCGACACTTGGTACAGAATTTTACAAAGAAATTCAAGGGTAAAGTTTATACTGACAACCTATGGCCAGCTGCATACACATGCAGCATTAGGAAGCATCTGTTTCATTTGGAAGTGTTGTATAAACAAAAACCTGGGGTGAAGGAGTACTTGGATGAACATCATGGTAGGGTGTGGTCAAGAAGCCAATTCAATGAAATTTGCAAGGTAGACTATGTAACAAGTAACCTTGCGGAGAGTTTCAATGCAAAGGTCAAGTCATTGAAAGGGCTTATGCTGTGGCAAATATTTGATAAGATTAGGCAGATGATCATGATAAAGATCGATCTGCGTCAAAGAATTGCAGCCACAAAATATGTTGGCCATCTCATGCTCCCATCTTTGATTAAGTCTTTGCATGCCAGGGCAAAACAATTGAAGATGAAATGCATCAGAAAAAGAATGGAGGCTGAGGTAACCTACACAGACAGTAAAAACAGGTAGTGGAGGTATCCAGTGAGTTTGGTTGATAGGACTTGCCATTGTAGGCGATGGCAGATCCGTGGGATACCCTGCATACACGCATTGTTTTTCATGAGTGTTATAGCAGGTGCAGAAGGTGAAGTTGATCAGTATGTGTCAGAGTATTTCTCTGTTGCCAAATTTAGGGTTGCATATGCTATGAATGTTCCTACCTTGTTGGGAAAAGACCAATGGATGAAAGTCAATCCAGGCTTCAAACTGTACTCTCCAGTTTTGACTAGACCGGCAGGTAGGCCGAGGAAGAATAAGATCAGAGCTAGTGCAGAGGGTGGTGCACCGAGTCGATGACGTAAGTGCAAACGTTGTGGAACCCCTGGACATATTGCTAGGCTTTGTAAAAATCCAGTTGACCCAGCTTTTGGAATGGAAGATCGGGCGGGAGCAGCAAATGCAGAGGAGAATGAAGCAGCAATTCAACATGAGGAGATTGAAGCAATGGATCGAGAGCTTCTTGAACCGATGGATCGAGAGCTGCTTGAACCGATGGATCGAGAGCTGCTTAAACCGATGGATCGAGAGCTGCTTGAACCAATGAATCAAGAGCTGCTTGAACCGATGGAACGAGAGCTGCTTGAACAGATGGATCGAGAGCTGCTTGAACCGATGGATCGAGAGCAGAGGGAATAGATGGATCAAGAGGCCATTGAAGCAATGGATAGACAGCTGAGTGAAGCAATGGATCGAGAGCTGGGTGAACCGATGGATCAAGAGCAGATTGTAGAAGCAAGGGAAGAAAATGCATTAAAAGAAAGAGCACAAGCTTCGTATGATATGGTTGTCTCGGTCTTGGCACAACTCGAAGAGAAGAAGAAGAAGAAGAAGAAGAAGAAGAAGAAGAAGAAGAAGAAGAAGAAGAACAAGAAAGATGGCAAAAGGAAGGTAGACACCGGTAATATCCCTGTTAGGGTTACCCGGAGTAAGGTGGTTGACCCAGCGAGTCACACCAGGAGCAAGAGAAAGATTTTATTTTGAACAATTAATTTGAATTTGTACGAACAATTTGTATTGGGGATCCCTTTGTATTGAATTTGAACTAGTGTGACGTTCCCAAGTTTGTATGTTGAATAATCACAATAATGTATGTGTTATTTGCAGGTTTTCTATGGTCATGCACCTCGAATAAGTTCATCGCTTAAGCCACATTTATCATTTTCTAAGTGACTAAACTCAAAAAATATAGTTTTGGGTTTATTTTAATTCAAAATAATTCAAAACATGGTGGAACCTTCCCATGGAGTCTTGTTATGTTACCTACAACCTAGAGAAATAATAATGGAAAAGGAATTATAGAGATATGAAGTTTCCCTTTCCCAAAACCACTTCCTAGTCCATGAGCTACTAGCTATGAAGATGCAGGGCTTTCTACTCAACACACCTCCCAAATACCCACTATGCTTACAAACTTTGTCCAAATAAGTCCAAATTCGTTACACTTGTGTATCTTTGAATTGCAAACAATATCATGTCAGCCAAAATGTACTATATTGTTCAAATAACACAATCTAACAATTTTTATGCCAAAAGCTTCAATTTCCCTTACTCCCTTTATTATTTGGGTGCCCCTATTTTACTTAGTTTTACTCAGTCTTCCCCCTCCGGGTCCACTTGTTTTACTCAGTCCTACTCAGTTTTGCCCTTCCGATAAACATTTCCTCACTTTTCCCCCTCTTAGTTCTACTCAGTTTTCCTCACTTGTACTCACTGGCTGATCTCTGATTGGTCGAGATGTATGTCACACGAATCTTGGTTGGTTGATAGCTCAACGTACGCTTGCACCATTGGATCATTTATGATCGGACGACCTATATCTCTCTCTCTCTACCTCAATGGACGCATACGGAGAGAAGAGCAGAGCACATACCTACCAACCCTGGCAGTCGCATATTCCAGTCGCATCTTCCTCTCTTACTCTGGCGGTCGCGGCGGCGCGGATCTGCAGCATGCGTGCGTGCGGTGGCGTGGATCTAACCGTGCGTGTGGCGGCGCGGATCTAACCGTGCGTGCGGCCATGCGGAACTGCAGCATGCAGCGGTGCGGATCTAACCGTGCGTGCGGCGGCGCGGATCTAACCGTGCGTGCGGCGGCGCGGATCTAACCATGCGGCGGCGTGGATCTAAGAGTGCCGGTGAGGATCTAAGAGTGCCGGTGAGGATCTAACCCTCAGATATAGTTGAAATGTCTCTCTCTGTCTCACTTTTGTTTATCTTCTCAGATCTGTTGATGATGAAGAACACCAAGACCGCGGCCGTGTCGACAGTGGTCATCGATGCCAAGACGATTGAAGCCATCGCCTACAACATCGCTGCGATGGTGCAGATCCAGCCTTCAATGTCGGAGCCTGCCGATGTCTCACTTCCATTGCCCTCCTCAGATCTGTTGCTGATGGACACCAAGACGGCGGCCGTCTTGACAGTGGTCATCGATGCCAAGACGATTGAAGCCATCGCCTACAACATCGCTGCGACGGTGCAGATCCAGCCTTCAATGTCGGAGCCTGCCGATGTCTCACTTCCGTTGCCCTCCTCAGATCTGTTGCTGATGAAGGACACCAAGACAGCGGCCATGTCGACAGTGGTCATCGATGCCAAGATGATTGAAGCCATCGCCTACAACATCGCTGCGACGGTGCAGATCCAGCCCTCCTCAGATCCGTCGCTGATGAAGTACACCAAGACGGCAGCGGTGCCAAGAGTGGTTGCGAAGACGCAGATCCAGCCCTCCTCCATGTCCGAGTTTGCGGATGGCGCAGATGACCACCCCTCAGCCGCCCGTCGTCCCGGCCCTTCTAGCCCATCGGTGCGCGGCCGTGTTCAACGCCGCAAATTGGGATAAATTATGATAAATTTGTATTTTTCAATTTCAAATTGGGATAAAATTGTTCGAACTACTACCTCCGTCTCAAAAAAAGCTTCTCCACTTTCTCGATGTGTCCCTGTACATCCGAATGTATGATTTGAATTCTATCCCAACTTGATTGGGAAGATTGATATGTATTTGATCCGAGAGGCTGGTACATGCTTTCACTTTTGGGATCCCTTCACTTTTATAAGATGTTCATGCATGCTAAAATTATCGCGCGCATTA
The DNA here is from genome assembly GCA_007115705.1 of Dactylis glomerata. Taxonomy (NCBI): domain Eukaryota; kingdom Viridiplantae; phylum Streptophyta; class Magnoliopsida; order Poales; family Poaceae; genus Dactylis; species Dactylis glomerata. The sequence goes on along the minus strand of QXEO01000905.1, from coordinate 2,203,110 downwards.
CTTAGCACAACTAGGAAATTTTACGCCAAAATACAGTGGTTAGAGCCACACCAAAATATAGTGGTTAGAGCCATCTACTGAATAACAATTCTATACTATCTAAATCATCTACCACAACCACATAACTGCTAGAATAGGGATGCCACCTAATAAAACAGCCCAGATGAATCTACTTTTCTCCTCTCCCATCACTTGAAGTTCATATTCAAGATTTTCTACCACTTGATCAGATACGGCAAGATCTGTCTCAAGTATCAACTTCTCCTTGCGAATAAGCTCTGAATTATTCTTTTCTTCCTCAACAGTACGCTTCAGCTCGAATATCATCAGGTTTTTACGGGCCAATTCATCACCTAAATTGGCCACCTTCTCCTCCAAATCCATCCTCTGGCTACACCACTGGGTTGATTCATCTTGGTATGCAATGTACCATGGATCATCGGCTTGCCTGGCAAACTGTAACAATAATGGAAAAAAGAACAACTGAAATCACTCCAACAGGCCATGGTGGCACTTCAAATTCAACGGTAGTACAGAGAGCAAAAGCTAGATACCTGCACTTCCGATGAGGTAGGAGAAGTAGAACGTGGCCACGACATGATCAAATCCCCACCCTCGCCGGTGTACCCGCTACGACCAGACATTGAGGACTATTTCGCACCTGCAAACTCCAATAAATTACGGGAACCGAATCGATTAGGGGGCGAGGGAGGCAGAAGCGGAGGTCTTACCAAGCTATACTACCAATTGGTGCACGGAACAAATCCCGGTCGTCGTGGGCGGTGGATCTGCTTGCGGCGGACTTTCCTGCGATGGGTACAATGCGTACGGATGAAACAAGTGCTGGAGCCATGGTTGACGTGTAGCGCCGCAGTCCGTCCGCCGCCGCCGAGGGACAGAGCCGGTGGCGCGACGAGGCGCCGGCGATGGCTGCTCCGTTCGAGGGTGGGGAACGAGCTGCCAATGGTTCTCCGATGACTAATGAGATACATAACACTAGGTTCCAGCCATGTTTAGCATAAGATTCACTTTAGATTAAGCTGCGAAAATAGTCACCTGCTGGGTCTAGCTTAAGAAAAATTAATTAGCGAACTTGTTGCTTCTCTCTAACTAAAAGCAGGGATATATGCCTTTTCACTAAGGGCGACCCCAGCGGTCATTGGCTGAGGCGGCCCCACAGAGCGGCTCTATATGATTTTCTCTAAATAAATAGACGACCCCAGCGGTCATTGGCTGCGGAGGCCCCACAGAGTGGCAATATATGATTTTCTCTAAATAAATTGACGACCCCACTGGTCATTGGCTGTGGCAGCCCCATAGAGCGGCAATATATGTATTTTCCTGAAAAATACATGACCCCACTGGTCATTGGCTGCGGCAGCCCTATAGAGCAGCCCCATTTGTCATTGGCAGCACCGCGTATACAATCAGGAAATAAAACAGCCCACACGTCAGCGATAGATGGATGGCTGCTCCAACGTGTCTCCTGACCCTACCCGCCAGCACCATTCAAAAGCATGGTCAATTCACAACCACCGCGACTCCCTAGCCATCACCAGTAACGGTCAAGGCCTCTGACCAGACCGCAACCCTCCCGTCTGAGCGTCTACGAGGGGTTTCAAACTAGAGCGAGGGGAAAATTGAGGAAAAGTTAAGCGGCTGGGGAAAACTGAGCACAACTAAGGACCCGAGGGCACAAAAATAGAAATCCCTATTATTTTTGGCTGATGCCGTCCCTTCTGATCTTCTCTGTTTTTCTCAGTGGGCTGTTTTATTTACATGGTACATTTGATAGAAGTTTTTTTATATATAGTTTGAACTTGGATCTTGATCATTTGTCATTGCCGACATCATAATTGTAACATTTAACCATGCCTTTTGCAAAAAAATTGCACTTTAACATGCATTTGGTTTATCCTATGAACTATGCTGAATTACTTACTAACTCTAATTTGATTTAAGCGTATGGTGACCCTAGGGTGAGGTGCTGCTAACCTTCTATTTGGCCAATGGTTGAGATCCTGGCGCGACTCTTCTCCATCTACCTCGAGCCTGCTATCGGTGCAAGGCGGTGAGTTCACCGTGCTTTCGAAATTAAAGTGCTTTTCTCGGTCGCCTTAACTCATGTTGGTATGATTTGATACTTATAAGCACCATTCCACCAATAATTGAATATTTTTATTCTTATGTATGATTTGATACTTATAAGCACCCCCTTATGTTAAGCTCTCACTGTGAGATCTAACCTGATTATCTAATGAAGCACGTGAAAATTGTATCAATTAGATATCATTTATGAAAGTACCTAGACTCACTATATATTTTCTAGAGGCTCACATTTATTTCTGTTGTGCATTTTACCTCCCATTAGATATCCATTCCTGATATATGAAACATCAAAATAAAATCATGTGAAGGTTACAGTCAAATGAATACTAATCTAGCATGATTTCATACAAGTGATCACTTCATTCTGTTGCAAGGTCACACTTTTTAATCAGAGAGATTCAGGTAACTTGGTTTATTTGTTTCAGTCCATCATCCATAAAATAAGTTGGAATGCTAATTTATCTAAATCCATAACTATAGTGAAGTGAAGACATCTAGAAGAAGAAAGAAAGGCATGTGATGTGTACAGTAAGATCTTCAGCTGTGAGAGCAACCTACACAACCTTCATACTTCCAGCAGCAGCTACTATAGTTCATAGCCTCTGTTTCCCAAGGTCCAATGGCCAGAAAAATCCTAAGCTTACATGGTTTGTTGAGACATGTGTAGTTATTATTGTATTGATTTTTTTGTATTTGTTCTGCCATATGAAAAGGCCTCCATTGAGAGAATTAAATATTTGGTTTTTATGCAATATTTCTAAGAACCCTGAAGCCAAAATACAGTTTAAAGTAAGAAGAAAGATAATTGCCATGGAGAGCTAGAGAAGAGATACAGGCTATATAGGTATGTGCCACTGAAAAGGGCAAGTATGGACCAGCTTGTATTGATGCTTCTTAGAGTTTGTCTTCTTGTTCGGATGGGATTATGAGAAACATACCAATGCACTGATGCACTCCTTGATCCAATGTACAGCATGATGGATTCGAATGAGAAAAATATTCTACAAGAATACAGCTTTACCTTGAAAGCTATGTAGAAGCGCACATTTTGTAGAATTCATTATTTTATTCTTATCTCACAAGCCCCTTTTACATTTCACATTATTTGCAAGATTGAGAACTAGAAAGCTTTGTTCATTTCCATGGGAATTATGGTATGAGATGTTACCTACAAGAGCTTATATATTTGTATGGTTAGCACTTTTAGCAATACATAAACATACCTTATTAGACATATTATAAATTTTAGATATCTTTGAATTTTGTTGGTTGACCTAGATTTTGAGCTCAAGATACTAGAACACTTTAATAAGCACACCTTATTAAACATCTTTGTTGACTTTTTTTATGATTTTTCGTCTACATAGAATGATCAAAACAAATTCATAACATTATACGTACATTGCACATGCACGCTTACTAGTGATACCAAGGTTTAATCGACCAGTAGGAGAAAGAAATCACTTCCGAAGGTTATTGCTAGCTGACTTTGGCAACAGTGCCAGAAAAGGTCTGGTGCGTGGCTGCAGCGCCAGCAGCAACGTGGAACCTGCACACAACACAACCAAAATACTTTGCCCAAACTTACAGTGAGGTTGTCAATCTCACTGGTTTGCTGAAAACAAAGGATTAGACGTATAGTGTGGAAATAAATGTTTGTTTGCAGTAAGTAAATAATGCTTGCGGAAAATAAACAGTGCTTGCAGTAGATGGTAATATAAATGTAAAAGAATGGACCGGGTTCCATAGTTCACTAGAGGTGTCTCCCATAAAGATAAATAACATGTTGGGTAAACAAATTACAGTTGGGCTATTGACAAACTAAAGAATGCATAGCAATGCATGTACATGTCGTGAAGATCACTATAAGATTCACTTGGGCATTACAACATAATACATAGTCGTAATCCAACTGCATCTATGACTAATAATCCACCTGGCGGATATCATCCGAACAACCGTTGGGTATTAAGTTGCAAGGAACAGATTATCGCCTTAAGCAAAGTATGTAATGTAAATAATACAAATGTCCTTGAACAAGAGATTGTTGTTTTCTCCCTAGTAGCAACAGCACATCTACAACCTTAGGAGTTATTGTTACTCTCCCACATTACTAGAGGCATGAACCCACTATCAAGCATAAATACTCCCTCTTGGAGTCACTAGCATCTACTCGGCCAAGATATCTACTAGCAACGGAGAACATGCAAGATCATAAATAACATAGATATGATATATCAACAATCAACTTGACATAGTACTCAATATTCATCGGATCCCAACAAACACAACATGTAGAATTACATAACGTTGATCTTGATCATGATAGGCAGCTCACAAGATTTAAACATGAAGCACATGGAGGAGAAGACAACCATCTAGCTACTGCTATGGACCCGTAGTCCAAGGTAGACTACTCATGCATCACTTCGGAGGCAGGCATGGTGATGAAGAAGGCCTCCGGTGATGATTCCCCTCTCCGGCAGGGTGCCGGGAAGAGCTTCTGGACCCTCCCGATCTCGAGATGACGACGGCGGCGGCTTGCAGTATGTTTCGTGGAAAAGTATTCGTCTCCTTAGGGTTTTCCCGTCGAAGGGAATTTAGAGGCGGAAGGGCGATGTCAGGGGGTGGACAGGTCCACACCACCTGGTGGCGCGGCCGGGGGTGGCCCGCGCCACCCTATAGTGCGGCTGCCCTTTAGCCCCCCTCTGTCTCTCCTTTGGACTCCGTCTTCCTTTCATTAAAATAGGAACTTCGGCTTTCATTTCGTCCAATTTCGAGAATATTTCTTGTGTAACTTTTCGGAAACACAAAAACAGTAGAAAACAGGGAACTGGCACTGTGGCATCTCGTTAATAGGTTAGTTCCAGAAAATGCATAAAATTATCACGAAGTGTAAACAAAACACAAAGCAATTGGTGTAAAACAAGCATGGAGCATCAACACAATCTTGATCAACTCAAGGTAAAGCATTGCATGCTGAAATCAAAGTACTCTAAACATGGGCATAAGAGATATAATTCTAACCATAGAACTTATCAACCATATTACAACATGAAAAGAAACACAAACAAAAGATCATGAGTAATAATGCATTGAAAGGTGTATGTTTGTTTGAAGCAAATAGAAAACATAGCAAAGTGGTATTCAGCTTGTCCCTCATGGAGTAGCAAAACATAAATGCATAGGACACCTTCAAAGTTCAAGAGGGTGACTAGATACAAATAATTTGAGAACAAGCAATACCATAATCATGAATCAATCAATAATAAATTTTGGGACCATGCACATTATACTCAGAATGACAACTATGCTCTCTTAATCGGTACATAAAGGTAGTAGATGAAGACTCAACATAAAAGTAAAAGAAAGGCCCTTTGCAGAGGGAAGCATGGATTTAACATGTGCTAGAGCTTTTCATTTGTAAAACAGAGATAAAAAATTGTTTCGAGAGGTGGTTGTTCTTGTCAACGACTGGCAATTGTGTTCTTCCTATCTTCCATACTAAACAAGTTGAGAGCGGTTCCGAGTTCTTTGAAAAATTGGCACATACATGCTCTTTTATAAAATTTGGCACTCCTCCCCACTTTTCCTTTCACAAACCATGGCTAACCGAATCCTTTGGGTGCCCACCAACCTTCACATACCATGGAGGAGTGCCTTTTTTCTTTTCTTTTTTAGAGGTTACAGTGGTCTGACCAGCTCTCTTGCAAAATTAATGACGAGCAGATGAAGCATGCAAGTTGAGGGGTACTTAATTCAATATGGAAGATAGCAAACCCGACCACTACGTCCTCATGAGCTAAAAATAGTGTCACAAAATGAGAAGTGTTTGAATGTTTTTGAAAGGTAGCACATGAAAAATTACTTGGAATGGTTTGAAATACCATGCATAGGAATTTGTAGTGGACTCTTTGGATGAACTTTGATTTTTGGAATTGGATGCACGAGAAGTATTCCCTCTCAGTACATGTGAAGGCTAGCAAAAGACTGGGAGCAACCAACTAAGAGAGCAATAACGGCCATAATCATGCATAGCGACAAAACATTATTAACCAAAGCATAAAGTGGTATCACAAGTAAAAAACCAAATGATCATAGAGGCTTGTAGCAACTGGTTTAAAGTCAAACATGGTGTAAGCATGTGCCATGTCAACCCAAATAAAGCATCAAAGGAGAATACCACAAAAATATGATTCTATAAGATAAAAACAACGCATGATTCTTTCAAAGGCACATTAAGCACTCTTAATCATTTGAGACAATTCATGCTACAACAATAACAACTAAGCATATAATCAAAATAATATCAAGCATGACATGATAAAGTCTAAGCAACAGTCTAAACAAGCTCCCTTTTTGCATCACTATAAGCATAAAACGGTTTACTCTTTTCCAACACCCTTCAACCTTTTTGAAACAACTACCAAAGATGAAAACCAACAAAGACCAGAGGTCTAAACACACCTAGATACAAAGAACTAACAAGTTCTGAACAAGAATGAAGGCAGAAAAATAAAAGCTAAATGCAGTACTAAAAAAGAGAACACTCGTTGAACGATAAAAGTGAAAACTAGAGTGTTCTAGGCAATGAAAACGGAGTGTGTTTTCTTCAAAAGAAATATGTTGGGGTCCAACCATTTATTGCAGCAAATAAAACAAAATAAAACTGAAAGCAAAAATAAAGACGCTCCAAGAAAAACACATAGCATGTGAAGCAATAAAAATATAGTGTCTTGAAAGATGACCTGATATTTTTGTTGATGAAGAAGGGGTGCCATGGGGCATCCCCAAGATTTGACGCTTGTACTTCTTGGATATTTCTTGGGGTGACATGGGAATCCTCAAGCTTGAGCTTTTGTCCATACTTCATCTCATCTCATCATTCTCCTTTCCCTACACTTGAAAACTTCCTTCATACAAAACTTCACACAATTCTCATTAGCAACATTAGTTTATGCAAGATAGTAAATCCACTTTTGGTTCAGTTTCAACTCAAGTATAACATATATTAACACATAATCTACTGTAGCAACTTCCTCAAAAAGTTCCATGATCAAAAGAACTCAAAAAGAAAGAGATCAAGAGGCAAATGCAAATAGTGGCAGAAATCTGTCAAAACAGAACAGCTGGTAAAGATCAATTTTTTTTGAAAATCTTCTGTTGCTCAAATCAAAAAGTGCAAAACTAATGAAAGTTAGATAATAACCTGGGGCATGTGCACTAGAAATCGCAGATCAAAATAACGTTCTGGGAATTTTCATAAATTTTTACGGTGAAGCACACAAATCTGTTTCAGGATGGCAACTTCCTCAAATCTTACCTTCCTCCAATTAGAGGTTCTTCTTGGCACAAAAACGAAATAAAAATGATAAGGAGAGGTCATTACAGTAGTAAAAACTTCCAAGACTCAACAAAAATAAAAAGTTACTGAAAAGAAAACATTGGGTTATCTGCCAAGAGTGCTTTTCTTTAACGCCTTTGAGCTAGGCGCAAAAAGTGAGAATCAAGTATTTTTGAATGAAGAAGCATTAAGACTAGATGCCTTACATCTACCTCTCTTACCTTTAGGAAAATCATGATGATTACCTGGTGGGGAAGTGAACTTCATGGTGCCTTTTCCCACATCTATTACTGCTCCCATGAGTTTTAGCAAAGATCTTCCAAGTGTGATTTGTCCATTCCCTACACATGCAATAACAAGATAATCAGTAGATACCATTCTCCCTAGGATTTTTGTAAACACAATAAGCATGAAAAGTTTCACCATTGATAGTAACTTTCACCGTAGGGAACCATCTTGAGGGTTCGGAATTTATTGGCACATAATCATGATGCTCGCGCAGCATACCAAAACATTCTTTTAAACAAGAAGTATGGGTCTCAAGAGTATTTAATCTAGCAAAAATGCTTACAAGGGAAGAATCAAAATCACTCAGTAAGCTATATACTGCAATCAACTTTTTTATGACATCAAAAGCTTGATCTCCATCACAATGAAGGAAATCTCCTCCTACTACAGCATCCAAAGCATATCTATAACAAAGAGCAAGACCAAAGTAAAAGCTACTAAGAAGCAAGCTCAGAGTCATTTTTGGTTCAGTTTTACCATGGGAATCATAAATTCTAGACCAACCTTCTTTAAAACTCTTTTCACTCTTTTGTTTGAAAGTGAAGATCATTTCCTTAGGCGACATAGTGGTAGGAACTAGACTAGACATAAAAGCAACTTGAAGTAGGAACTAATTTTTTTTTGTATATTTAATAACAAGATGCAAACAAAAATAAAGTAAAGAAACTAAGCAAAACAATAACAAAGTAAAAAGATTGGAAGTGAGAGACTCCCCTTGCAGAAATCCTCTTTCTCCCCGGCAACGGCGCTAGAAAAAGTCTTGATGTCTCACAAGACCAGTTGGGAAACCCCAAGAGGAAGGTATGATGAGCACAGCAGTAAGTTTTCTCTCAGTTATGATACCAAGGTTTAATTGATTAGTAGGAGAAAGAAATCATTTTTGAAGGTTGTTGCTAGCTGACTTTGGCAACAGCACCAGAAAACGTCCGGTGCGTGGCTTCGGTGCCAGTAGCAATGTGGAACCTGCACACAACACAACCAAAATACTTTGCCCCAACTTACAATGAGGTTGTCAATCTCACTGGTTTGCTGATAATAAAGGATTAGACGTATAATATGGAAATAGATGTTTGTTTGCATTATGTAAATAATGCTTGCGAAAAATAAACAGTGCTTGCAGTAGATGGTAATATAAATGTAAAAGAATGGACTGGGGTCCACAGTTCACTAGAGGTGTCTCTCCATAAAGATAAATAACATGCTGGGTAAACAAATTATAGTTGGGCAATTGACAAAATAAAGAATGCATAGCAATGCATGTACATGTCATGAAGATCACTATGAGATTCACTTGCGCATTACAACATAATACATAGACCGTAATCCAACTGCATTACTAATAATCCACCCGTCGGATATCATCCGAACAACCTTAAGTTGCAAGCAACAGATTATCGCCTTAAGCAAAGTGTGTAATGTAAACAATACAAATGTCCTTGAACAAGAGATTGTTGTTTTCTCCCTAGTAGCAACAACACATCTACAACCTTAGGAGTTATTGTCACTCTCCTAGATTACTAGAGGCATGAACCCACTATCGAGCATAAATACTCCCTCTTGGAGGCACTAGCATCTACTCGGCCAAGATATCTACTAGCAACGGAGAACATGCAAGATCATAAATAACATAGACATGATAAATCAACAATTAAATTGACATAGTACTCAATATTCATCGGATCCCAACAAACACAACATGTAGAATTACATAACGTTGATCTTGATCATGATAGGCAGCTCACAAGATCTAAACATGAAGCACATGGAGGAGAAGACAACCATCTAGCTACTACTATGGACCCATAGTCTAAGGTAGACTACTCACACATCACTCCGGAGGCAGGCATGGTGATGAAGAAGGCCTCTGGTGATGATTCCCCTCTCTGGCAGGGTGCCGGAAAGAGCTTCTGGACCCTCTCGATCTCGGGACGATGATGGTGGCAGCTTGCAGTATGTTTCATGGAAAAGTGTTAATCTCCTTAGGGTTTTACCGTCGAAGGGAATTTATAGGCGGAAGGGCGATGTCAGGTGGTGGACCAGGGGTCCACACCACCTGGTGGCGCTGCCAGGGGGTGTCCCGTGCCACCCTATGGTGAGGCTGCCCTCTGGCCCCCCTCCATCTCTCCTTTGGACTCCGTCTTCCTTTCAGAAAAATAGGAACTTCGGCTTTCGTTTCGTCCAATTCCGAGAATATTTCCTGTGTAACTTTTCTGATACACAAAAATAGCAAAAAACAGGGAATTGGCACTGTGGCATCTCGTTAATAGGTTAGTTCCAGAAAATGCATAAAAATGCCATGAAGTGTAAACAAAACAAAAAGAAATTGGTGTAAAACAAGCATGGAGCATCAAAAACTATAGATACGTTTGAGACATATCAATGTATCAAAGGAATCAAAATCCAGTGAGTCCAGAAGACCATCTTTATGGAGCTTCTTCATGCGCTTTACACCAATATGACCAAGACATCAATGCCATATGTTTGTGGCATTAGAGCATCTCTAGCAGAGCCCGTAAAAACTCGAACTGAAAAAGTCGAGTTCAGTTCACCGAACTCGCGTATTCGGGTCGTAAAATGGCTGGCGCAGAACAGAGCCCATAAACCAAAACTGTAAAACAGAATATTCTGTTTTACAGTTTTGGTTTACGGGCTCTGTTCTGCGCCAGCGGCTTCTGAACCTGTAAAAACAGGGTTTATGATTTTTTTGCATATGATTGAACAAATGACACAATAAAATACAAACAATTCATGCATAGTTCATAATGCAGACATCAAATGACATAATCAAAGCAAACAGTTCATAGTTTCCCATCTCCTCTCACCGCCGGCATCAAACCGAGGTTGGCCCGCCGTCAGCACCATCGCCACCACCTCCTGGAGACACATCGTCACCGCCAGTTGCCTCTTGACGAGCTAGTCTTCGTCTTGCCGTGATCTCCGCCGAGGCCTCCTTTGCCTTCTTGTTCCCCTCCGGCTTATCAGCGTTCTGGCCCTCCTTCTCGTCCTCGGTGTCGTCGAGCGCAACCATTGCAGCTTTCTTCGGTGCTACTTCTTCATCCCTCAATTTCCACTTGGGGAGGTGCTGAAGCACATCAAAGCAATGACGCATGGTGAAGCTCTTGCCCTTGCTGCCGGCCATGTCTCTGTACCTCGCATCGGCAATGCGGTCCTACATTTGCAAAACCAACCAAGAAATCGTCAATATGTCACCAAAGTGAAACTACAATTATACCAATCAAATATGCACTCACATATTCGTCCACAGTTGCGCCGCTAGGAGGATTGGACACCACTTGGTCCATTGCTGCTGCCCACCGGCTGCAGGCCGGTCTGATCGCGTCCCAATGTCCTTGGAGGGATCGGTATGTGCGATCGACATGATGGCGAATGCGCGGCATAAGCTTATGGAATTTGTCCTTGATGCGTTGCCAGTACCGCTTCCCCGTTTGATCGGTGCCAGAGACGGCATCCATCCCCACGGAGGCCCAAGCTCGGCACAAGGTGGCATATTCAATCTCCGTGTAGTTGTTGGCCCGCCTCTTCTTCCTATTTCCGTCGGCCTCCACCTCCACCACACCCTCATCCCCTTCATCTTCTTCCCCTTCGTCCCCTTCTTCCCCATCTTCCCCTTCATCCCCGCCATCGTTCTCATCTCCGCCCATCCCAGTGCCAAACGGAGGGAGTGGGTTAATGTTCACCTCGTCCAACATCTCCATGTACGAGGCGTTCTCGTTCCTAATCAGCCAAGGCCTCAATATCTACTCGGAATCAAAAAATGGAGGAAGATTTTGAGGTGTACCTTGTTGACCCGTCGTCGAGCACGTCGTGGGCGACGTTCATGGTGGCTTCCGGTGGTGGTGGCGGGGGGGAGGGGACCGGACGCGGGGCGCCATGGCTCGTCGCCACCTTCACTTTCGTTCTTTTGGGACCCGTACTCTTCGGTCTCGCACGGGATGCCTTCGGCTTCGTTGCCACCGCTGAGACATCACCGGTGGACGCAGCGGCACCGGATTGCAGGACCACATGTGTTCCCGCGTGCTGCCGCTTCACCATGGGAGAGGGTGGCGGCGCCTGCGAGGTAGCAATGGCGGCCAGCAGGGTCGATTCGAGACTCATTGGGGACAAATCGGGGGGTGGCGGCGCAGAGGAAGGTGAGGGCGCACAGATCAGCGGCGGCGGCGGTTGGGAGGAGCTGAAAGTTCCCTCGCGCGCAAAGTAGGGATTGTGTTCGGGCTGTGTTCGGTTCGCTCCATCGGCCCCTACAAATACAGGCCGACGGAGCGAATCGAACGCAGCCTGAAAAAATATTTTCAGTTTTGGCTCGTTTACGGTCACTGATCGGCGCCATTTTTCAGCCCGAACCCGTAAACTGGCGGTTATTTTTCGGTTTTGGGCCTTTTACGGGCTCTGCTAGAGATGCTCTTATCATCACCATGTTTGCATCTCTTAACATCCACGCTGTTAATATGTGTAACAAGATCCAAAATATAACAACCATCATGATCAGGCGCATGAACATAGCAAACACCATCTTTAGAAATGGAACAACCATTTGTTACAGATTCAAAGTGGTAACCATCTCACGATAACCAAGACCCACTGATAATATTCATGCTCAAAGCTGGAATGTAATAACATTTATTTAAAACTAATATCATCCCGAAGGGAAGCCGTAGATGCAGAGTGCCTTCAGCCAGGACGCCCACACGTTGACGGTTGCCGACCCGCATCGTCACCTCGTTCCTCTCCAAGTGCCGCTTATTCCTCAGATCCTGCTGAGAATTACAGATGTTAGCAACAGAACTGGTATCGAATACCCACATGTTACTACAGGCACTTGTAAGATAGATATCAATTACATGTATATCAAATATACCTTTCTCTTTGGCAACCACCTTGCCGGCCTTCCTGTCTTCAAGGTACCTGAGGCAGTTGTGCTTCTAGTGACCGTCTCCCTTGCAGTAGAAGCACTTGACTCTGGGCTTTACCTTGGGCGCCCTAGGAGGACCAGCAAAACGCTTGCCATCCTTCTGTGGCTTCTTGCCCTTCGAACCCTTTGTCGACTTACTGGACTTCTTGAAGTCCATAGTCTTGTTGACCATCAACACGTTGTGCTCCTTCTTGATCTCCACCTCCGCAGATTTGAGCATAGCAAACAACTCTGAAAGGGACTTTGACATCCCTTGCATGTTGTAGTTCAGGACAAATCCTTTGTAGCTAGGGGGCAACGACTGCAGCACCCTATCAATTGCAAGCTCGTCTAGAATCTGACAGTCTAGGGCGTTCAGGCGTTGAATGTAGCCAGACATTTTGACCACGTGCTCGCTCACACTGCTGTGTTCATCCATACGGAGAATAGCTCGGAAGCTTCGTACCTCTCTGCCCGTGCCTGAGATGCAAAAACGGCTTTGAGATTAGTGATTATCTCAAATGCGCTCATCTTTTCAAAGCACTTTTGCAGATCAGACTCCATGGCAAACATTCCACTCTGGATGAATGAGGCATCTTCCACCTTAGTCTGGTAGACAGCCTGCTCATCCTTGGGCACGTACGGTTTGGGCGCATCACCCACGGCGGCATCAAGAACATACCACATCCTATGGGGAGAGAGAACGATCCTCAAATTGCAAAACCAGCTAGTGAAGTTTGAACCATCAATTTTCAGTTTCTCTTTGTCAAGGAATGCACCTAAGTTGAAAATAGGGCGAGACATCTACAATGGATTTTGCAAAGACACTTGAGACGTTTATTCATAATACGAGTTCAATTTGCTTATTAATTCAAATTAATGCAAACTACACAAACTCCCCCTCAAACTAACATCCCTCAAGTTGTTTAGTGATTACTCGATCCCAATTCACTATACCACCCCCGATCGTCATGTGAGATGGTATAGCTGCGAGGTAGACTGGGCCTTTTCAATCACAATCAACATGTGACTCTTGTTTAACCTTTTAGTCACCTTTTTTGAGGCCATATCTGTACATGCTAGGCTCGCCAACATCACCTTAGCGTATGTGCGGCACATACATGGCTTGTACCCACGCCGATATGTGAACTTTGATATGGCCCCCAATCATCACGTAAGGTTACATAACTAAGATCATTAGTGGCGATTGCTCCGCTAAGGGTAAAAACTTCTGTTGGGATTTTTTCGTTGGAGGGATCATCTTAAAATACCGTCGCTATATTGATTAATATAAGCAAATTTTAATATATTTTGCCCTTTTGCAAATTTTAAGTTAGACCCTTATACTTATCTTTTGCAAGTTTTACGTGGTTGCTAGGGCTATGCAAATAAGAGACGCTTCTTATCCTACGAGCATGCAACCACAACGGTGATTCACTAATTGTTTCTTTAACCCCCGCAAAGGGCCCTTCATTGCAAAAACCATGTCCACTAAAGAGGAGAAACTTGCACCCGCCAAGCTACATTTATGTGGTGCAAGCCGTATGTCGGTCGTGGAACCAGTCTTGCGTAAAGTTACGCGTAAGGTCGGTCGCGGGCCGCTTGCAATCCAGCAATGCCGTAGACATGAACAGATGCAGTAAAAACGGTAACAATAAGGAAATCAACGCCCGCATCCACGATGCGTTCTAGCCGTACAGAACAAGTATGCATAGATCGGCTCTGATACCACTGTTGGGATTCGATGCAGAAAATAGATTTTTTCCTCTAACCCATAGCCCATGATCTATCTACGCAGTTGAACAGTAACGGTAACAACGGCGGTATCATACCTTTGAAGACCGAGTGCACGGGAACGTTCCCCCATGAACGTTGTCGATGAAGACAACCGAAGCCAACCTCAAGGTCGTGAAGTCATACCTGTCGAAGAAGACCGGCGCCGCACGTGCAACGCCTCCAAGGGATTACACACATATGGTGTATAGATGTCATCCGGGCTCCATTCCAGCAGAGCAGCGAAAGAAGGTGGATTTAGCTGGAAATCCGACAGCGCGACGACTGTTAGCAGTGCTAGCCGCCCAGTTGGGAACCCCAAGAGGAAGGTATGATGAGCACAGCGGCAACTTTCCCTCGATTGTGAAACCAAGGTTTAATCGACCAGTAAGAGAAAGAAACCACTTCTGAAGGTTGATGCTAGGTGGCTTTTGGCAGGGCGCACTATCGGCGTCAGCAGCAATGTGGAACCTGCACACAACACAATCAAAGTACTTTGCCCCAACTTGCAGTGAGGTTGTCAATCTCACTGGTTTGCTATAAACAAAGGATTAAACGTATCGTGTGGTAATAGATTTTTGTTTGCAAGAAAGTAAATAATGCTTGTAGAAAGTAAATGGTAATATATATGTAAAAGAATGGACCGGGGTCCACAGTTCACTAGAGGTGTCTCTCCATAAAGATAAATAACATGCTAGGTAAACAAATTACAATTGGGCAATTGACAAAATAAAGAATGCAAAGAAATGCATGTACATGTCATGAGGATCACTATGAGATTCACTTGGGCATTACAACATAATACATAGACCGTAATTCAACTGCATCTATGACTAATAATCCACCCGCCAGATGTCATCCGAGCAACCATTGGGTATTAAGTTGCAAGCAATAGATTATCGCCTTAAGCAAAGTGTGTAATGTAAACAATACAAATGTCCTTGAATACAAGATTGTTTTTTCTCCCTAGTAGCAATAACACATCTACAACCTTAGAAGTTATTGTCACTCTCCCAGATTACTAGAGGCATGAACTCACTATCGAGCATAAATACTCCCTCTTGGAGTCACTAGCATCTACTCGGCCAAGATATCGACTAGCAACGGAGAGCATGCAAGATCATAAACAATATAGAGATGATAAATCAATAAATCAACTTGACATAGTACTCAATATTCATAAGATCCCAACAAACACAACACGTAGAATTACATAACGATGATCCTGATCATGATAGGCAGCTCACAAGATCTAAACATGAAGCACATGGAGGAGAAGACATCCATCTAGCTACTGCTATGGACCCATAGTCCAAGGTATACTACTCACACATCACTCCGGAGGCAGGCATGGTGATGAAGAAGGCCTCCGGTGGTGATTCCCCTCTTCGGCAGGGTGCCGGGAAGAGCTTCTGGACTCTCCAGATCTCACGTCGACAACGGCGGCGGCTTGCAGTATGTTTTTTGGAAAAATATTCGGGACCTTGGGGTTTTCTCGACGGAGGGAATAAATAGGTGGAAGGGCGATGTCAGGAGGTGGAACAGGCGGTCACACCACCTGGTGGCGCGGCCTAGGGGTGGCCCGCGCCACCACATGGTGTGGCTGCCCCTTGGTCCGTCTCTGGCTCTCCTTTGGACTCCATCTTCATGTCAGGTAATTAGGAACTTCAGCTTTTGTTTCGTCCAATTCCAAGAATATTTCCTGTGTAACTTTTCTAAAACACAAAAACAGCAAAAAATAGGAACTGGCACTGTGGCATCTTGTTAATAGGTTAGTTCCGGAAAATGCATAAAAATGCCATGAAGTGTAAACAAAACACAAAGCAAATGATGTATAAACAAGCATGGAGCATCATAAATTATAGATATGTTTGAGACGTATCAAGCATCCCCAAGCTTAACTCCTGCTCGTCCTCGAGTAGGTAAGTGATAACAAAACAATAATTTTTGAGGTGACATGCACCAACACAATCTTGATCAAAGCGATGTAAAGCATTGAGTGCTGAGATCAAAGTACTCTAAACATGGGCATAAAAGATATAATCTTGACAATAGAACTTAGCAACCATGTTATAACATGAAAAGTAACACAAACAAAAGATCATGAGTAATAATGCATTGAAATTCATTTGTTTGTTTCGAGCATATAGAAAAACATAGCAACGTGGTATTCAGCTTGTCCCTCATGGAGTAGCAAAACATAAATGCATAGGACACCTTCAAGTTTAAGAGGGTGACTAGATACAAATAATTTGAGAACAAGCAATACCATAATCATGAATCAATCAATAATAAATTTTGGAACTATGCACATTATACTCAGAATGACAACTATGCTCTTTTAAACGGTGCATAAAGGTAGAAGGTGAAGACTCAACATAAAACTAAAAGAAAGGCCCTTTCGCAGAGGGAGGCAGTGATTTAGCATGTGCTAGAGCTTTTCATTTGTAAAACAGAGATAAAAATTGTTTTGAGAGGTGGTTGTTCTTGTCAACGACTGGCAATGGGGTTCTTGCTATCTTCCATAGTAAACAAGTTGAGAGCGGTTCTGAGATCTTTGAAAAATTGGCACATACGTGCTCTTTTATAAAGCTTGGCACCCCTCCCCACTTTTCTTTTCACAAACCATGGCTAACCGAATCCCTCAGGTGCCCACCAACTTTCACATACCATGGATGAGTGCCTTTTTTTCTTTTTTTAATAAGGTTACAATGGTCTGACTAGATCCCTTGCAAAATTGGTGACGAGAAAATGAAGCATGCAAGTCAAGGGGTACTTAATTCAATATGAAAGACAGCAAACCCGACCACTACGTCCTCATGAGCTGAAATAGTGTCACAAAATGAGAAGTATTTTGAAGGTTTTTTTTTGAAAGGTAGCACATGAAAATTTACTTGGAATGGCATGAAAATACCATACATAGGAATTTATAGTGGACTCTTTGAAATAACTTGGTTTTTGGTAGTTGGATGTACGAGAAGTATTCCCTCTCAGTACAGATAAACCCTAGACAAAACATTATTAACCAAAGCATAAAGTGGTATCACAAGTCAAAAACCAAATGATCATAGAGGCTTGAGGCAACTGATTTATAGTCAAACATGGTGTAAGCATGTGCCAAATCAACCCAAATAAAGCATCAAAGGAGAATACCACAATGATATGCTCCCATATAATAAAAACAACGCATGATTCTTTCAAAGGCACATTAAGCAATCTCAGTCATGTGAGATAAGTCATGCTACAACAATAACTACTGAGTACTGAGCATATAATCAAAATAACATCAAGCATGACATGCAAAAGTCTAAGCCACAGTCTAAACAATCTCTCATTTGTACTACTATAAGCATGAAACTTTTTACTCTTTTCCAACACCAATCAACCTTTTTGAAACAACTCTTAAAGATGAAAATCAACATAGAACATAGGTCTAAACACACCTAGCTACAAAGAACTAACATGTTCTGAACAAAAATCAAGGCGAAAAATGAAATCTAAACGCAGTACTAGAAAAAGAGAACACTCGTTGAACGATAAGAGTGAAAACTAGAGTGTTCTAGGCAATGAAAACGGAGTGTGTCTTCTCCAAAAGGAATATGTTGGGGTCCAACCATTTATTGCAGCAAACAAAACAAAAGAAAACTAAAACCGAAAATAAAGACGCTCCAAGAAAAACGCATAGCATATGAAGCAATAAAAATATAGTGTCTTGAAAGATGACTTGATATTTTATTGATGAAGAAGGGGTGCCTTGGGGCATCCTCAAGCTTTGACGCTTGTACTTCTTGGATATTTCTTGGGGTGACATGGGCATCTCCAAGCTTGAGCTTTTGTCCATACTTCATCTCATCTCATCATTCTCTTTTCCCTACACTTGAAAACTTTCTTCATACAAAACTCCACACAATTCTTATTAGCAACATTAGTGTATGCAAGATAGTAAAATCACTCTTTGGTTCAGTTTCAACTCAAGTATAACACCCATTAAAATGTTAGATACTGTAGCAACTTCTCTCAAAAGTTCCGTGATCAAAAGAACTCAAAAAAAGAGATCAAGAGGCTAACGCAAATAGTGGCAGAAATCTGTCAGAACAGAACAGCTGGTAAAGGTCAATTTTTTTGAAAATATTCTGTTACTCAAATCGAAAAGTACAAAACTAATGAAAGTTAGGCAATAACCTGGGGCATGTGCACAAGAAATCGCAGATCAAAATCACGTTCTGAGAATTTTCACGAATTTTGACGGTGCAGCGCAGAAATATGTTTCAGGACAGCAACTTCCCCAAATCTTACCTTCCTCCAATTAGAGGTTCTTCTTGGCACAAAAATGAAATAAAAATGATTTGGGTGTGGAGGGATCCATGGATTTCTAGACCGCACTCTTATCGGGTGATTTCTTTACAAGGTGATTGCCACATTCGTAGGGTTTCTGACATATTGAATGAGCACGACGCTTGGAATTTTGACCTTCTACGTCGACATTTTATGCAGGCGGATATTCAGGCGATTACCAAAATCAAACCTTCACTGTGTGGTCTAGATAATGAACAAGCTTGGGCACCTACAATGAATGGGATTTCCACCGTTCAAGAGCGTACTGGTTGGCTATTGAAGAATGTCAACAGCCTTTTATAGACGCCACAAGCAGGGCACTGGATGACTATCGTGCCATCTAGAAGGCATTATGGAGGTGCCCTAGCCCTTCAATGGAGTACAACACCGGTAATCGCCGGGCGATGATTACAAGCATCGAGGAGGAGAGATTGCTGGATACTTTTATGGTGAAGGAGATAAAACGGCTTCTTGCTGACAGGGTAGAATTTAAGGTGGTGCTTATTAAGCGTGACCAAATCATGGTGAGTCGTGCTCTTGCTAATATGGGGCGTTCAGAACCTTTAACTGATTTTTGGTTTCGAACAGGTCCAAATGATATACCTGGACTCTGTATTGAAGACTGTAATCCTGGTGATTAAGTAATACTTCCTCAGTTTCATAAAACTTGTGGTCAAAATGGATACATCCATATTAGCGACAAGTTTTATAGAACAAAGGGAGTATAAATTTTCTTTCGCAAAAAAATGATTGAAAAATCGCACAGTCCATCCAAATAATTGTCGAGTAATGGAAACCCCGCTTCTAACCACAATAGAGGTGAGTGTAAAATGGTAGATAGCAAGTGAACAATCGCACAGTTCATCCAAATACATAGCGTTGCCACTGATGGCTACAACCGTTTTCTGCGAGTCTTATATACTTATTTATGTTCACGTCAACTCAAAGTTACCAGTGATGGGCTATTGTTTTCATTCACGTCAACTCAAGGTTGGCAGCGACGGGCTATTATTTTCGTTCTCATCACATTATAAGTAACCGTTGACGGCCTTTTGTTTGTTCGTTTTGTCACAAGTAAGCTACCACTGACATGGCCACCTGTTGTACCGCCGACCGTCGCTAGTTCTAATTTCCGAAACAAATAATAATAATCTGTATTCCATAATAATACATTCCAGGGCAGCATACGCATAAATTTCCACATTCAGAATTAATATATTACAGGCTGGCATACATATACATCCTCACATAATCCGGATTAACACATTCCAGACTGGCCTGCATACAAATTCTCAGGTTCATGCTTACAATTTGTTGTAATAAAAATACGGCATCAATAGGGTCCTCATCTTCATCGTGCCTAGGTATTCACTTACCGCATCTTCACATGGCATCACTGTTGTAAGAAAAATAGAACAAATCCTTGAGCATGTATACAATGAGAACACAAGTAGTTAACTAAATAGGCTATGAGATGATATTCAGTATGACATACCTGAATAAGACAGAGCATGCTTCCGAGGAACTAGAAAATCGTTCAGAGTAGAAACAGGATACATGAAAAAAGTAGCTATGAAATAGATCATCAGTGATGTCATCCTTTGAGAAATGTATGTCATGAGATCACTTAGTACATATCGATTGGAACATAGTTAGAGTGCACAAAAATTATAGCAAATCATGATCAATTTAATTATAACAATAATAAAGGAACATGGGGTCTTCTTTCTTCTCATCAATTAAGGATACGGCAGAAGTGTGGTCAAGGAGGGTTGTCTGAATTGAAAGGCGTCTCGTTCAATGAGAGGTCTGGCCAAAGTAGAAACACCCGGTATCCTAGTGGCAGAAATCTGTCAAAACAGAACAGCTGGTAAAGATCAATTTTTTTGAAAATCTTCTGTTGCTCAAATCAAAAAGTACAAAACTAATGAAAGTTAGGCAATAACCTGGGCATGTGCACAAGAAATCGCAGATCAAAATCACGTTCTGAGAATTTTCACGAATTTTGACGGTGCAGCGCAGAAATATGTTTCAGGACAGCAACTTCCCCAAATCTTACCTTCCTCCAATTAGAGGTTCTTCTTGGCACAAAAATGAAATAAAAATGATTTGGGTGTGGAGGGATCCATGGATTTCTAGACCGCACTCTTATCGGGTGATTTCTTTACAAGGTGATTGCCACATTCGTAGGGTTTCTGACATATTGAATGAGCACGACGCTTGGAATTTCGACCTTCTACGTCGACATTTTATGCAGGCGGATATTCAGGCGATTACCAAAATCAAACCTTCACTGTGTGGTCTAGATAATGAACAAGCTTGGGCACCTACAATGAATGGGATTTCCACCGTCAAGAGCGTACTGGTTGGCTATTGAAGAATGTCAACAGCCTTTTATAGACGCCACAAGCAGGGCACTGGATGACTATCGTGCCATCTAGAAGGCATTATGGAGGTGCCCTAGCCCTTCAATGGAGTACAACACCGGTAATCGCCGGGCGATGATTACAAGCATCGAGGAGGAGAGATTGCTGGATACTTTTATGGTGAAGGAGATAAAACGGCTTCTTGCTGATAGGGTAGAATTTAAGGTGGTGCTTATTAAGCGTGACCAAATCATGGTGAGTCGTGCTCTTGCTAATATGGGGCGTTCAGAACCTTTAACTGATTTTTGGTTTCGAACAGGTCCAAATGATATACCTGGACTCTGTATTGAAGACTGTAATCCTGGTGATTAAGTAATACTTCCTCAGTTTCATAAAACTTGTGGTCAAAATGGATACATCCATATTAGCGACAAGTTTTATAGAACAAAGGGAGTATAAATTTTCTTTCGCAAAAAAATGATTGAAAAATCGCACAGTCCATCCAAATAATTGTCGAGTAATGGAAACCCAGCTTCTAACCACAATAGAGGTGAGTGTAAAATGGTACTCCCTCCGATCGGAAATAAGTGTCTGGCAATTTTGTACTAGCTTAGTATAAAGTTTGTACTAAGTCTCCGACAGTTATTTCCGATCGGAGGGAGTAGATAGCAAGTGAACAATCGCACAGTTCATCCAAATACATAGCGTTGCCACTGATGGCTACAACCGTTTTCTGCGAGTCTTATATATGAGCATCAGCAGCAGAGAGGCATGGAGAGAGAACGAACTACAAAGGAATGTCAAGGCCTTTCCCCACTTCGAATCCAATTACCTCAAGAACACCTTTGTTCAGAATCTGAAACCAAATCACCAAAAATGCGTCAATCGTTACACATGCAACGAAGCACTCGAATTAGCAGTGAGAAATTCCTACCAGCTCAACGATGAAGGTCCCGATGAGGCCCATCATGCAGGCCCTGGAGTTCCAAACCTCCGCGGTCTTGGTGAA
This sequence comes from Dactylis glomerata, assembly GCA_007115705.1. NCBI lineage: Eukaryota > Viridiplantae > Streptophyta > Magnoliopsida > Poales > Poaceae > Dactylis > Dactylis glomerata. The sequence continues at coordinate 2,180,977 of QXEO01000905.1, read as the reverse complement.
ACCTAGAAACGGCTCACTCAGCTTGGGCTGCGCCCTTGGCACCTGAACCTGACAGAAACACCGAAAATTTAGTACAACTCGATTAAAATCAAAGCACATATTTCTGAGCTCTACACATGAAACAAGCACATAAATAATGAGGAACAGGCATGGCGTCGCTGGATGCGGAGGCCTGGATCCCAGAGCACTAACTCCTTCATCTAGGAAAACAAAACAAAACAAAATAAGAAAGTAAGAAGGAAGGCAGCCATGCAACTTACTCCTGCAGGAAGCTTCACAGCCCTGACTCTGAAAGTTCTTGCTCTCGGTGAGCAGGTAGCACCATTGTTCTGGAATCTGTGGCTGCGGAGGGTTTGAGCAGCCAGGAGAGATGGTGAGCAAACTGTGGAGATCACGGCCATTGCTAATTGTTCTTTCTCTTTCCTCTCCCTGTGTTTGTGTGTGTCTGCGTTTCCTCTTCCTGCTACTTGTTATCCTCTTGCTCAAACGAACGTACACCAACCATGGCTAGAGGCTTGCCAGTTGCCACCAGGCAACAGGCAAGGTGCATCTTGCAGCATGCACCTCCGGTTTCTCCGGTATCCGTGGATACACCTAGGCCACACAGTCACCATGTCGTCCCGAAATACTTGGAACTTCTTTTTTAGGGAAATAATTCAACTTTTTGTTCGTAACTCGCTGAACTGAAGACTGACTGTGTGCAACCTGACTACTTCTTTTTTAGGGAAATAATTCAACTTTTTGTTCAGAATTCGCTGAACCGAAGACGTGACTGTGTGCAACCTGACTACGTACCACACGTGCTGAACGGCGATTTGGCCTGGATCCTTGGTAGTGGAATCCATTTTCCCAAAATATACAGATTCGTGACAATTCCTGGGCATTTTAACTAATATTAATACAACTCAACAAAGAACACTGGAACAAGTAAATCTATTGTTGTCTTGTTACATATATGTACAAGTCACATATACAGATTTTAACCTAAAACGGCACTCTTGGTTGCACTCATTTGGACTCACCAATGAGAGAAAAATAACAGAGCTTAGAAGATTCCATCAGGATAAACAGGTGCGTTCTCAGTTCTGGTGTGTGCTAATAATATACAGATAAATACATTTGCTTTTCTGCATAGGATAAACACATTTGCTTTGAGGTGGAACTTAAGAAGCAGAGTTCTGTTGTGCTCGCAACACCATTTCTTCAGTTGTGGTGCCTATGATCTCATTGGCACGCTTCAACGGAGCACATAATATCCTTCCAATCGAGTCCTGAGGAGCACAAATTCATTTTTAGCATGTATGATGATACCTTGGAATAGACTGTAGTTTGGATGGTATTTAGTCAGCGAATGACTGTTAATAAAAAATGGTGAGAAGTTCCCTGTTACGATCATGTTAGGTATATGTATATTCATATGGAACTTCAAATATTTCAATTGTTCTAGAAACCAGTAACATGGCAGGACAAAATAGGAAACGAAGACAACCGTGAGACATGCACCCTAGGTAGCTACTTTTATGGCAAACTTGAATAGGTTCTAACAGCCACACAGGTAACCATACATAGAAATAAGTTCCAGCCCCCAGAGATACTAGATTTATGGATCAGAGTGAATTCGTTGAAAGATTTACCCGATGAATGATACCAAGCTTCTCTAACTTCTTTACAGCATCATGGACATCGAAATTGCACTCAGCGCCAAACTCCTCTTTGATTAGCTCTTCACATTGCAAATCAAGATCCTGGAGGGAACCAACACATAAATAAAATGCTCTAACGTTCCTAAGTTCACACTAGTGGGTCCTAAGATAGAAAATAAATATCTGAACGAATTTTGTTACATAAGCCCACAAATCTGTGCCAATAATGACCGAGAAATTTCTTGTTGCAATAATCTTGTACTAACAGTGATCTCTGGTTAGCATGATTGGGCATCTAATATCTGGTTAAGGCAGTAGTTTATTTCAATAGCTGATCTGCTAAGGATGTTAGTTTCCAGTTTTAATAAATGAGTATGGATGACTAATCAATAAATAACACCTACAGAGATACCAATGCAGATGGGGTGGATCTCTGTTCTAAAAGTGGATGATGTTGCACGCTGATGACATGAATAAGCATTGGAAACAGAACATAAACTCAGGACAACATATGCTATAATGTCAAGGTGTCATATATATTGCAAGAAAGCATTGGCCATGTACACTAGAAAACAACAAGAGCTACACAAGCTGAAGTTAAAATGCAAAAAGGAAAACAAGAATTAGCTAAGTACTGAAAAAATTGACATGAGAGAAGAGATACCAAAAATGACAAAATGGATATAGATACTAAAAGAGATAAAAGGAAGTCATGTCGCGTAACACTAGGTATACATGCTTACTTGCATAGTTGCCTTTCCTTGCTCCATTAAAATATAGTAACAAATTATGACCTCTTTAACCTACGTAAAAAATGACGGAATATTAGTACACATTACATCTCAGATATAGGTAAAACTTCTATTGCAAGATAAGCTTTCATTTGTTTCATACTTCTTGCTGTATCACATCATCACATAAATGGAGAAGTGTTCCTTTCCCACTATCAAGCTGCTTGTCATACATTGACTTCGTAATCATATTCTGATATAGTGTCATGTTTGCCTGAAACCTGTATCACAATATATAAACACATGGCAGACTACCAACGATAAATATTATAAGATCATACTTAGTACAGTACATTAAAAAATGATGCATACAAAGATTAGCAAGCTTCTTTTTAGCTCAAAATGGCAATTGGTTACAGAGCAATGTGTGAGCCTTCTTAGGAAGTTACCCTCTTTGGAGAATGATATTTATGGAATGATGCATGAGACTGAAGTACATCAATACAGAGCTTACGTGAAGTAGATCTTAGCACAATATCCAATCACACCAGACATGATTGCAATGACAACCCATACATCAGCCTTCGGCATTTCAAGAGAACCAACAAGAGTGACCTACAAGTAACAAACAGTTAATACAGTAAAGTATTGTTATAAATGCATCTAGGGAGAGCCAATATAGTCGGAACATACCAAACCGATAACAGCAGAAATAAGAAACTTGACCCAATCCATTGGTGTTAAAGTGGGGTTCTTCTTCTCTGGCTACCAAATAAGTTCAAATGTCAGGTCCACAATAACCACTGAGACACTAAAGCAACTAAAAAGACGCTGCATACATATGGATGATCTTACAAGAACTATTTCCATATCAGCCATTGGAATATTTTTGAAATGCTTTACAAATATTCCATGATCCGGCTTAGTTTTCGTGCCAGCCCTCCTGTACATATGAGTATATAACAATAATACAAGAAATTCATAACATCGTATGCTGATTAGTACAAGAAACTTTCATGAGTATACAGCTTGAGTGAAAAGTTACCTGTAAACCACAATCATCCTATCAAATGTAGGTTCTTGAATTGTCATCTTATGCGTCAGGTTTTTTAAGCTGTTACAAAAAAGATAGGATTTCATAAGAATTATGTCTGATTGTACTCTACCAAACTTTACCAATAAATATATTAACCTTAGCTCAATTTTTTCAAGCCGAATGCGCTCGACAAATAATTCTTGTTCTTCCGAGTCTTCAATGATTTCGTCTGTCTTCTTAATGTCACTTGGCTTTGACTGCGATTTCTTAGAGAACAATCTATCAATTCTAAAAAAAAAAAAACATCACTACCATGAATTACAACAGTTATGTAATCTGGATTAGCCTTATTTGAAGATGTAAAAGATGCTCAAACAAGCTCAATACCTGGTAACGCTTAACAACGACCTCCAAACTCGCGATATGATTACATCGATTTTTTCCATGACAAAGTAATCAGTTGTACGGTCGATCCCAACGCCACGACGGAAGACAATATACTGCAAGGATGCCATTATGGAATATAATTGTTGAAATATATATCTCACCTTTCCCAAACTATGCAAGCTTCTAGGTGAGCTGGTTTGTGCATACAATTCAATATGGTATCAGAGCCAAGAAGTCATGAGTTCAAGAACCCAGCCAATGCTCTATGAATAAAAATAGTTGCAGTTTAAATTTGATCCCACGTATAAGATCTGGTGGAACATAAATGCGAGGGATGTAGAAATACATAGCCCACCTTTTCCTAACGGCTCGAGCTTTTTGCTAACTTCTAGGTGCATGCAAATTCAATGCAAATTTAGCAGTTTGCAACTCCAAAGATTGGTACCCATGGATTTACCCAACAAAACAAACCGAAGACAGGAGAGCAGAGTGGGTAAGCAAGGGCCAAGGACCGATTGATCGACTCAGCCAGAACCTAAGAAGGGCACTTGCGACAGGTGATCCATCCTTGTGTTATTCTCACTGCCGCAGAAAGCAATGTTCAAACAAGCACTGGGCGTTAACTCGTAAATTTGCCTCTGCCTAGCGCCTATCTCGCCTAAGCGCATGCCTAGGCCCGCTTAAGTGCTAGGCATAGCACCTAGGCTTGCCTTATTTAACCATGGTAGAGAGAGAAACAAGTCAATGTGCTGGACATCTGTGGCACAGCGCCCGCCCCCCACATCTGCTAAGCTGTCACGCCATTGTTGCACGCGCTGTGCTGGTACCCGCGACCAAGGACCCGCCCCTGGATACCGCTGCTGTGTCCTTGGTTATACTTTTGTGCAATTGAGCAATTTTTTATATGTATTTTTACGCAATTGCGCCATAAAAATGTATGCATTAGATTTATGCTTTGGCATTTGTAGTGATGGTATTAAATGATTAGATTTTGGCCCATGGCTTGTTCAAGTCCTGGCTCCACCAGTGACTATGCCTCACTGACATGAGACTGACATGTCAGTGCAAGTGGTAAATCCTTAAATATTCCTTTTATAATAGGACACCCCAGCATTAGCAAAAACAAACTTAATACCCTTATCAGATAAGCAAGAATAAGGAAAGATGATACACAATCGTGAAATGCTAACATGCCCTTATCACGTGCTACTAATTATAACTCCCTTGAATTAGAAATATAATCCATGCCATCAAGAGAAAGTGGCAAGTTAGTTAGTAAGAGACGAAATTACCTTATCGGCAAATGAAGGGAGATTGTCATGTGGGTGTTCTTTAAAGTATGTCGTCAACAACTTCTTGTCTAGCTACATTTGAAGAGAAGAAATTTAGTACGCTGAAAATGTTCTTTCTGATGCTTACTTGGAAAGGTTACAATGCTGTACCTTAGATTCATCAACTTTGATGGGAAGGTTCAAAAGATACCGTCCAGACTGTGCAACATCATACTCTTCATCAGATAACAACTTGAAGTTACTCTTTTCCATTATCTGCTTGATACAGTGAATCCAAATGGTGGCAGCTTAATTATCCAGCAAACTAAATAGTAAATATGGCAAAAACTTTGTTATTATGATGTCATTTAGGCATTTTGCATCATCAATCCATTAGGTCTTCTTAGTTCAAATGTCGAAAGGAGAATGACAGTTTCCTATCAATGTGGTTTCCTTCTGCAACTTTCCGAGGAAACCCAGAAAGCAAACCAACTTCAACTGAACCCAAGAGCCCAAGGAACACAGGAAGGAAATGAAAACTAATTTTCCAACACCAGAAAACACAGAAACTTGGTAATACATTATCACGAAAATCATGGATTTTGATGCAAAACTCAGTCAACAAGCCAGGGAAGAAGTACCGGACAAAACTACGAAGGTATAGCGACAGAAAGCCCCAAGATTATTTTGTAAAACTATCATTGGGAAATCTTGGCCTTTTTTATGGAAAAGCACCAGCGGAGGCCTCGAATGCCCGATATTCAAACATCACATCTCATGAATGTTTTTCTCCCCAAATTTCTTTAGGTGATCTCTGAGTTTGCTCGCGTGTGCATGTTATTATCAAATAGATCTTCCAAAAATACTATCTCACAAAGCTTTTCTAAAAAAAGTCAAGATTGAATGAAACAATAGATTCAAAACCAAGGGAGGTCTTTGTGAATCAGGATATGATAAATATATCAAACCTGCTGCATTAAGCAACCAAATTGACGTGTGAATTAAGGCCATAAATACATAACATCAGCCCTTTAATGGATACAATGGAACAATGATGTTGTAGCTCAAATGCTCATGGTATGAGACTAAGTATGAAGAATACTTGTGTTCCACACAGGACCTGATGGTACAAAGAACGTTTAGGGGCCAACCTGGAAAAGATACGTCATGAAGTTGAATTCAAGAGTATCAATCTCATCAGATGACAGATTCTGCTGCTCCAGCCTCTTCTCACCAGAAACAGGATCAAACAGCGAGTACAGTTGCTGCATCGAACCGAACACATAAGGTTCAAGAATCCTGGCCTGTCGTATAGAAATCCCGATTGACAGGAACAAATGGAACAATCAAACAAGATGCCTACCATTAGATCCTCAAACTGGAGGAGATACCAAGCCCGAATGGTGTACTCCACCTTCTTGCACAGCATCAAGAACTCGTTACGATCCACATCATGCTCTAAGCAAAAAATTAAAACAAAGGGAACGAATTACGGGGAGAAGTACATTTGAGCATTTTTTTTTTCATCCAAACTAAAGCAACACTGAAGATAAAAGAATTCACAATCGCTTCGAGGAGCTGACGGAGGATGAGCGAGTGGTTACTTACCGATGAGTTCGGCGAGCTTCATGACGAGCTTGGGCTTGATGATGGGGATCACCGCCTCCCTCTCCATCCGCACCACCTCCCTCGCCACCCCGTCCTTCCTCACGTCCCCACCTCTCCCCCCAATCGCCATCCCCGCCTCGGCCTCCTGCTTCTCCTCCACCGCCGGGTCCATACAGACAAGACCGGCAGCAGCACGCGCGTACACAGCGAGGGTTTGGCCGTTTGGGGGAAATCGTATTCCGGCGACGGGGGAGAAGCGGCGGTGGAAAAGAAAGCGAAAAGGGGTTTGGGGGGAATGCGATGAGGGGAGAGAGAGTTGCTAATTGCTACGGCCACCTGGTCCACGTCTTGCGAAGAACAAAGGAGGTGGGGCACAGCTGGCGGTGCGCCATGGGGTGGACCTAGCTAAATTATTGCGCCCCGGGGAGCACGTGGCGACATCGACGTCTGTCGGAGTCCTCCGATAAGCGACTCCAAAAGTTCGTGCTATCCATCCCGAAAATGCAATTCGTCTCCCGGTGCATATAAATTTATTGTTTGGAAATTTATTTTGAAATGCTTTAAAGTTAAAAAAATCTCACGTACATCCAGACAGACTGTATTTTATTTAGCACATAAGCTTGCGAGGAAAAAGAACATTTTTGTGTCATGTTTAAAAAGGACAAATTCGATACTGTTTTGTCATTTTACTCATACCAAATAAAATATTTATTTTTTCCAAAAACTTGTAAGCAAACCAAGAATGTTAAAATGTACACATGAAAACTTCTTCTGAATTTTTTTGAAATTTTAAATTTAATTTTTTGTGTATTTTTTTATAATATAAGATTCATATGCATCCGAGAGCAAAAACATCATCTCTGTATCCACCCCCGGAACTCTACCAGAGGTCTGAAATCACCTAACTCTAAAATCGTTCCACAATCATCCTTATGTATCGTTAAGTGCTTAACCGCCAATGTGTCAAGTTAATCTTGTTGACTGCCTTTGGCTTAGTGGAGCCGGTGTTGTGGATTGGGAGAGAGTAGTCCGCGTGATACCTAGGGAGCTGCCATTCTTGTTGGCTGCGACTTGCCGGTCTTCAGCGTTGACTCTTCTATGTGATTAATACACCTGCTCAGGTGTATTCTCGAAAAAAATCTTGTTGACTGCCACGTCCGCTTCTAAGTTGACCGATTATTATTATTTCTCTGTTGGTTACTTTGTCTGTGTCCCCCTCGCTTTTATTTTTGCTCAAGAAGATTAATGAAGAATCCCGTGTCATCACCACCGCGTAGAGGTTTCATAGCAAAAGGGATACCGGCTTATGTTACCATTTAGGGCCTCTTTGATTCATAGGAAATGGAAATCACAGGAATGGAATAGGCATAGGAATAGGAAAGGATTGCATATGCAAAACTAGCCTAGTTCCTTGTGCATAGGAAATAAAGCATGAGGTCTAACTTCATTTTCTTTTTCTGTACGTTTTGGCTTGCAAATGAGATCTGAAGGAAAATTTCCTTTACTTTTCCTTTCCATCATTCCTATGAATCAAAGGTGTGAACAGTGTCATCTAGGGAAAAATTCCTAGCCCTCTACTTTTCCTTTGTATTTCCTCCAAATCAAAGGAGCCCTTATCAAGCTAAATGGCATGTTGTGCCATTGGTGTAATTGGCTTAAAAGAGACGGTACTCAAGCCATAAGTTTTATTTATGTTAATCTCTATTATTGAGATACATTGACCTTAGGAATCATCGGGTATTAACATGTAGACTCTAAGCATAGTGACTTCTGGCCTCTTTATTCTTATTCTCTATCGTGGCCCAATTGGCTTAATCGAGACACTATTTAGATCATAATTTTTTTGAGAGTACACTATTCATCCTATAACTTAAATTAATGTTGTTGTAGACCATAGGGTTGGTAATTATAACAAAAGGTGTGTTTAGTAGCCTGGGTCAGTCGAGAATAGACATCTGCACTCAGCCAAGTTGACCCTAGCTAAGCTGAGCTAAGATTTTGTGACGTGTTTGGTAGCCCGAGTTTGTTAAAACAAGCTACAGTAAGATGTTGTTTGGTAGCATGTCTCGGTTTTTTTTACACAGAGGTCTTTGGACATAAAATAAAAGCAATCGGACCCCTAGAAAGAAAAGGAAAAAAGAAACCGGGTCCCTAATGCGGCTCAACGGAGTTGGGTACGGCCGGCCGACACCGGCGTCGACGAGAGGATCTCGCCACCAGAGCCTGGTCCAGCGATGGAGGGAGTCGAGGAGGCATGGGCCAGCGTCAAGCAAGGACGCGCCCTGGCGGCGGATGTCTGGTCGTGGCTGGTCTTGGAGCTGGTGGCAGATCTCGGCGAGGAAGCTCCAGGGCTCTGGCAGATCTCGGCGCGAATGGCCTGGGCATGCTCGGAGACGGTGGTTCACGAGACGGTGCTCGGTGCTCCTGCAGATGCGCGCGTCGTCCAGGAGGTCGAGGGGCTCGGTGCTGGTGCAACTGCGGCTCTGTCGCCGCAGGCTAAGCGCCGCCAGCATCTCCGGCTCGACCGCATAACAAGCGCCGAGATCTCTCCGGCTTCGCCGTACGTAAGCCAATCGCCGATGCATCTCTGCATTCGCTCGATGCGGTGGGATTGGGAGGGACGCCATCGAGCGCCTTTGGAGCGAGATGGGACAGAAAGGAGGGGAAATGATGGTTCGTGTGAGATACCCCTGTGGGCGCTGATGACCCACAAGTATAGGGGGTCGCAACAGTCTTCGAGGGAAGTAAAACCCAAATTTATTGATTCGACATAAGGGGAGCCAAAAAATATTTATAAGCCTTGACAGATGAGTTGTCAATTCAGCTGCACCTGCAAACAGACTTGCTCGCAGCGGTTTATCAGTAGCAATAGTTTTATAGTAGTGGCAGTAGTGAAATAGTAGCAGCAATAGTAAAATAAAGATAGTAACAGTATCAATAGTAAACAGTAGGATTAAATACTGTAGGCATAGGGATGGATGAACGGGCATTGCATGGACAAGATAATTCATGTACTCCCTCCGTTTCAAAATATAAGATGTTTTAGGTTTGTGAAGCAAACGTATCTAGATATGTTTTAGTGTGTATATTCGAGTGAACATACACACTAAAAGATGTCTAAATACATTTGCTTCACAAAGCTAAAACATCATATATTTTAAAACGGAGGGAGTAATAATCAAGACATGAGCAATTGCACATAAATAAAGATAAAGCATCCTAGTACTAAACAACCATAGACATGTGTTCTGTAAATAGTCGTACGTGCTTGCAATGAGAAACTTGCATGACATCTTCTGTCCAACCACCCCGTTTGCAGCGGGGCCTCAAGGGAATCTACTGGTAATTAAGGTACTCCTTTTAATAAAGTACCGGAGCAAAGCATTAATACTCAGTAAACACATGTGATCCTCACATCACAGCCATCCCCTTCGGTTATCCCAATTGTTGACACTTTGAGGCTTCGGGTTTCGGACAACGATATGTGTACAGAACTTGCAGGTAATATCAAAAACAACAATTATCATCATAAAACAATAACAAGTTCAGATCTAAGATCATGGCACTCGGGCCCAAAGTGACAAGTATTAAGCACAACAAGTTGCAACAATGTCATAAGCACTAACAATGGATACTAGGCACCATGCCCTAACAATCTTATAGCAATTACATGAATGATCTCATCCAATCCCTACCATCCCCTTCGCCTACAGCAGGAATTACTCACATATGGATGGGGGAATCATGGATGGTTGATGGAGAGACGCCGGTGATGATGATGGCGATGATCTCCTCCAAATCCCCGTCCTAGCAGGGTGCCAGAACGGAGTTTCTGGTTCCAAATCGCGGTTTCTGATGGTGGCGGCGCAGCGGAACTCTATCTGGGAAAAACGCCAAACCCCCGATATTTTCAGGTCAGATGGTATAAGTAGGCGGAAGGAGGGGTCTAGGCGACACCTGGAGCGGCCACACCACCCCCTGGCGCGGCCTGCCCTGGCCCGCGCCACCAGGTGGTGTGTGCCCCCTGTGGCCCCTCTCCGTCTCGTACTCCGGCTCCATGTGTCTTCTGCTAAAATAGGAATTTTACAGTATTTTCCGGGATTTTTCCTAAAAGTCAGATTTCTGCACAAAAATAAGACACCAGGGCAATTCTGCTGAAAACAGCGTTAGTCCATGTTAGTTGTATCCAAAACACACAAATTAGAGAAGAAACAACAACAAAAGTGTTTGGAAAAGTAGATACGTTTTGGACGTATCAACTCCCCCCAAGCTTAGCTTATTGTTTGTCCTCAACCAATTCAGTTAACAACTGAGTGCGATAAAAAAAACTTTCACAAACAAATTTGCTTTATAAAATGTATATATTCTCACTATATAATCGAGTACTTAAGCAATTCATAATAAGAAGTATGCAACTAATGTTATCTCATAGTCATGCAAGCTATGAAAGAGTACCAACACACTAATAACAAGCGACATGAAACATAAGAAGTTACAGGATTGTAATGCTCATAATAAGATATGAAAGAGTGGTATCTCACTTGCCTTTATTTGTGGAGCAAAACATAAATGCCAAGTGATACGTCTCAAACGTATCTATAATTTTTGATGCTCCATGCTTGTTTACACACCATTTGCTTTCTGTTTTGTTACACTTTGTGGCATTTTTATGCATTTTCCAGAACTAACCTATTAACGAGATGCCACAGTGCCAGTTCCCCATTTTCTGTTGTTTTTGTGTTTCAGAAAAACTACACATGAAATATTCTCAGAATTGGACAAAACAAAAGCCAGACCTTCTATTTTTCCCGAAGCATCACGAAGTCCAAAGATGAGACGGAGGGGGGCCAGGAGCCAGCCACACCCTAGGGTGGGGTGGCCTACCCCGGGCCCGCGCCACCAGGGGGTGAGGCTAGCTGGCCCACTGATACGTCTCCAACGTATCCACAATTTTTGATGCTCCATGCTTGTTTTTACACTATTTGTTTAGTGTTTCGTTACACTTCGTGGCATTTTTATGCATTTTCTGGAACTAACCTATTAACAAGATGCCACGGTGCCAGTTCCCTGTTTTCTGCTATTTTTGTGTTTCAGAAATGTTACGCAGAAAATATTCTTGGAATTGGACGAAACAAAAGCCAGACGTCCAGATATTCACAGGAGCTTCCAGAACACCGAAGAGGAGACGGAGCCGAGCCAGAGGGCGGCCACACCACCAGGGGCCGCGGCCTGGCCCTGGCCCGCACCGGCCTATGGTGTGGGCCCCCTGGTCCACCTCTGACGCCGCCCCTTCGCCTATAAAGACCACCCGATGGGAAAAACCTAAGGACCCGATCACTTTTCTAGAAACATATCGCGATCCGCCGCCGTCGTCGACCCGAGATCGGGAGGGTCCAGAAGCTCTTCCCGTCACCCTGCCGGAGAGGGGAATCGCCGCCGGAGGTCTTCTTCATCGCCATGCTTGCCTCCGGCGCGATGAGTGAGTAGTCTACCTTGGACTATGGGTCCATAGTAGTAGCTAGATGGTTGTCTTCTCCACCATGTGCTTCGTGTTTAGATCTCGTGAGCTGCCTTACATGATCGAGATCACCGTTATGTAATTGTACATGTTGTGTTTGTTGGGATCCGATGAATATTGGTGTTATGATTGAGTTGATGTACTGAATTTTATCTTATGTTATCTCTATGTTGTTTATGATCTTGCATGCTCTCCGTTGTTAGTAGCTATCTTGGCCGAGTAGTTGCTAGTGACTCCAAGAGAGGGTATTTATGCTCGATAGTGGGTTCATGCCTCTATTTAATCTGGGGGAGTGACAGAAACCTCTAAGGTTGTAGATGTGCTGTTGCTACTAGGGGGAAAACAACATTCATATGCTCGAGGGCATATGCTGTGTTTACATTACACACTTTGCTTAATACAGTTATCTGTTGTTCGCAACTTAATACTTGTGGAGTTCTTGGATTGATTCACCACAAGTGGATTATTAGTCATAGATGCAGTTGGATGGCGGTCTATGTATCTTGTTGTAATGCCCAGAGTAAATCTCATAGTGATCCTCTTGACATATCATGTTGTCTTTATTCTATCAATTGCCCAACTGTAATTTGTTTACCCAGCATGTGTTATTTTATCTTATGGAGAGACACCACTAGTGAACTATGGACCCCGGTCCTATTTCCTTTATATTGCTATCACCTGTTTACTTTACTCGCACTGTTTACTTTACTCGCATACTATTACTATTTTCCACTCGATACGCTCATTCCTTTGTTTACAGCAAACCGGTGAGATTGACAACCTCATCGTAAGTTCGGAGCAAAGTACTTGGTTGTGTTGTGTGCAGGTTCCACGTTGCTACTAGTTGGAGATGCACTAACTCGTTTTATTGTAAAACGGCGCCCTTGTTGGAGTGTCACTAGGCTAGCAAGCATCACCTTCAGTTGTTTGGCTTCCTCCTCTCCTGATCGACAAACCTTGGTTTTTTACTGATGGAAAACATTGCTGCTATATTCATCATACCTTCCTCTTGGGGTTCCCAACTGGACGGTGCTTTACATTATCAACACCGTGCCGCATCAAGCTCTTTTCTGGCGCCATTGCCGGGGAGGAAAAAGAAGACTTCTGCAAGGGGAGTTTTGCACGCACATCCTTTACTTTGTTTTAAGTTTTGCTTTACTTTATTTTTACTTGCATCATTTTATCAAAAACACACAAAAAAATAGTATCCTTGATAGTTGGTTTTACTTGTCTGCTTTTAGTTTTGCTAGAATGGCTACTCCTGAGAACACCAAGTTGTGTGATTTTACTAGCACTAATAATAGTGATTTTATCTGCACTCCTATTGCGCCACCTGCTCCTGCTGCAAATTTTTATGAGATTAAGCCTGCTTTGTTGAACCTTGTTATAAAAGAGCAATTTTCTGGTGCTAGTACTGATGATGCTGCAGCTCATCTCAACAATTTTGTTGAGCTATGTGAGATGCAGAAATATAAGGATGTAGAAAGTGATATTATTAAGCTTAAGTTGTTTCCTTTTTCTTTGAGAGGAAAAGCTAAGGATTGGTTGCTATCTTTGCCTAAAAATAGTATTGATTCATGGGCTAAGTGTAAGGATGCTTTTATTGGTAGATACTATCCTCCTGCTAAGATTATAGCTTTGCGTAGCAATATTATGAAGTTTAGTCAGTTTGATAATGAACATGTTGCTCAAGCTTGGGAAAGAATGAAATATATGATCAAGAATTGTCCCACTCATGGACTGACTACTTGGATGATTGTCCAAACTTTTTATGCAGAACTGAATTTTTCTTCAAGGAACCTATTGGATTCAGCTGCTGGAGGCACTTTTATGTCCCTTACCTTGGGCGCCGCAACAAAGCTTCTCGACAATATAATGGTAAATTACTCTGAATGGCACACCGAGAGAGCACCACAAGGTAAGAAGGTAAATTCTGTTGAGGAAACCTCTTCCTTGAGTGATAAGATTGATGATATTATGCTTATGCTTTCTAATGATAGGACTCATGTTGATCCTTATAATGTTCCTTTAGCCTCTTTGGTTGCCCAAGAAGAGCATGTTGATGTAAACTTCATTAGAAATAATAATTTTAACAACAATGCTTATAGGAACAATTTTGCTAGTAACAATTATAGGCCATATCCTTCTACCAATGGTAATGGTTATGGTAACTCTTATGGTAATTCCTCCAACAACACTAGGGGCGCGCTCTCCGAGCTTGAGGTAATGCTCAAGGACTTCATCGGTAAGCAAACTGCTTTTAACAGGTCTGTTGAGGAAAAGTTAGGCAAAATTGATATTATTGCTTCTAAAGTTGATAGCCTTGCTCATGATCTTGAACTTCTGAAATTAAAAGTGTTGCCTAATGATGTGAAAGAGAACAATCCTTTTGCCACTGCTAATGCTATTCAAGTTAGAATTGATGAAAATGTTAGGATGCTAGCAGAATTGCATGCCAGGTGGGAAAGAGAAGATGAGATGGCTAGAAAGATGAAGGTATGTACCATTACTACCTCTAATGATGTTGCTCCTAATGCTAGCAATCCTCTTACTTTGATTGGTGTAGAGAAAACTCCCACTCCTTGTGTTAAAAAGCCTAAAACTGCTAAAACTTTTTCTCAAAAGAGTGCTGAAATTTTTCGGAGTGTGGGAGATGATAGTTCTATTTCCTTTAATGATTCTGATGTTGATGGCTGCAATATTTCTGAAGTTATTTTGTTCTTGCAAAAGCTTGCTTTGACTCCCAATGCTAGTTCTTTAAATGTTGCTTTTACTAAGCATATTACCAATGCTCTTATGAAAATTAGGGATGAAAAGTTAAAGCAAAAAGCTTCTGTTCCCAAGATAGAAGATGGTTGGGAACCCATCATTGATATGCATGTTAATGGTTTTGATTGCCATGCTTTATGTGATCTAGGTGCTAGTATTTCTATCATGCCTAGAAAGATTTATGACATGCTTGATTTACCACCGCTTGAAAAGTGTTACTATGATGTTCCTATTGCTGATGTTGCTAAGAAGAAACCTTTGGGAAGGATTAATGATGTTCTTATTATGGTTAACAATAACCTTGTTCCCGGTGATTTTCTTGTCGTGGATGAAATACAATGCCTTATTGACAAGACTTCTGCAGTTGATCTTAATGCTTCTTTCAAAAATACTTGATTCGCACTTTCTGCGCCTAGCTCAAAGGCGTTAAAGAAAAGCACTCTTGGGAGATAACCCAATGTTTTTTCATTCAGTTCTTTTTCTTTTATTTGAGTCTTGGAAGTTATTACTACTGTAATGACCTCTCCTTAACCTTTTTATTTCGTTTTTGTGCCAAGAGAAGCCTCTAATTTGAGCGAGGTAAGATTTGGAGATGTTGCTGTCCTGAAACAGTTTTCGGTGCTGCACCGTAAAAATTCGTGAATATTTTCTGTATATCTTTTGGACCTGCGATTTCTTGTGCATATGCCCCAGGTTATATCCAAACTTTCATTAGTTAAACACTTTTTGATTTGAGCAACAGAAAACCCCCTAAAAATTCGACCTTTGTCAGCTGTTATGTTTTGACAGATTTCTGCCAATATTTGTGTTTGCCGCTTTATCGCTTTCTTTTTGAGTTCTTTTGATCATGGAACTTTTGGGGAAGTTGCTACAGTAGTATATACTTTATATGTGGTGGTTTTGAGTTGAAACCTGAAGCAAAAAGGGGTTGATTCAATGTTATGCTTACACTAATGTTGCTAATAGATTTGTTTTTAGTTTTGTATGAAGGAAGTTTTCAAGTGTAGGGATTGGAGAATGATGAGATGAGTTGAAGAATGGACAAAACCTCAAGCTTGGGATGCCCATGTCACCCCAAGAAATATCTAAGAAGCACAAGCATCAAAGCTTGGGGATGCCCCGAGGCACCCCTTCTTCATCGGCAAAAATCAGGTCACCTTTCAACGCACTATATTTTTATTGCTTCATGCATTATGCGTTTTTTTTAGAGCATCAGTTGTTTTTAGTTTTTAGTTTTGTTTAGTTTTTTTTGCTGCAATAAGTGGTTGGACCCCAACAAATTTCTTTTGGAGAAGTTGTCTTGCTTTTCATTTGCCAAGAACACTCCGTTTTTCACTCTATTCGTTTCGACGAGTGTTCTCTTTTTCTAGAATGCGTTTAGCTTTCGATTTTCGCCTTGATTTGTGTTCAGATCTTGTTATATCTTTGCATCAAGGTGTATTTTTGCCTCTGGTCCATATTGGTTTTCATCAAAAGAGTTGTTTATAAAAAGTTTGAATGGTGTTGGAAAAGAGAAAAAGCTTTATGCAAAAAAGTGGCACAAGAAGGAGCTTGTGTAGACTGCGGCCTAGGCTTTTGCATGTCATGCTTGATGTCTTTTTGATAGTATGCTTAGTGGTTTTGCTGTAGCATGACTTGTCTCAAATAACTGAGATTGCTTAATGAGCCTTTGAAAAAAATCATGCGTTGTTTTAATTATTTGGAAGCATTATTTTGGTTTTTGATACGTCTCCAACGTATCCATAATTTTTGATGCTCCATGCTTGTTTTTACACCATTTGTTTAGTGTTTTGTTACACTTCTTGGCATTTTTATGCATTTTCCGAAACTAACCTATTAACAAGATGCAACAGTGTCAGTTCCCTGTTTTCTGCTGTTTTTGTGTTTCAGAAATATTACACAGGAAATATTCTAAGAATTGGACGAAACAAAAGCCAATTGTCCAGATATTTCATGGAGCTTCCAGAAGACTGAAGAGGAGACGGAGCCGAGCAAGAGGGCGGCCACACCATAGGGCGGCGCAGCCTGGGGCTGGCCCGCGCCCCCTAGTGGTGTGGGCCCCCTGGTCCACCTCTGACGCTGCCCCTTCGCCTATAAGGACCCCCCGATGGGAAAAACCTAAATACCAGATCACTTTTCCAGAACACATCGCGATACGCCGCCGCCGTCGACCCAAAGATCGGGAGGGTCCAGAAGCTCTTCCCGGCACCCTGCCAGAGAGGGGAATCGCCACCGGAGGTCTTCTTCATCGCCATGCTTGCCTCCGGCGCGATGAGTGAGTAGTCTACCTTGGACTATGGGTCCATAGCAGTAGCTAGATGGTTGTCTTCTCTACCATGTGCTTCATGTTTAGATCTCGTGAGCTGCCTTACATGATCGAGATCACCGTTATGTAATTCTACATGTTGTGTTTGTTGGGATCCGATGAATATTGGTGTTATGATTGAGTTGATGTACTTAATTTTATCTTATGTTATCTCTATGTTGTTTATGATCTTGCATGCTCTCCGTTGTTAGTAGCTATCTTGGCCGAGTAGTTGCTAGTGACTCCAAGAGGGGGTATTTATGCTCGATAGTGGGTTCATGCCTCTATTTAATCTGGGGGAGTGACAGAAACCTCTAAGGTTGTAGATGTGCTGTTGCTACTAGGGAGAAAACAACATTCATATGCTCGAGGGCATATGCTTTGTTTACATTACACACTTTGCTTAATGCATTTATCTGTTGTTTGCAACTTAATACTTGTGGAGTTCTCGGATTGATTCGCCACAAGTGGATTATTACTAATAGATGCAGTTGGATGGCGGTCTATGTATCTTCTTGTAATGCCCAGACTAAATCTCATAGTGATCCTCTCGACATATGCACGTTGTCTTTATTCTATCAATCGCCCAACTATAATTTGATTACCCAGCATGTATTATTTTATCTTATGGAGAGACACCGCTAGAGAACTGTGGACCCCGGTCCTATTTCCTTTATATTGCTATCACCTGTTTACTTTACTTGCACTATTTACTTTACTCACATATTACTATTGCTTTCCACTCGATACGCTCATACTCTTTGTTTCAAGCAAACCGGTGAGATTGACAACCTTATCGTAAGTTGGGAACAAAGTATTTGGTTGTGTTGTGTGCAGGTTCCACGTTGCTACTGGTTGAAGACGCGCTAGCAAGTTATCATTAACGGCGCCCTTGTTAGAGCATCACGCAGCTAGTGGGCATCACCTTCAGTCATATTAAACCTCCTACTGTATTGATAACCTTGGTTTTATAACTGAGGGAAAACTTGCTGCTATATTCATCAAACCTTCTCTTGGGGTTTTCCAACTGGCCGGTCATTTACTACATATTCCCACATCAACTTTGCACAGAAGTTCTGTCGCCGTTGCTGTGTATTAAAGAAGAAGCTTTCACACCATCATCACCGAACCATCAACAAGTTTTCTGGCGCTGTTGCCGGGGAGGAAAGAAGACTTCTGCAAGGGGAGTTTCGCACGCACATCCTTTACTTTGTTTTAAGTTTTGCTTTACTTTATTTTTACTTGCATCGTTTTATCAAAAACCCAAAAAAATTAGTATCCTTTATAGTTGTTATTTCTTTACTTTAGTTCATTATGTTGTTTCCTAAGTACGTTTTGGAGGACCTCTCAATAGGTAGTGGTTCAATTATTGGAAAAAGTAACATTGAGAAGTTCTTTAATCATATTAGTATGCATAAAGATGTTGAGGAAAAGTCTTTGGCTGATCTTGCTTCTAGTATTGAAGTTGCTTCTGCTTATTTAATTCACATGTTGGAAGCTAGGTTTGCTAGCCTTAATCCTTTTATGCAACACATGTTCCTTAAGCTTCATGAAATTGAAGATCCTGAAAAGAAAGCTTTTATCTTGGAAACTTTGCGTATAGAATTTAGAGATGTTGCCATTGAAGCTAGGAGAGTTCTTAAGCGCTTTAATAAACTTGGTTCACCTATAAAGGTTATTAGTACAAACAATGAAGGAACCGAAATACCTATACCTAGCAAGCTTTTGGGATTGTATGAAGCTTTTGAAAATAATTTTGATTGGATTTGTCCCAAAAATCTTTTTAGTGATTTGAGTGAGCCAAAGCATGATCACAAAGGATCTTCAAAAACTTATTTGGACACAATCCAATTCATTGTTGAAAAGATTCCTATAGTGGATCTTAATGCTTCTTTTGAAATTACTTAATTCGCACTTTCTGCGCCTAGCTCAAAGGCGTTAAAGAAAAGCACTCTTGGGAGATAACCCAATGTTTTTACATTCAGTTCTTTTTCTTTTATTTGAGTCTTGGAAGTTATCTTCTATATCTAAATAAGAGACCCCCACTACAAGATTTTCTAGTCTTTTCGTGCGTCCACATCATCTTTAATCGCCCACAGGTTGTTATTTGTCGCTGGTCATTCTCCCCGTCTTACACTTATCATGCTCGTCATTTCTTTTTACGTGGCCTAGGCGTGTGCCCTTACATGGACTGGACGAGGAGGCATCTCCCCTTTAGTCGCTCCCCCTTTCTCGTGTGTGACCATTAATGCTGATGCTTCCTCTTCACAATTATAATTAATCCCGCGACAGTGCTCCCTCTTCCTCTCCCCACCACAGCCGCTAGAATCAACTGCAGAGGAAACTGGAGGGACATGAGGAATAAATACAGATTTCGTCCCCTTTAAATACCGAGGCTATGAAGTCCAGTGCAAGCGAGCATCTACCAGCTTATGCTTCCTCAAGTCGAGCGCTAGCTGGGAAGCCACGGGAGGAGCTGTTGGGGCGGATGCGTCGGCCGGCCTCGGATCCATGCTGGAGAGTCCACAGGAGGAGCTTCAGCTGATATCTCGGTGGCGCAGCCATGGGAGGACGAGATGGTGGCCCGTTGACCAGGGTTGGTTGTGGCGGCCGGCGTCGGTGTTGCCGTGGAGGAGCAGTTGGGGGAAGAACCGAAGAGGAGCAGTTTGCTGCACCGGACGGATGACGGCGGCACACACTCGGACGGAGGACCAGGGGGAGCCAGGGGAGGACAAGATGGTGGAGGCGACCGGCGTTGGTGGTGGCGTCCGGCGTCGGTGGCGGCGCCGACGCTTGCATCGCTGCTGGGGAATGGTGATTGGTGAGGCTTGCCACACCGCTGATATTGTCGTTGCCGCTGGTGAGTGGTGACTGGTGAGCTAATCCCTCCCGCCTTCTCCATAGTCCCTACTATTTATCCTCTCTACTAATTCACTCCGTATATTTCAGTGTAATCTTTTCTCATCCCGTTCCAGCACGAGATTCACAGTTTTTGTGTCTCTTTTCACCAATGAGATGAACACCGCAAAGGATATCAGCCAAGACGATCAGAAAAGGGGCACAAATAATCTCGAACATGAATCGTGACTGCCCTACACACATCACATTTCTAGACAAGCTGCTCTGGGAGACATCTCATTGCCGATGTTCCCACACACTGACACTGCAATCCCCAGCGTCTTGACGATGCAGGTCATCCTCATCCGCGTGCATCTGGTCTCACCATGGAGATGACTGTACATTGTCTTCACCGTTTTCTGAGTTGTTCTCTCGAGAAAAAGTTACACTGAACGTTAAGTATCGAGTTGACTAGAAAGGATGAGAATCCTCTTCCAGCAAACAGTACCAAACGACATCTGAATGATCAAGAATCTCTTTCCTCATTATGCATTGCCTCTATCATCGATGTCATATTAGTCACATGGAAAGGCTATACGAATTGTCATGTTATTATGTTATATTATGATGACATCCTTTGAAAATGTCGTTCATGGATTATGACTAGATTTTTCTTTATGTATTTGCTCTATGAGGCTGGAAATATGCTTTCAGTTACTATTTCTCAAGTGTGATAATTTTTATTCTATCCCACTGGAAAGACCGCTTCAGTATATATGTACATCTAAGAAAACAAAACTAAGAAGCGGCAATACTTAAATTATGTTTTATGCCGAGCTAAGATATATTTATATCCAAGAGATAATTTTTTAGGTAATCGTTAATTTTAGATGAAACATGCTAAATTTTAATACTATGAATGGTTCACTAGATCATTTCTAACTAATTGTTCTATAGTTTGTTCACCTTATACATATCTCTTTAATAACTTTTAACAGATGACCCGCGCAACGCGCGGGGTATCATCTAGTTACTACTGTAATAACCTCTCCTTATCATTTTTATTTCATTTTTGTGCCAAGAGAAGCCTCTCATTTGAGTGAGGTAAGATTTGGGGATGTTGCTGTCCTGAAACAGTTTTCGGTGCTGCAACGTAAAAATTCGTGAAAAATTCTCTGTATATCTTTTGGACCTGCGATTTCTTGTGCATATGCCCCAGGTTATATCCAAACTTTCATTAGTTGAACACTTTTTGATTTGAGCAACAGAAAACCCTCTAAAAATTCGACCTTTGTCAGCTGTTCTGTTTTGACAGATTTCTGGCAATATTTGTGTTTGCCGCTTTATCGCTTTCTTTTTGAGTTCTTTTGATCATGGAACTTTTGGGGAAGTTGCTACAGTAGTATATACTTTATATGTGGTGGTTTTGAGTTGAAACCTGAAGCAAAAGGGGTTGATTCTATGTTATGCTTACACTAATGTTGCTAATAGATTTGTGTTTAGTTTTGTACGAAGGAAGTTTTCAAGTGTAGGGATTGGAGAATGATGAGATGAGTTGAAGAATAAACAAAAGCTCAAGCTTGGGGATGCCCATGTCACCCCAAGAAATATCCAAGAAGTACAAGCGTCAAAGCTTGGGGATGCCCCCGAGGCACCCCTTCTTCATCGGCAAAAATCAGGTCACCTTTCAACGCACTATATTTTTATTGCTTCATGCATTATGCGTTTTTCTTGGAGCGTCAGTTGTTTTAGTTTTCAGTTTTGTTTAGTTTTGTTTTCTGCAATAAATGGTTGGACCCCAACAAATTTCTTTTGGAGAAGTTGCCTTGCTTTTCACTTGCCAAGAACACTCCGTTTTTCATTCTTATAATTTCAATGAGTGTTCTCTTTTTCTAGAACTGTGTTTAGCTTTCGATTTTCGCCTTGATTTATGTTCAGATCATGTTATATCTTTTCATCAAGGTGTATTTTTGCCTCTGATCCATATTGGTTTTCATCAAAAGAGTTGGCTATAAAAAGTTCGAATGGTGTTGGAAAAGAGAAAAAGCTTTATGCAAAAAAGTGGTACAAGAAGGAGCTTGTGTAGACTGCGGCCTAGGCTTTTGCATGTCGTGCTTGATGTCTTTTTGTAGTATGCTTAGTGGTTTTGCTGTAGCATGACTTGACTCAAATGACTGAGATTGCTTAATGAGCCTTTGAAAAAATTATGCGTTGTTTTAATTATTTGGAAGCATTATTTTGGTTTTCTCCTTGATGCTTTATTTGGGTTGACTTGGCGCATGCTCACACATATTATACTCATACAAAGTCGCCATTGCCTCTATGATCATTTAGTTTTTGACTTTTGATGCCATCTTATGCTTCTTTTAATGTCACTTTGCATGATTATGGCCGTTATTGCTCTCTTAGTTGGTCGCTCCCAGTCTTTTGCTAGCCCTCATTTTGTACTGAGTATGAGCTCTACTCGTGCATCCAACTCCTAAAAACCAAGTTTGCCATTATGTCCACTATAAATTCCTATGCATGGTATTTGTAAGCCATTCCAAAGTAAATTTCATGTGCTACCTTTCAAAACTTTCAACTACTTCTCATTTTGTGCCACTGTTTTTAGCTCATGGGGACGTAGTGGTCGGAATTGCTATCTTCCATATTAAATTAAGTACCCCTCGACTAGGCAGCTTCATCTGCTCGTTATTAATTTTGCATGAGAGCTGGTCAGACCATTGCAATCTAATTTTTAAAAGAAAAGAAAAAAGGCACTCCTCCATGGTATGTGAATGTTGGTGGGCACCCGATGGAATCGGTTAGCCATGGTTTGAGAAAGGAAAAAAGGTGTGGAGGAGTGCCAAAGCTTTATAAAAGAGCACCAATGTGCCAAACTTTCAAAGAACTCAGAACCGCTCTCACTTGTTTATTATGGAAGATAGTAAGACCCCATTCCTAGTCGTTGACAAAAGTAACCACCTCTCAAAACCCAAGTTTTATCTCTGTTTTACAAATGAAAAGCTCTAGCACATGTTTAATCACTGCTTCCCTCCGTGAAGGGCCTTTCTTTTACTTTTATGTTGAGTCACCACCTTCTACCTTTATGCACCGTCTAAGAGAGCATAGTTGTCATTCTGAGTATAATGTGCATTGTCCCAAAGTTTTCATTGATAGATTCATATTGTTGGTTTCACTTGTTCTCAAATTACTTGTATCTAGTCACCCTCTTAAACTTGAAGGTGTCCTATGCATTTATGTTTTGCTCTCTCATGAAGGACAAGCTGAAAACCATTTGTATGTTTTTCCATATGATTTGAACACACGTTTGACTTTCATTGTTTCATTTTCATGATCTTTTATTTGTGTTCTTTTTCATGTTATAACATGGTTGCTAAGTTTCTTCTATCAAGATTATGTCTTTCATGCCCATGTTTTAAGTTCTTTTGATCCCAGCGCACAACGCTTACATATATGATCAAGATTGTGTACGTGCATGTCATCTCAAAAATTATTTCTTTTGTTATCACTTACCTACTCGAGGACGAGTAGGAGTTAAGCTTGGGGATGCTGATACGTCTCCAACGTATCCATAATTTTTTATGCTCCATGCTTATTTTTACACCATTTGTTTAGTGTTTCGTTACACTTCGTGGCGTTTTTATGCATTTTCCGGAACTAACCTATTAACAAGATGCCACAGTGCCAGTTCCCTGTTTTCTGCTGTTTTTGTGTTTCAAAAAAGTTACATAGGAAATATTCTCGGAATTGGACGAAACAAAAGCCGGTCGTCCAGATATTTCACGGAGCTTCCAGAAGACCGAAGAGGAGACGGAGCCGAGCCAAAAGGTGGCCACACCATCGGGTGGCGCGGCCTGGGGCTGGCCTGTGCCCCCTGGTGGTGTGGGCCCCCTGGTCCACCTCTGACGCTGCCCCTTCGCCTATAAGGACCCCCCGATGGGAAAAACCTAAATACCAGATCACTTTTCCAGAACACATCGCGATCCGCCGCCGCCGTCGACCCGAAGATCAGGAGGGTCCAGAAGCTCTTCCCGGCACCCTGCCGGAAAGGGAAATTGCCACCGGAGGTCTTCTTCATCACCATGCTTGCCTCCGGCGCGATGAGTGAGTAGTCTACCTTGGACTATGGGTCCATAGCAGTAGCTAGATGGTTGTCTTCTCCACCATGTGCTTCATGTTTAGATCTCGTGAGCTGCCTTACATGATCGAGTTCACCGTTATGTAATTCTACATGTTGTGTTTGTTGGAATCCAATGAATATTGGTGTTATGATTGAGTTGATGTACTGAATTTTATCTTATGTTATCTCTATGTTGTTTATGATCTTGCATGTTCTCCATTGTTAGTAGCTATCTTGGCCGAGTAGTTGCTAGTGACTTCAAGAGGGGGTATTTATGCTCGATAGTGGGTTCATGCCTCTATTTAATCTGGGGGAGTGACAGAAACCTCTAAGGTTGTAGGTGTGATGTTGCTACTAGGGGGAAAACAACATTCATATGCTCGAGGGCATATGCTTTGTTTACATTACACACTTTGCTTAATGCAGTTATCTGTTGTTCGCAACTTAATACTTGTGGAGTTCTCGGATTGATTCACCACAAGTGGATTATTAGTAATAGATGCAGTTGGATGGCGGTCTATGTATCTTGTTGTAATGCCCAGAGTAAATCTCATAGTGATCCTCTTGACATATGCACGTTGTCTTTATTCTATCAATTGCCAAACTGTAATTTGTTTACCCAGCATGTGTTATTTTATCTTATGGAGAGACACCACTAGTGAACTATGGACCCCGGTCCTATTTCCTTTATATTGCTATCACCTGTTTACTTTACTCGCACTATTTACATTACTCGCATATTACTATTGCTTTCCAATCGATACGCTCATACCCTTTGTTTCAAGCAAACCGGTGGGATTGACAACCTCATCGTAAGTTGGGAACAAAGTATTTGGTTGTGTTGTGTGCAGGTTCCACATTGCTACTGGTTGAAGACGCGCTAGCAAGTTATCGTTAACGGCGCCCTTGTTAGAGCATCACGCAGCTAGTGGGCATCACCTTCAGTCGTATTAAACCTCCTACTGGATTGATAACCTTGGTTTCATAACTGAGGGAAAACTTGCTGCTATATTCATCCAACCTTCTCTTGGGGTTTTCCAACTGGCCGGTCATTTACTACATATTCCCCCGTCAACTTTGCACAGAAGTTCTATCGCCGTTGCCATGTATTAAAGAAGAAGCTTTCACACCATCATCACCGAGCCATCAGTTTTCTCCTTGATGCTTTATTTGGGTTGACTTGGCGCATGCTCACACATGTTTGACTCATACAAAGTCGCCATTGCCTCTATGATCATTTAGTTTTTGACTTTTGATGCCATCTTATGCTTCTTTTAATGTCGCTTTGTCGCTTTGCATGATTATGGCCATTATTGCTCTCTTAGTTGGTCGCTCCCAGTCTTTTGCTAGCCCTCATTTCGTACTGAGTATGAGCTCTACTCGTGCATCCAACTCCTGAAAACCAAGTTTGCCAAAGTGTCCACCATACATACCTATTAGCAATTTGCTATTCCAAAGTACATTTGACTTGCTTTTATCTATCCTTCAAATTAAACTCTTTTTGGTGTTATGTGAAAATTGGTCAGTAAAGCTCTCACGAACCTGATGGCACACTTTACTTTTCTCGTTTTAAAACTTTGACATTGTGGCTCTCTTATGTTGAGTTGTTATGCTTGCAAGTTGTAAGTTGGAAATTAGCCCAGCCATGTCGTCATGGGGCAAGCTTTCAACATTGCACTATCTTTCATTTGAGTTGATATCGTGATCTTTTGTTTATGGATACTCGCGATGTGAAATAAGTTGGGAATCTTGCGGGATCATGGAGTTTTTATATGTGTTAGGGAAACACCTGGGCCGCTAATCTAAGTCATGCATCATTCATGGTGGAAATTTACAGCATGCCCATAGTGGACATTCGACGATGCATCTCAAAATAAAAAGCTATACCAATGGTAAATAAAAGAGATGTCGAGGTGTTCATTGTCTGTTTGTCTTGTCATTTTGATGTGGGCTAGTTCCATGTCATCGGGCAGGAAGTACCCCGTTGGTGGTTCTCGATGATACACATATATTTACAATGACAAGAGCTTGCTTGGGACTCTAAGTCGAGTAGCATGAGGTTTGGGTATTCATACTTCACAGGACACGAGGTTTTCAACTTATGATTTGTCAAGCATATGCACCATAAGTGTTTTCGCATTAACTTTAACCATTCAAGATGCCTATGATGGGGGCAATGAGAGCTCAAAGCCGGTAAGTACCATAATTTTTGAAGGTTTATAAAACTTGCAAGCACTGCTTCCCTCTGCGAAGGGCCTTTCTTTTACTTTTATGTTGAGTCACCACCTTCTATCTTTATGCACCGTCTAAGCGAGCATAGTTGTCATTCTGAGTATAATGTGCATTGTCCCAAAGTTTTCATTGATTGATTCATGATGTTGGTTTCACTTGTTCTTAAATTACTTGTATCTAGTCGCCCTCTTAAACTTGAAGGAGTCCTATGCATTTATGATTTGCTCTCTCATTAAGGACAAGCTGAAAACCATTTATATGTTTTTCCATATGATTTGAACACACGTTTGACTTTCATTATTTCATTTTCATGATCTTTTATTTGTGTTCTTTTTTCATGTTATAACATGGTTGCTAAGTTTCTTCTATCAAGATTATATCTTTCATGCCCATGTTTTAAGATCTTTTGATCCCAGCGCACAACGCTTACATATATGGTCAAGATTGTGTAGGTGCATGTCATCTCAAAAATTATTTCTTTTGTTATCACTTACCTACTCGAGGACGAGCAGGAGTTAAGCTTGGGGATGCTGATACGTCTCCAACGTATCCATAATTTTTGATGCTCCATGCTTATTTTTACACCATTTGCTTAGTGTTTCATTACACTTCGTGACATTTTTTTGCATTTTCCGGAACTAACCTATTAACAAGATGCCACAGTGCCAGTTCCCTGTTTTTTGCTGTTTTTGTGTTTTAGAAATGTTACACAGGAAATATTCTCGGAATTGGACGAAACAAAAGCTAGACGTCCAGATATTCACAGGAGCTTCCAGAACACCGAAGAGGAGACGGAGCCAAGCCAGAGGGCGGCCACAGCACCAGGGGGCGCGCCCTGGCCCTGGCCCACGTCGGCCTGTGGTGTGG
Organism: Dactylis glomerata; assembly: GCA_007115705.1. NCBI lineage: Eukaryota > Viridiplantae > Streptophyta > Magnoliopsida > Poales > Poaceae > Dactylis > Dactylis glomerata. Next base: position 2,153,649 of record QXEO01000905.1, on the reverse strand, counting down.
GCCCCCTGGTCCACCTCTGACGCCGCCCCTTCGCCTTTAAAGACCCCCCAATGGGAAAAACCTAAGGACCCGATCACTTTTCTAGAAACATATCGCGATCCACCGCCGTCGTCGACCCGAGATTGGGAGGGTCCAGAAGCTCTTCCCGGCACCCTGCCAGAGAGGGGAATCACCACCGGAGGTCTTCTTCATCGCCATGCTTGCCTCTGGCGCGATGTGTGAGTAGTCTACCTTGGACTATGGGTCCATAGTAGTAGCTAGATGGTTGTCTTCTCCACCATGTGCTTCATGTTTAGATCTCGTGAGCTGCCTTACATGATCGAAATCACCGTTATGTGATTCTACATGTTGTTTTTGTTGGGATCCGATGAATATTGGTGTTATGATTGAGCTTATGTTATGTCTATGTTGTTTATGATCTTGCATGCTCTCCGTTGTTAATAGTTATCTTGCCCGAGTAGTTGCTAGTGACTCCAAGAGGGGGTATTTATGCTCGATAGTGGGTTCATGCCTCTATTTAATCCGGGGGAGTGACAGAAACCTCTAAGGTTGTAGATGTGTTGTTGCTACTAGGGGGAAAACAACATTCATATGCTCGAGGGCATATGCTTTGTTTACATTACACACTTTGCTTAATGCAGTTATCTGTTGTTCGCAACTTAATACTTGTGGAGTTCTCGGATTGATTCGCCACAAGTGGATTATTAGTCATAGATGCAGTTGGATGGCGGTCTATGTATCTTGTTGTAATGCCTAGAGTAAATCTCATAGTGATCCTCTTGACATATCACGTTGTCTTTATTCTATCAATTGCCCAACTGTAATTTGTTTACCCAGCATGTGTTATTTTATCTTATGGAGAGACACCACTAGTGAACTGTGGACCCCAGTCCTGTTTCCTTTATATTGCTATCACCTGTTTACTTTACTCGCACTGTTTACTTTACTCACAATTTATAACTATTTTCCACTCGATATGCTCATTCCTTTGTTTACAGCAAACCGGTGAGATTGACAACCTCATCGTAAGTTGGGAGCAAAGTATTTGGTTGTGTTGTGTGCAGGTTCCACGTTGCTATTACTTGAAGACGCACTAACTCGTTTTATCGTAAAATGGCGCCCTTGTTGGAGTGTCACTAGGCTAGCAAGCATCACCTTCAGTCGTTTGGCTTCCTCCTCTCCTGATCGACAAACCTTGGTTTCTTACTGAGGGAAAACCTTGCTGCTATATTCATCATACCTTCCTCTTGGGGTTCCCAACTGGACGGTGATTTACATTATCAACACCGTGCCGCATCACCCACCTCCTGACGCTGCCCTTTCACCTATAAATTCCCCTCGATGGGAAAAACCTAAAGGACAGGTCGCTTTTCCTCGAAACATACGGCAAGCCGCCGCTGTCGTCGTCGCGAGATCGGGAGGATCCAGGAGCTCTTCCTGGCACACTGCCGGAGAGGGGAATCCCTGTCGGAGGCCTTCTCCACCACCATGGTCGCCTCTGGAGTGATGTGTGAGTAGTCTACCTTGGACTACGGGTCCATAGCAGTAGCTAGATGGTCGTCTTCTCCACCATGTGCTTCATGTTTAGATCTTGTGAGCTGCCCTACATGATCAAGATCATCTTTATGTAATTCTACATGTTGTGTTTGTTGGGGTCCGATGAGTATTAGTACTATGTTAAGTTGGTGTGCTGAATATTATCTTTTGTTATCTCTATGTTATTTATGATCTTGCATGCTCTCCGTTGCTAGTAGATATCTTGGCCGAGTAGATGCTAGTGACTCCAAGAGGGAGTATTTATGCTCGATAGTTGGGTTCATGCCTCTAGTAATCTGGGGGAGTGACAGAAACATCTAAGGTTGTAGATGTGCTATTGCCACTGGGGAGAAAACAACATTCTTGTGTCCAAGGACATTTGCTTTGTTTACTTTATGCACTTTGCTTAATGCAATTATCCGTTGTTTGCAACTTAATACCCAATGTTTGCTCGGATGACATTCGGAGGGTGGATTATTAGTCATAGATTCAGTTGGATTACGGTCTATGTATTTTGTCGTAATGCCCAGAGTGAATCTCATAGTGATCCTCATGACATATGTACGTTATCTTTACTCTATCAATTGCCCAACTATAATTTGTTTACCCAGCATGTTGTTATTTATCTTATGGAGAGACACCACTAGTGAACTATGGACCCCGGTCCAATTTCCTTTAAATTGTTACACCATTCACTTTATTTGCATGGTTTACTTTTACTTGCATGCTATTACCTTTTACCACTCGATACGCTCAATCCTTTGTTTACAGCAAACTGGTTAGATTGACAACCTCATTGTAAGTTGGGCGCAAAGTTCTTGGTTGTGTTGTGTGCCGGTTCCACGTTGCTGCTGGTGCAAAGCAAAGCCCTGGACGAGGCGCCTTATAAATTCTCCGGAGCTGTCGCGAAGCTAGCAGGCATCACCTTCTAAAGTTTTGCTTTCTCCTACTGGTTCGATAAACCTTGGTTTCACAACTGAGGGAAGACTTTCTGCTGTGCTCATCATACCTTCCTCTTGGGGTTCCCAATGGGTGTAATCTTATGTCATCAAGCAATTTTTCTGGCGCCGTTGCCGGGGAGAAAGAAGATTTCTGCAAGGGGAGTCTCTCACGCTCAATCGTTAACTTTGTTTCTATTTTTCTTACTTTATTTACTTGCATCGTTTTATCAAAAATACAAAAAATTAGCTTCATTTATAGTTGCTTTTACTTGCTTGCTTTTAGTTTTGCTAGAATAAGTACTCCTAAGAACACCAAGTTGTGTGATTTTACTAGCACCAAAAACAATGATTTTATCTGCACTCCTATTGTGCCACCTGCTCCTGAGGTAATTTTTTATGAGATCAAACCTATTTTGTTAAATCTTGTTATGAAAGAGCAATTTTCCAGTGCCAGTTCTGATGATGCTGCAGCTCATCTCAATAATTTTGTTGAGCTATGTGAGATGCAAAAGTATAAGGATGTAGATGGTAATATTATTAAGCTTAAGTTGTTTCCTTTCTCTTTAAGAGGAAGAGCTAAGGATTGGTTGCTGTCTTTGCCTAGAAATAGTATTGATTCTTGGGATAAGTGTAAGGATGCTTTTATTGGAAAATACTATCCTCCTGCTAAAATTATAGCTTTGCGTAGTGATATTATGAAGTTTAGACAGTTTGATAATGAACATGTTGCTCAAGCTTGGGAAATAATGAAATCTATGATAAAGAATTGTCCCACTCATGGACTGACTACTTGGATGATTGTCCAAACTTTTTATGCAGGACTGAATTTTTCTTCAAGAAATCTATTAGATTCAGCTGCTAGAGGCACTTTTATGTCCCTTACCTTGGGTGCCGCAACAAAGCTTCTTGACAACATGATGGTAAATTATTCTGAGTGGCACACCGAGAGAGCTCCACAAGGTAAGAAGGTAAATTCTGTTGAGAAAACCTCTTCCTTAAGTGATAAGATTGATGCTATTATGCTTATGCTTTCTAATGATAGAGCTCATGTTGATCCTAATAATGTTCCTTTGGCCTCTTTGGTTGCTCAAGAAGAGCATGTTGATGTAAACTTCATTAGAAATAATAATTTCAACAACAGTGCTTATAGGAACAATTTTGCTAGCAACAATTATAGGGCGTATCCTTCTACCAATGGTAATGGTTATGGTAACTCTTATGGTAATTCCTCCAACAACACTAGGTGCGCCCCCTCCGAGCTTGAGGTAATGCTCAAGGACTTCATCGGTAAGCAAACTACTTTTAACAAGTCTGTTGAGGAAAAGTTGGGTAAAATTGATATTCTTGCTTCTAAAGTTGATAGCCTTGCTCTTGATATTGAACTTCTGAAACTAAAAGTGTTGCCTAATGATGTGAAGGAAAGCAATACTTTTGCCGCTATTAATGTCATCCAAGTTAGAATTGATGAAAATGTTAGGATGTTAGCAGAGTTGCATGCCAGGTGGGAAAGAGAAGATGAGATGGCTAGAAAGATGAAGGTATATACTATTACCACCTCTAATGATGTTGTTCCAAATGCTAGCAATCCCTCTTACTTTGATTGGTGTAGATAAATCTCCTACTCCTTGTGCGAAAAAAGCCCAAAATAGCAAAAACTTTTTCTACAAAAAGTGCTGAAATTTTTCGGAGTATGGGAGATGACAGCTCTATTTATTTTAATGATTTTGATGTTAATGGCTGCAATATATCTGAAGTTATTTTGTTCTTGCAAAAGCTTGCTTTGAGTCCTAATGCTAGTTCTTTGAATATTGCTTTTACGAATCATATTACAAATGCTCTCATGAAAATTAGGGAGGAAAAGTTGAAACAAAAAGCTTCTATTCCCAAGAAGTTAGAAGATGGTTGGGAGCCCATCATTGATATGCATGTTAATGGTTTTGATTGCCATGCTTTATCTGATCTAGGTGCTAGTATTTCTATCATGCCTAGAAAGATTTATGACATGCTTGGTTTACCACCGCTTGAAAAGTGTTATTTTGATGTTCCTCTTGCTGATGTTGCTAAGAAGAAACCTTTGTGAAGGATTAATGATGTTCATATTATGGTTAACAATAACCTTGTTCCCGTTGATTTCCTTGTCATGGATGTTGAATGCAATGCTTCATGTCCTATTATTTTGGGAAGACCTTTTCTTCGAACTGTAGGTGCCATCATTGATATGAAAGAAGGCACCATTAAATATCAATTCCCACTCAAGAACGGTATGGAACACTTCCCTAGAAGAAGGAAGAAATTACTTTTTGACTCTATTCTTTGAGCAAATTATGAACTTGATGCTTCATCGTTTGATATTACTTGATTTGCACTTTCCGCGCCTAGCTCAAAGGCGTTAAAGAAAAGCACTCTTGGGAGATAACCCATTGTTTTCTTTTCAGTACTTTTTCTTTTATTTGAGTCTTGGAATTTATTACTACTGTGCTTTATATGTGGTGTTTTTGAGTTGAAACTTGAACCAAAAAGGGTTGATTTACTATCATGCTTATGCTAACGTTGCTAATAGAATTGTGTGAAGTTTTGTATGAAGGAAGTTTTCAAGTGTAGGGAATGGAGAGTGATGAGATGAGATGAAGTATGGACAAAAGCTCAAGCTTGGGGATGCCCATGTCACTCCAAGAAATATCCAAGAGGTACAAGCGTCAAAGATTGGGGATGCCCCCGAGGCACCCCTTCTTCATCGGCAAAAATCAGGTCCCCTATCAACACACTATATTTTTATTGCTTCATACACTATGCGTTTTTCTTGGAGTGTCTTTAATTTTGCTTTCAGTTTTCTTTTGTTTTGTTTGCTGCAATAAATGGTTGGACCCCAACAAATTTCTTTTGGAGAAGACGCACTCCTTTTTTCATTTGCCAAGAACACTCTATTTTTCACTCTTATCGTTCAACGAGTGTTCTCTTTTTCTAGAACTACGTTTAGCTTTCATTTTTCACCTTGATTTTTGTCCAGATCTTGTTATATCTTTGCATCAAGGTGTATTTAGACCTCTGGTCTATGTTGGTTTTCATCAGAAGAGTTGTCTCAAAAAGGTTTGAATGGTGTTGGAAAAGAGAAAAGGTTTCATGCAAAAAAAGTGGTACAAAAAAGGAGCTTGTTTAGACTGCGGCTTAGACTTTTGCGTTCCATGCTTGTTGTCGTTTTGATAGTATGCTTAGTGATTTTTGCTGTAGCATGATACGTCTCAAATCTATCCATAATTTTTGATGTTCCATGCTTGTTTTTACACCATTTGCTTAGTGTTTCGTTACACTTAGTGGCGTTTTTATGCATTTTCTGGAACTAACCTATTAACAAGATGCCACAGTGCCAGTTCCCTGTTTTTTGCTATTTTTGTGTTTCAGAAAAGTTACACAGGAAATATTCTCGGAATTGGACAAAACAAAAGCCGAACATCCAGAAATTTACCGAAGCTTCCAGAGAACCGAAGAGGAGACAGAACGGAGCCAGGAGGCGGCCTCACCATCAGGGGGCGCGGCCCAGGGACTGGCCGCGCCGCCCTATGGTGAGGGCCACCTGGTCCACTTCTGACGCTGCCCCTTTGCCTATAAAGACCCCCCGATGGGAAAAACCTAAACACCTGATCACTTTTCCAGAAACACATCGTGATCCGCCGCCATCGTTGACCCGAGATCAGGAGGGTCTAGAAGCTCTTCCCAGCACCCTGCCGGAGAGGGGAATCGCCACCGGAGGTCTTCTTCATCGCCATGCTTGCCTCCGGCGCGATGAGTGAGTAGTCTACCTTGGAGTATGGGTCTATAGCAGTAGCTAGATGGTTGTCTTCTCCACCATGTGCTTTATGTTAAGATCTCGTGAGCTGCCTTACATGATCGAGATCACCGTTATGTAATTCTACATGTTGTGTTTGTTAGGATCGAATGAATATTGGTGTTATGATTGAGTTGATGTGCTAAATATTATCTTATGTTATCTATATGTTGTTTATGATCTTGCATGCTCTCTGTTGTTAGTAGCTATCTTGGCTGAGTAGATACTAGTGACTCCAAGAGGGGGTATTTATGCTCGATAGTTGGGTTCATGCATCTATTTAATCTGGGGGAGTGACAGAAACCTCTAAGGTTGTAGATGTGCTGTTGCCACTAGGGAGAAAACAACATTCTTATGTCCAAGGACATATGCTTTGTTTACATTACACACTTTGCTTAATGCAGTTATCTGTTGTTCGCAACTTAATACTTGTGGGGTTCTCGGATTGATTCCCCGCGAGTGGATTATTAGTCAAAGATGCAGTTGGATGGCGGTCTATGTATCTTGTTGTAATGCCCAGAGTAAATCTCATAGTGATCCTCTCGACATATGCACATTATCTTTATTCTATCAATTGCCCAACTGTAATTTGTTTACCCAGCATGTGTTATTTATCTTATGGAGAGACACCACTAGTGAACTATAGACCCTGGTCCAATTTCCTTTATATTGCTATCACCTGTTTACTTTACTCGCACTGTTTACTTTCTCGCATACTACTATTGCTTTCCACTCGATACGCTCATTCCTTTGTTTACAGCAAACCAGTGAGATTGACAACCTCATCGTAAGTTGGGAGCAAAGTATTTGGTTGTGTTGTGTGCAGGTTCCACGTTGTAGCTGGCAAAGCAAAGCACTGGACGAGGCGCCTTATAAATTGTCCGGAGCTATCGCAAAGCTAGCCAGCATCACCTTCTGGAGTTTGGCTTTTTCCTGGATACGATTAAACCTTGGTTTCTTACTGAGGGAAAAGCTTGCTGCTGTACTCATCATACCTTCCTCTTGGGGTTCCCAACTGGACGGTGATTTACATTAACACACTGTATCGCATCAAGACTCTTTTCTGGCACCGTTGCCGGGGAAAAAGAAGACTTCTGCAAGGGGAGTTTCGCACGCACATCCTTTACTTTGTTTTAAGTTTTGCTTTACTTTATTTTTACTTGTTTTGTTTTATCAAAAACACAAAAAAATTAGTTTCCTTATAGTTGTTTTTACTTGTCTGCTTTTAGTTTTGCTAGAATGGCTACTCCTGAAAACACCAAGTTGTGTGATTTTACTAGCACTAATAATAGTGATTTTATCTGCACTCCTATTGCGCCACCTACTCCTGCTGCAAATTTTTATGAGATTAAGCCTGCTTTGTTGAACCTTGTTATGAAAGAGCAATTTTCTGGTGCTAGTACTGATGATGCTGCAGCTCATCTCAACAATTTTGTTGAGCTATGTGAGATGCAGAAATATAAGGATGTAGAGAGTGATATTATTAAGCTTAAGTTGTTTCCTTTTTCTTTGAGAGGAAAAGCTAAGGATTGGTTGCTGTCTTTGCCTAAAAATAGTATTGATTCATAGACTAAGTGTAAGGATGCTTTTATTTGAAGATACTATCCTCCTGCTAAGATTATAGCTTTGCGTAGCAATATTATGAAGTTTAGTCAGTTTGATAATGAACATGTTGCTCAGGCTTGGGAAAGAATGAAATCTATGACAAAAGAATTGCCCCACTCATGGACTGACTACTTGGATGATTGTCCAAACTTTTTATGCAGGACTGAATTTTTCTTCAAGGAACCTACTGGATTCAGCTGCTGGAGGCACTTTTATGTCCCTTACCTTGGGCACCACAGCAAAGCTTCTCGACAACATGATGGTAAATTACTCTGAATGGCACACCGAGAGAGCTCCACAAGGTAAGAAGATAAATTCTATCGAGGAAACCTCTTCCTTGAGTGATAAGATTGATGCTATAATGCTTATGGTATCTAATGATAGGACTCATGTTGATCGTAATAATGTTCCTTTAGCCACTTTGGTTGCTCAAGAAGAGCATGTTGATGTAAACTTCATTAGAAACAATAATTTTAACAACAATGCTAATAGGAACAATTTTGCTAGTAACAATTATAAGCCGTTTCCTTCTAATGGTGATAATAGCTACCTTGGTAGACCTAAAATGCCTAGTGAAGAAATAATTTTTAAACTTGAAAAGGCTACCAAGAATTTTATGCAGGTGCAATATGAGCAGAACAAGGCTTTCACCAAGACCATGGAGGGGCAATCAGCTCTGTTGAGGACTATTAGTCATCAACTTGAAAATTTAAACAAGGCTATTCCTGAGTTGCAAGCTAAGGTTTCCAAAACTGAAACCAATATTTCATTTTTGTCTAATGTGCAATCTTCTTTGATTAACAGAATGTCCTCTAAGCCTGATCCTTTTGCCACTGCTAATGCTATCCAAGTTAGAATTGATGAAAATGTTAGGATGCTAGCAGAATTGCATGCCAGATGGGAAAGAGAAGATGAGATGGCTAGAAAGATGAAGGCATGTACCATTACTACCTCTAATGATGTTGCTCCTAATGCTAGCAATCCTCTTACTTTGATTGGTGTAGAGAAAACTCCCACTCCTTGTGTTAAAAAGCCTAAAACTGCTAAAACTTTTTCTCAAAAGAGTGCTAAATTTTTTTAGAGTGTGGGAGATGATAGCTCTATTTCCTTTAATGATTTTGATGTTGATGGCTGCAATATATCTTAAGTTATTTTGTTCTTGCAAAAGCTTGCTTTGACTCCTAATGCTAGTTCTTTAAATGTTGCTTTTACTAAGCATATTACCAATGCTCTTATGAAAATTAGGGATGAAAAGTTGAAGCAAAAAGCTTCTATTCCCAAGAAGTTAAAATATGGTTGGGAACCCATCATTGATATGCCTGTTTATGGTTTTGATTGACATGCTTTATCTGATCTAGGTGCTAGTATTTCTATCATGCCTAGAAAGATTTATGACATGCTTGGTTTACCACCGCTTGAAAAGTGTTATTTTGATGTTCCTCTTGCTGATGTTGCTAAGAAGAAACCTTTGTGAAGGATTAATGATGTTCATATTATGGTTAACAATAACCTTGTTCCCGTTGATTTCCTTGTCATGGATGTTGAATGCAATGCTTCATGTCCTATTATTTTGGGAAGACCCTTTCTTCGAACTGTAGGTGCCATCATTGATATGAGGGAAGGCACCATCAAATATCAATTCCCACTCAAGAAAGGTATGGAACACTTCCCTAGAAAGAGGAAGAAATTACTTTTTGACTCTATTCTTAGAGCAAATTATGAGCTTGATGCTTCATCACTTGATATTACTTGATTCGCACTTTCTGCGCCTAGCTCAAAGACGTTAAAGAAAAGCACTCTTGGGAGATAACCCAATGTTTTACTTTCAGTTATTTTTATTTTATTTGAGTCTTGGAAGTTATTACTACTGTAATTACATCTCCTTATAATTTTTATTTCGTTTTTGTCCCAAGAGAAGCCTCTAATTTGAGTGAGGTAAGATTTGGGGATGTTGATGTCCTGAAACAGATTTCGGTGTGCACCATACAAATTTGTGAAAATTCTCAGTATATCTTTTGGACCTGCGATTTCTTGTGCATATGCCCCAGGTTATATCAAAACTTGCATTAGTTTAACACTTTTTGATTTGAGCAACATAAAACCCTCTAAAAATTCGACCTTTGTCAGCTGTTCTGTTTTGACAGATTTTGCCAATATTTGTGTTTGCCGCTCGATCGCTTTCTTTTTTAGTTCTTTTGATCACGGAACTTTTGGGGAAGTTGCTACAGTAGTATATGCTTTATATGTGGTGGTTTTGAGTTGAAACCTAAAGCAAAAAGGGGTTGATTCAATATTATGCTTACACTAATGTTGCTAATAGAGTTGTGTTGAGTTTTGTATGAAGGAAGTTTTCAAGTGTAGGGATCGGAGAATGATGAGATGAGTTGAAGAGTGGACAAAAGCTCAAGCTTGGGGATGCCCATGGACCCCAAGAAATATCCAAGAGGTACAAGCGTCAAAGCTTGGGGATGCCCCCGAGGCACCCCTTCTTCATCGGCAAAAATTAGGTCACCTTTCAACACACTATATTTTTACTGCTTCATGCACTATGCATTTTTCTTGGAGCGTTAGTTGTTTTACTTTTCAGTTTTGTTTAGTTTTGTTTGCTGCAATAAATGGTTGGACCCCAACAAATTTCTTTTGAAGAAGTTGCCTTGCTTTTCATTTGCCAAGAACACTCCATTTTTTCACTCTTATCGTTTCAACGAGTGTTCTCTTTTTCTGCTACTGCGTTTAGCTTTCATTTTTCGCCTTGATTTGTATTCAAATCTTGTTATATCTTTGCATCAAGGTGTATTTTGACCTCTGGTCCATGTTGGTTTTCATCAAAAGAGTTGTTTCAAAAAAGTTCGAATGGTGTTGGAAAAGAGAAAAAGCTTTATGCAAAAAAGTGGTACAAAAAGGAGCTTGTGTAGACTGCGGTCTAGGCTTTTGCATGTCATGCTTGATGTCTTTTTGATAGTATGATTAGTGGTTTTGCTGTAGCATGACTTGTCTCAAATGACCGAGATTGCTTAATGAGCCTTTGAAAAAATCATGCGTTGTTTTAATTATTTGGAAGCATTATTTTGGTTTTCTCCTGGATGCTTTATTTGGGTTGACTTGGCGCATGCTCACACATGTTTGACTCATACAAAGTCACCATTGCCTCTATGATCATTTAGTTTTTGACTTTTGATTCCATCTTATGCTTCTTTTAATGTTGCTTTGTCGCTTTGCATGATTATGACCGTTATTGCTCTCTTAGTTGGTCGCTCTCAGTCTTTTGCTAGCCCTCATTTTGTACTGAGTATGAGCTCTACTCGTGCATCCAACTCCTAAAAACCAAGTTGTTCCAATCTGTCCACCATACATACCTATTAGCAATTTGCTATTCCAAAGTACATTTGACTTGCTTTTATCTATCCTTCAAATTAAACTCTTTTTGGTGTTATGCAAAAATTGGTCAGTAAAGCTCTCACGAACCTCATGGCACACTTTACATTTCTTGTTTTAAAATTTTGACATTGTGGCTCTCTTATGTTGAGTTGTTATGCTTGCAAGTTGTAAGTTGGAAATTAGCCCAGCCATGCCGTCATGGGGCAAGCTTTCAACATTGCACTATCTTTCATTTGAGTTGATATCGTGATCTTTTGTTTATGGATACTCGCGATGTGAAATAAATTGGGAATCTTGCGGGATCATGGAGTTTTTATATGTGTTAGGGAAACGCCTGGGCCGCTAATCTAAGCCATGCATCATTCATGGTGGAAATTTATAGCATGCCCATAGTGGACATTCGACAACGCATCTCACAATAAAAAGCTATACCAATGGTAAATAAAAGAGATGTCGAGGTGTTCATTGTCTGTTTGTCTTGTCATTTTGATGTGGGCTTGTTCCATGTCATCGGGCAGGAGGTACCCCGTTGGCGGTTCTCGATGATACACATATATTTACAATGACAAGAGCCTGCTTGGGACTCTAAGTCGAGTAGCATGAGGTTTTGGTATTCGTACTTCACGGGATACAAGGTTTTCAACTTATGATTTGTCAAGCATATGCTTCATAATTGTACTCGCATTAACTCTAACCATTCAAGATGCCTATGATGGGGGCAATGAGAGCTCAAAGCTAGTAAGTACAATAATTTTTGAAGGTTTATAAAACTTGCAATCACTGCTTCCCTCCGCGAAGGGCCTTTCTTTTACATTTATGTTGAGTCTCCACCTTCTATCTTTATGCACCATCTAAGAGAGCATAGTTGTCGTGGGGATGACTTAGGGGGCATACCACGGGCCAGGCAGTATGCCGGCTGGCGTCCCGAGGAATCCCACGGCCTCAGCACAAGAAGACCGGCTCCAGGCGGAAGGGCCGGCTGCGCCAGCGGCCGGCTGACGACTCCACCGAGGAGAGCTGGAGCCGGGCGAAGGAGACGAAACCCCTCAACGGTTGTCTGGCCAAAAGCCGGATGGCCCCGACAAGAGCGACAGAGGTGCAGGACAGGCGTGACGAACGCCACGACCACGACCGACCAATGAGGAGACGAAGACTCCTCCCCACGGCGGGATCCTAGGCGAAGGAGAGGGGATATGCTCTCCTGATGCCGGCCCAGGGAAAAGGCACTTTATAAAGTGCCTTTGCCAGAGCACGGCCAGAGCAGATGAGGCCAAAGACGCCGCCGCCGAGGAGCCGGCAGCCGGCCGAAGCGTTACCGAAACCTGTAACCAGGCCCCCGTCTATATAAGGGGGCCTGGACCCTTAGCATAGGGAGATCCGATCTTCTTCTTCCTCCTCTAGCCGAACAGCTCGAGGAGCACTGTAATCGCTACAATCCAATCAATACGAAGCAGGCAGGAAGTAGGGGTTTACCTCCAGCCGGGAGGGCCCTGAACCTGGGTAAACCGAGGTGTCTCTGTTGGCACAATCCCGAGCCGGACCCATCGTCACCAACGTCGAGCCCCTCCGATAAGCCTCCCCATGGCTACTGTCTCCAAATTCCCACGACAGTTGGCGCCCACCGTGGGGCAAAGCGCGGTGGCGAGCGGAGTCAAGTTTCGGCCGGGACCCTCCGCCGAGAAGGTCGCCTCCGGCCTCGTCTGGAGGTTCGGCACCTTCGACTGCGTCGACGACAACCTGGCCCACTTCAAGAACGGTCTCGGCAACGGCGGCTCCTTCCTCGACGTTGGCAGCCACCGCTTCTACGTCGCCAAGCCCTTCCCGGAGGAGATCACCGACGTCTTCGACTCTCCCTGTGGTAGAGGCTCGAGTTGCGGCGAAAGCAGCAGTCTTGGCGCTTTGGTTGAGGTGATGGCCCTGGGAGAGGATGAGGGTGGCGACTCCCCGCGCCCCGAGCGCCCGTCGCTCGAGCGCCCACCTCCACAGGAGCAAGATGCTCCACTCCCAGAGCGGGACGCCCCGGACGTCTCCGTGGTGGACCTGCGCGCTCCCCTCGACCGCGTCATCGATCCCGCTCGGGTCGCCGAGGCCTTGGAGCGGACGCGCCTCGTTCTCCTTGGCAAGGCGGCCGAGGACGAGTCCAACCGACGCCGCGCGAGCACCACGCTCGGCGAGTTCTACAACGTGCGCCGAGACGCACCGACCGAGCTCGCCCGTGACCTGCGCCGCAACTTCGCCACCACTGTCCCTGGCCAGATCCAGCGGTCGCCATCGGCAGGCCGAAGCCGCAGAGGGCGTGGGCACGGTGGCCGTGCTCCCAGCGGTATCGTTCAAGGCCGTCGCGCCCAGCCAGGCGGCGGGGCAGGCAGATCATGCCAGTCCCAGGAGTCAGCACCAGGGTCGGAGTCCCAGGCTCACCCATCGGCGCTGCACATCCACCTGTGGCTAGACCATGTCCAGGCGTCCTCTAGGGGATCTGCTAGCTCAAAGCGAGCGGCTTCAGACCAAGGAGGCCCGGGGGCTGCAGGCAGCGGTCATGGGTGCAAAGAGGGCAAGTTCACCCTCGATGCTGCGCTTGACCAGCCGTGTAAGTTTCACACCTCCCCGGGCAGGGAAGCGACCCACTCCACGCGTTAGTGCCGTTTCATGAGAGAGCTGGAGCGGCGCGCTCGGCAAATCCCTGGAACGCCGCAGGCACAACCGGCTGGAGGTCAGGAGGACCAACGGCGCGAACCGGCTGGAGACGAGCCAGATCAAGATGACGACTTCCCGACGGATGTGGAGCAGTATCACATCTTCACTACCCCGGGCAAGGATAAAAGGAACGACCTTTGGCATGAGGCGGAGGTGAACGCTGTGATGCCTGCAGAACCCCAGTTCATGCATTGGTCCGAGGCGACCATTACCTGGGGGCGCAAGGACCACCCAAGGCTGATGCCTAGCCCTGGAGAATACGCCCTGGTCGTAGACCCTGTCGTGTGCTCCGATACGCACATGTGCCGGTTCTCCCGCGTGCTTATCGACGGCGGCAGTAGTATCAACCTTCTTTACCGGAGCTCTCTGGAGAAGTTGGGCATCCCGCTTGCTCAACTACAACCTAGCCGGCTCACCTTCCATGGCGTCGTGCCTGGGCATTCTTGCACCCCTTTGGGCAAGGTGCAGCTGGAGGTTCTCTTCGGGAAGAAGGGGAATAGCCGCCGCGAGCCTATCTGGTTCGAGGTGGTGGACATCAGCAGTCCCTACCACGCGCTGTTAGGCCGACCGGCCCTGGCCAAGTTCATGGCTGTCCCGCACTACGCCT